>OU343220.1:230200582-230216940 GCA_910596185.1 Chrysanthemum makinoi
TCCCGAGCCTCAAAAAGTGAAAATAATGCAATTTAAGGCCTACGGGTATGAAACTAATTTTCCTACGTTCTAAACGACTAAAAATAATTTTAGGAAAAGCCGGGTATTTTTTCGACTTTTGAATTATTTATTATGATTTAAAAACTAATTTAATCTAATTTAATTATAAAAAATACTAAACTATTTTGGAAAAATCTGAAAATTTCACTAAAAATACTTCTAATCCTACTGATTTTGAGAAAAATAAAAAGCGTAAGTGCTACGCTTTGTAAATAAGCACTTAAAAGTGATTAAGGTGTTAAGCTTAAAACTCAAAAATGTGTATTAAACATTAATGGTGTACTCCGACCGGGACAAGTTAGCAGGATGGTAAGGGTGTTGTGTGTTGGGTTTGTGAGGCTAGAGACCAAGGTTCGAATCTGTTGCTTGGCACCTTTTTGTACTATATTTTTTTTTTCAATTTTCTTTTTGCAACTTAATAAATGGGTGGAAATAAGTATTTTTTTGTAAAAGACTACTTTGTGAAAAGCTAACAATAAGCTGTTTGCAACAGCTTATTTTAACAGTTAATACAAGGACAATTAACTATCAGATTTTTATCAAAAAGAAAGTTTAAATAAGCACTAGAAAATGGAAATAAGCACTTAATACAGGAATAAGTAGAAACAAACTGAGATAAGCTAAAAGATAAGGGGGATAAGCAGTTGGTATAAGAGGATTTATACTAAGGGGAACCTAAACTAAAAAATAGGACAATAAGCTAAAGAATGCCAAATTAAGCACTAATAAGCATACAATAAGCTAACGACTACCACTTCCTAATCTATATTATCTAAAAAGCACTAAGGTTCCCTAGATAAGCTAATGGGAGCACTAATAAGCACAATAAATGGAAAACAGATGCTAACCTGGTCTGTGAAGGGAGTGAAAAACAAAGGGGCTTGTTTGAGGGCAAAATAAGCTACCTAAAGGCTCATGTAAAAATTCATAAAAATAGGAAATAGCTACGCTACCTACCCTAGATTTAGCATGCCAAATTTCAGCTTATAAGACCTAGTAATAAGCAAATGAAAAATCAAAAAGTGAGGCCACTTGGTTCTTTACTGAACCAGGAGGCTGAAATGGGTAAAAAGCGTATTATAAGTGCAATTTGAGCTAAGGTAAAGCTATTCTAAATGCAAATAAGCTAAACATGTATTGAGTAGGATAGGTGAGGACTTAAGAAAAATGATTTGGAGAAAGTTTTTGCCAAGGAGTGAGCTACAAAATGAGGTAAAGCAGGCAGGTATCTTCTGCCGGTTTTGAAACATAAATGTTTTTTTTTTTAAAACAATACTCGCACACTCTTGTGATATAAGTGAAACATCTTTTGCAAACTGATTTGAACCTTAAGACACCTTGACTTTGAGAGTCAAAGTAGGTAAAAAGCGATTTGGACAAAAATAAACATGAACCAAGCGCCCTTTTTAAGGGTACATAACACTTGGAAGCTGATTTTTAAGAAACTAAACTTGGATTTTCTTTTGTAAAAACTAAAGTGCAGCTTAAAATGAAACTTAAGTATAAATGGTAATAAAGGGACAATAAGCTAATAAGCACTCAAGGTGCTTAACAGTAGAATAGGCAGTGAGGCAAAATAATAAAAACTTTTTTTTTCATTAATTAAAAACACAAACTACAAAAACAGAAAACTAAATTTTTAAAAACTACTAAAATCCTAATGCCAAACTTGGCTACAATGTCCTCTATTTATACTAGCGGCTTAGGTCTTCATACTCATGAGCTGTGTTTCTTTTGTGAGACAAATGAAGGAAATGGACAACTTGTGCTTTCTTAGAGATCATCTCAGCCCTTCATCTCAACTTGGGCACCAAGGTGAGAAATCCTAGCCGTTGCTTAAATGAGCTCCAATGGGTGAGACTTGGATTGCCAACATGGCAAACATATCTTGATCTGCCGCCAAGCAGTCAAGCTAAATCACACAAACCCGCCACTTGTGAATGGCCAGTAACCCGACTTAAAAGCTGCTCGCCGCACGAAATCAATGAGGATCCGAGGAGTATAGGGTCTCCGGTGCGTTATGTCAGTGTGCGATGGATTATCGAGCGAATAGTGATGCGAGATTTGAGCGGAAGGAGATTTGGACTTATTATAACCTAGGAAAAGGACATAAACTACAAGGGCTAAAATGAAAATTAAAGGAAATTAGAAAGATAAAACCTATTAAATAAACGCTATCACTATATTTAAAATGATGTTTTTGTTTTTATATTTTATAAAGCTGATTTAAAACTACGTGACGTCTGACTAAAGAAACTAAATCAATATTAAACCTAAAAATATGAAAATGATATTTTTACCATCCTAATGATAAAAGAAAATTTATAGAAAAATAAAATTATTTTTATAACTATTTATATAATTATTATTAAATAAAAACTATTTTAAACTATTAAATAATTACCTAAAATACAAGAAAATATGAAATAAAGCTAGAAAAATAAAATTAAGACTTAGAAAAATCTAAAATATCATAAAACTAATTTTAAAACTGAAAATATATTTTTTAGACTTTTTATATATTTATTACTAATTTAAAACTATTTAAAACTAATTAAAATACTAGAAAATACTTTTTGAACTAAGAAAATTATGGAAAAATACTTTTTAGGCTTTTTACATTTATCTAAACTTAAGAAAAATGAAAAATTATTTTTTTGAAACTTTTCTTAATTATTTGTATTTAAAGCTAATTAAAAATGCTTAAAAACTAATTTAAATTAAGAAAAATAGCAAACAAGCTTGGAAAAATCTGAAAATTTCAGGAAAACTCTAAACTAATATTAGGAATAAAGGAAAAATAGAAAAACAAGGTGCTATGTGGAGGAAAATAGAACTGATGTGGAAAGGGCTTATCAATAAGCTCTTGGAATAAGCTAATGAGCACCAAAGTGAACCAACTGATAACACAAGCTAGAATAAGCTAAAGGAACACAAATGCAACTTAAATCAACAAACTTGAACCTCGATTCACGGGGATACATGATTGATGTATTGAGAGTTTAAGCTAAAACAATTAAAGGATCTACTTTGAGCGAGGAATTAAGCACTCAAATAAGCTGAAGAAAAGAAACCAACAATGGGGATCTATACTAGGCACGGTAGAGCTTGCAAACCAAATACTAGACCTTGGTGAGCCAAGATGAGACCTGTCAAACCTTGCAAGGCTGCGCATAATCCCAATGCCTGAGAACACTATAAGGTTATGGTACTCAAAAACACTAAAGAAATAAGCACTTAAAAGGTGAGAAACCAGAGCTAGCATTTTGTATTTTCTTTAGCAACTAGACTTTAAAAAAACCAAAATATTATAAGCTGAATCCTATTAGTAAACCTACAGTGAAATTCCAAATTTTATTCAAAAATGACTTAATGCAAATTTGACTTTTGATAAAGAAGCTGTTGACTTTTATGAAATTTGGGATCAATTTAAGGGCTGATTATGAACTTAATGGATGAAATAAGACTAATGCTAGCTACATCTAAGACATTCAAACACAAAATAAGAATTGGATTTGGCAAAAATCCAACATTAACTGTGAAGGACCAAGGAAATGGATTTTGACTTTTGGTGATTATAAGCACAAAAGTAAGGCAGAGATAATTACATAAGGGGTATACAAGCATGAATAAATGATTCTAACCAAGGGTAAAGCCTCATCACAGAATGAAGCCTTATCCAAACACTACTTCTACCATCTGCTATGCAACTTAAACTAATACAAACACTGAAATAGCATGCAGTAAGGATCAAACTAAGTTCATATAACCTAAATATAAC
Organism: Chrysanthemum makinoi; assembly: GCA_910596185.1. Taxonomy (NCBI): domain Eukaryota; kingdom Viridiplantae; phylum Streptophyta; class Magnoliopsida; order Asterales; family Asteraceae; genus Chrysanthemum; species Chrysanthemum makinoi. Next base: position 230,204,424 of record OU343220.1, read on the forward strand.
TACTTACACAGGTAAAAACTATCAATGATCACAGATACATAAAATGCAAAAATGACTTGAAATGGAATTGAGCAAATCACTCACATGTAACCAGCTGATGTGCAGCTTAAAACCAAATCCCTAAACCACTAAACTAAACCTTTTCCAACCCAAATAAACCTCTGCAACAACCCAAATTAGCTTCCATTTCACATTGAGCATCACAGTTGACTTTCGTTGACCATGGGACGATTCTTTTGAAAGAATTACAAGCTCACTAAAAGCTATTACAAGCTTTAATGAACTAGTTTGAGCTTATAAATAAGCTTCTACAAGCTTGTACATAAGAAATTTAAATGAAATGTTTCAAGATACACTTGAAATTTTGAGACTTTAAGTAAAAAACTTAATTAGTCAAAGAACAATACAACTGTTTGCTTGAATGAGATACAAAGAAGCTTAAATTACATTATTTTAACTAAAACCTAAAACTTTTAACTAAAAGCATTAAGAGATATTAAAACTAAATTCTCCTTTTTCTTCTCTCCCTTGCTTTCTTTTATAGTCCAAGACACCTCTCCTCTTTTCGACCAAATCCAGGCCTTGTTTGGACCTTAGGATGTCTTAGAGTTGATCACATTCTTCATTGGTTTTGGCGGGAAAAATTTTTTATGGGTGTTGAGATTGAGTGCATTTAATGCTCTTGGATTGTGGTGGAGGAGGGGGGAACAAGAAAGAGTAGGGTGGTGGAGGGATGGTTGTGTCTGGGTTGCAGGTTAGTTGTCGGGGAAGACAAACTGGGGGCGGGGTTGTTTATTTTAAACATTGGGTTGTCGGGTGGGTTGGTCGGGTTAAAGGTTTGGACGGGTGCAAAATTGACGGGTGTTTGAGTTGGGCTTGGGTTAAATACTAGGTCCAATGGTTTGTGAAAATTAATATATAGACCAAATGTGTAAAACTTTAATTCGAGGACCAAACATGAAAATTATGAAGATGTAATCCAAGGACTAGTGTTGCCAACCTTAAATAGACCAGGGTCTAGTTTGACATTTTTGAAAATTCCCAAGGACTAGTTTTGAACATTTTGGATTTTGGGGACTAAATTGTAATTTTCCCAAAACTTTTAGATTTCTCACCAAAGGACTAAATATGACAATTTATGATTTTCCCATCCTTTTTTTTCTTTGAAATTATGTTGCTCGAGGATGTTTTTGACAACTTTATAAACTTGGGGACTAAAGCTGCAATTTTTGCAAATTTGATATGTTTTCATCCATTTTGATATTTTTGTAGTTAAAACACATAAAACACTGATTTGTGATATTTTGATCATTTTGATGTGTTTACAGTGTTTTAGATGATTTTGGTTATATTGTACAAAAATAATGAGTATTTACACACTCATCAATCCCCCACACTAAACTATTGCTAGTCCTAGCAATCTTTTGAAAAACATAATGGATTTGCATCTCTTTACCAAAAGCCATTACACGGGTAGCCAAATGTTTTAGTTCAAGTAAGAACCATGGTACATTGATAACCATGTGATTTTGAGCAAATCACCAGCTTTCAACGGATTTGATTAGTCTTCGGTGCCATACGGACTAGCCAACTCTTAGATAAATTATCAATTTTATCTTTGGTGAGTCGATTACCAATTATGGTTTTTCCATTGCCTTTACCACAAGCCATAACCTTGCGGGCTAGCCAACTCTTCACTTTTAGGATATGGTGGTGAATACCATACAATTTTGGGCAAATTGCAAGCCATATAAGCGGTTTGAGGAATCTTTACCAAGAGCCGTTTGCTCTGGATTAGCCAATCCTTTAGTCTTCTGCAGACATGGCGGATTGATAACCAAATGAGAAAGTGTAAAACACTTACTACAAAAAAAAATTGGCCAAAAAGCGAGGGAATTGGGTAAATAATATATGAAATTAAGTGAAATTCCCCACATAGAAATGAATATTGCCCTCAATATTCAAACTACACAGTTATGCGAAACAAAGAACGTAAAGGGAAATACTACGGCCATTATGTAGAAAGGATTTTTTTTTTGTGGGGCAACCCCCCCCCCCACACTAGGGTGGTAGAAAATAGAAAGAAGTCAGAAATATGAGTGAAAACCCATATGGTATGTGTCTTCTTGTTTTGGTTACAGAATTCGCTAGCTTGACTCGACCCCGAATTAATTTGCTCATGGGGAAGTAAGTGGAATAAACAATCTCCATCGGACTTTCATTCAAGATGTTTGGACAAACATTTGAAGCGCGTGAAAGTTCCACAAGATATACATAGAACAGCTCAAAATGATGATAATTGAAAAGTCAAAGATAAAATAGTCTTCATTCAGAAGAATGAAGATGAAGAAAATACAAGATATTTGAGGAAAGGAAGAAAGATTTTGACAACAATCAAGATCCATTCTTCATCCTCAAATGTAGAGCGTATCGAGGAGGAAGGGTGAAGGTAGTATCATCAATAAGCAAACTCATACGATAGAGTACACCTTCCTCCAAGCTAATATCATCCTCAAGATCAAAGTAGAAATGATCATGTTCAGGAGATCATGAGAGAGTTCACCGGAGAACTCTTTATGAAGAGAATCATTCACATGCGGTGAAATAGTGAACTCTTGTTCCATTGTGGGCTCATCACTATCCTCCCGAGCATCAAAGAGTGGATTCTCAGAAAATTGAAGTGAATTGATCAATTCAAGCGGAGGATTAGTGAAAGTAGCTTTGAATGTTTCGAACAAAGTGATCAACATTCTCGATTGGATTTGTTGGGATAAGAAGTGAGTGAGCGATCATTATCAAGGAGACTTTGATTTCTCCTAGATCGGCTTGAAGTCAAAGAGTGGATTGATGTGAGTGAGTTCACGGAGAACTCCTCGAAGGGGATCAGCCAGTTGTGGAAGTGATGCCTCCGTGCTTCGATGTCTCCATATGAAGCACAATCTTCGCTAAGATTGGAGAAAGTTTCAAAATGATCTTGAGAACACTCAAGAGGGAAGAAGAATCACATATGATCGAAATTCCACGTGACTCTCTTGGGATTGAGACAAGGCTCTCAACACTAGGCGATTCCATTTCTGGAATAGTTAAAAGCTCATCCCCATGTTTTAGAGAGTGAGGAGGCTTGATGTAGCAATGTAGGAAGGGAGTTTAGAAGGACTAACATACATATGTTTTATACTTAACATTTGTTCTTCCGCTAGTAATTCCATCATAGTCTTTTCTCCCGATTTTTTCATGGAAGGAGTCTCAACTGATGAACTTGATGAACCGTTATAAAATTGTAAGATATCAAGGATATCTTCATCATCATCGTCATCGGAATGAAAGCGAAATCGAGCTAGATTTGGTCGCTTTTCTTTTTGCAATGATTCCCTAACAGTTGTTCGGAGGCAATTTGGGAATCTAATTTAGCGACCGGCTCTTGACTAACAAAACTTCCATGGATTTCTCATTTGGATTATCTTGGGAGTGTTTAGATTCCTTCAAATCTTTCACTAAATCCAAAAGATTAAGGAGAAGATTTTGAGGAAGTGGGTCAGCCGTGCTTGTAGAGGTTGATCATGAAATACGAAGAGTCAATTGTATACAAGGAAATGGATTCCTTGTTTGACAATCGAGCTAAAGTGAGGAGACCTCAATACTACAATAGCGATGGCTGATGTGGTCAGAGAGTCACATGAGTTGTAGTCATAATTGTTATCGGGAACACTCGCATAGACAAGCGTGTTTCCGATTGACAATCGAACTGGAATGTGAACCACAGTACTACATATGATAAAAGCTGCGAGTCTCACAGTGTGGTAGTGATGGAATAAATCGATCGATGTTATGGTGGGAATAGGGATCTTGGTTATAGAAGCAGACGTTTCTGATTCCACCATACAAGCTGGGGCAATTGCCACCATTATAAGGACCACCACATTGACACCAAGAGGTGAGGATAAGACATAGAATCAAAGGTTCTCGAGGGTAAGGATGAAGAATCAAAGATGTGAGGGGTAAAGATGAATATTTTTGGTATTTTTGAAAACATTTTGCAAAACAAAGAATGAAAATCTTTTTGGATTTTTGATTTTTAAAAAATATAAACATACCGCAGATGGTATGAACAATGAGTGAATATCCAAATCACTAATCTTAATGAAGATAATCAGACACCGCTTCCGGCGGTGGCAAAAAAATTGATGTAGCATAAGCGGTCAGCTAAATCCACCGCCACTTGTGAATGGTGGCCGTGTCGACTTAAACTGCTCAACGAAATCAATGAGGATCTGAGGAGTATAGGGTCTCCCCGTTATGTCAGTAATGCAATGGATTATCGAGCGAATAGTGATCATGAGATTTGACGGAAAAGGAGATTTGGACTTATTATAACTACGGAAAAAGGACATAAACTACAAGGGCTAAAATGAAAATTAAAGGAAATTAGAAAGATAAAACCTATTAAATAAACGCTATCACTATAATTAAAATGATGTTTTTGTTTTTATATTTTTATAAAACTGAATTTAAAAACTACGTGACGTACAACTAAAAACGTGAAACTAAATCAATATTAACCCTAAAAATATGAAAATGATGTTTTACAAACCTAATGATAAAAGAAAATTTATAGAAAAAGAAAATTATTTTTATAACTATTTATATAATTATTATTAAATAAAAACTATTTTAAACTATTAAATAATTACCTAAAATACAAGAAAATATGAAATAAAGCTAGAAAAATAAAATTAAGACTTGAAAAATCTAAAATATGATAAAACTAATTTTAAAACTGAAAATATATTTTTAGACTTTTTATATATTTATTACTAATTTAAAACTATTTAAAACTAATTAAAATACTAGAAAATACTTTTTGAACTAAGAAAATTATGGAAAAATACTTTTTAGGCTTTTTACATTTATCTAAACTTAAGAAAATTGAAAAATTATTTTTTTTTTGAAACTTTTCTTAATTATTTGTATTTAAAGCTAATTAAAAATGCTTAAAACTAATTTAAATTAAGAAAAATAGCAAACAAGCTTGGAAAAATCTGAAAATTTCAGGAAAACTCTAAACTAATATTAGGAATAAAGGAAAAATAGAAAAACAAGGTGCTATGTGGAGGAAAATAGAACTGATGTGGAAAGGGCTTATCAATAAGCTCTTGGAATAAGCTAATGAGCACCAAAGTGAACCAAGCGATAACACAAGCTAGAATAAGCTAAAGGAACACAAATGCAACTTAAATCAACAAACTTGAACCTCTGATTCACAGGATACAACAGATTTGATGTATTGAGAGTTTAAGCTAAAAACAATTAAAGGATCTACTTTGAGCGAAATTAAGCACAAATAAAATTTGGAAACGAGAAACCAACAATGGGGATCTATATGGCTGGTGAGAGCTTGCAAACCAAATACTAGACCTTGGTGAGCCAAGATGAGACACATGCAAACCTTGCAAGGCACATAATCCACAATGCTGGCACTTATAAGGTTATGGTACTCAAAAAACACTAAAATAAGCACTTAAAAGGTGAGAAACCAAGAGCTAGAATTTTTGTATTTTTCTTTAGCAACTAGACTTTAAAAACCCAAAATATTATAAGCTGAATCCTATTAGTAAACCCAGGTGAAATTCCAAATTTTATTCAAAAATGACTTAATGCAAATTTGACTTTTGATAAAGCTGACTGTTGACTTTATGAGATTGGGATCAATTTAAGGGCTGATTATGAACTTAATGGATGAAATAAGACTAATGCTAGCTACATCTAAGACATTCAAACACAAAATAAAATTGATTTGGCAAAAATCCAACGATTAACTATGAAGGACCAAATGGATTTTGACTTTTTGGTGATTATAAGCACAAAGTAAGGCAGAATAATTACATAGGGTATACAAGCATGAATAGTTCTAACCAGGTAAAGCCTCTATCACGGCAATGAAGCCTTATCCAAACACTACTTCTCAGTATGCAACTTAAACTAATACAAACTGCGAAATAGCAGGTAAGGATCAAACTAAGTTCATATAACCTAAATATAACTACCCAGGTAAAACTATCAATGATCACGGATACATAAAATGCAAAAAACTTGAAATGGAATTGAGCAAATCACTCATGTAACCGATGTGCGTGAAACAAAACCAAATCCTAAACCACTAAACTAAACCTTTTCCAACCCAAATAAACCTGCGCAACAACTAAACTTCCATTTCATTGAGCATCATCAGGTTGACTTCGTTGACCATGGGACGATCACATTTGGCCGAATTACAAGCTCACTAAAAGCTATTACAAGCTTTAATGAACTAGTTTGAGCTTATAAATAAGCTTCTACAAGCTTGTACATAAGAATTTAAAGAATGTTTCACGGTACACTTGAAATTTTTGAGACTTTAAGTAAAAACTTAAATTAATGGTCAAAAGAACAATACCTCTCATTTAACTTGAATGAGATACAAAGAAGCTTAAATTACATTATTTGAACTAAAACTAAAACTTTTAACTAAAAGCGACATTAGAGATATTAAAACTAAATTCTCCTTTTTTTTCTCTCCTTGCTTTCTTTTATAGTCAAGACACTTCTCCTCTTCGACCAAATCGGCACTTGTTTGGACCTTAGGATGTCTTAGAGTTGATGTGACCCTTCATTGGTTTGGTGGAAAAAGGATTTTAACTTGATGGGTGTTGAGATTGAGTGCATTTAATGCTCTTGGATTGTGGTGGAGGAGGGGGGAACAAGAAAGAGTAGGGTGGTGGGAGGATGGTTGGGTTCATGAGGTGTAGTTGTCGGGAAGACAAGCTGAGTGGGTTGTTTATTTTAAACATTGGGTTGTCCGGGTGGGTTGGTGGGTTAAAGGTTTGGCCGGGTAAAGAGATTGGGCCAAGGGTGTTTGAGTTGGGCTTGGGTTAAATACTAGGTCCGAATGGTTTGTGAAATTATTAATATAGGGACCAAATGTGTAAAACTTTAATTCCAGGGGACCAAACATGAAAATTATGAATATGTAATCCAAGGACTAGTGTTGCCAACCTTAAATAGACCAGGGTCTAGTTTGACATTTTGAAAATTCCAGGACTAGTTTTGAACATTTTGGATTTTCGAGGGGACTAAATTGTAATTTTCTCAAAACTTTTAGATTTCTCCACCAAAGGACTAATGACAATTTATGATTTTTAAAGACCTTTGGTGACTTTTTTGAAATTATATGCTCGGGGTGTTTTTGACAACTTTATAAACTTGGGGACTAAGCGCAATTTTTACAAGGTGATATGTTTTCATCGATTTTGATATTTTGCATTTAAAACACATAAAACCGATTTGTGATATTTTGATCATTTTGATGTGTTTGAGTGTTTCGGATGATTTTGCGGTTTATATTGTACAAAATGATGAGTATTCACATTTGTATCTGTGGGTGTGGGGAGAGTATCTTGAGAGCTTGGGACAGTGGGATGAGAGTGATATGTTGGGAAGAAGACAAGGGATGTTGGGTTTTGGTTATGTATCAGGCGTCAAAATGGGGCAGAAGTCCAGGTGAGTTTGGTTCTTTTTTGGGTTAAATGGGGATGAGGAGATGGGTAAAATATTATAAAAGGTTTAAGGTTTAAAAATAAATTAAGTATTTTCTTGATTTTGATTTAAAACTTTTTTTGAAAACTTTTAATACAAATTGGTTTTGAAAATAATTGGTTTAATTAAAAAGAAGGATTAAAAGGTTAAAATGGTAATTTTGGGTTAGGGTGAAGGGTAAATTGGTAATTTGGATTTAGGGATAGGTTTTGATCGATTCCCAAGCACACTCCCAAATGTGTATCACGGGCTTTGAAAATGTAGAATTTCATCTTAGATTCGTTTTCAAACCGTTTCCAATCGAGCTCATTCATCAGTTTTGCTTGTTTTCGATCCTTCCTTGTGAAATACATAAAAAACACATTCCAATGATATCTGCAGTATAATTGGTTATATTTCAGTGTTTTTAGACATTTTTGTGGGCTTAGATGGGTAAAAATGATGAGTGAATAAGCACTCTGTAGGATCGTATATTTTTATTGTGTTGATGATTCGGGTGGTCTTGGGAGATCAAAATACATGTTAGCCATTAGAGAGTTAGAGAGTTGGGGTGTTCTTGCTAGAGGTTTACACAAATGTTGAATATTAGATTATGAGAAGCACCACCCCTTCCATGGATGGAAGGGTATTTATGCCAAACATAACGACCTCCTATAAACGGATGGGTATCAGATGGGTAAAGACCGTCCTTCCTCCGGTGTTGCTCTAAACTAAACTAATAACTAACTAATAAATGCGATAAATAAGTAAACAATGACAAATCACGAGCTAACATATGCTAGACCATTATTGGGGTGGTAGACAGCACTTTAACATGGAATTTTCAATTCCTAACAATCTCCCCAGGGGAGGTCACCCCATGAAATACATTTTGCTTCCTAGCATTCTATCTTTGTCTTTAGTTCCAAGCTCGTAGACTACAATTCTTCAAATTCCGCATTCTTTGTGCTTGTGTAGCGATTCTTCAAAGTCCACATAGATTTGTACTTTTAGTGGAGGCCTTTAGCCGATCCACATCTTTGATGATCTTTGAGCTCTTTGAGATCATGACCATGCAAATCTACGGATCACCCTTTATTGTTGCATCATGTGAAGTTGTGACATTCAGACCGACATGCTCACACTTTTGAATCATGACATCTTTCCATTAGAGTGGGAAGCCTTCTTGGTTCAAGATATTTCTGGCCGGTAGCGGCACGAACATAGTATAGAAATATCGAGCGGAGTTATGTAGATATGCAGTCATGATTTCTTCAAATTAAGTGTGGGATTGCAGCATGCGTCTTTGGAATGACTCCTCAATCCCCGGTCAACCCGTATCCAAATGTATGAAACAACAATTAGCAATAAAACACACAAAAGTGTCTTTGATCACTTTCGTTGAAATGAGGTACACGCCCACGGTTCCCGGATTGATCGATTACAAATCTTTGTCCAGTATGATTCGAAGAATCTCCTTGAGGGTTTCCACCGGTTTCTGTTTGTTCTCAAACCTAACGTCTCAAAGAAGACAACCACGAGTGAGTGAACGAATTGAGAGATTCGATTGATGAAAAATGATTTGAAAAACAATGCGTATTGCTTAGAAGAGAGTTTTGCAATACTGCGAAGGTTTTATGAGAAAGATCAATTTTCAATCAAAATACTTTTGTATTTAAAAGAGTACACATTCGACGTGCTAGAAAAAAAGAATTTTGCACATCAAGCGGTTTTTCCAAAAGTATTTTTCAATGAGAGATACTTTTGAATTTGAAAACATAAGTACACATTGACGTGCTTAGAAAAGAAAAGATTTGCACATCGAACGGTTTTCCAAAAGCATCCGTCAATCTCATTCTGGACCAAGGTTGATTCAAGACCAGATGCCCATTGTTTCTATCGGTTGTCACAAGTTTGATCTTACGTGAAGGTCTCACATGTCACCCACCAAGAGCTTGTTTGATGTTGGCTCTAGAAGGATTTCCATCTTCATTGTGAATATTTTTACATATCACTCGGATGTTCTGGCAATACCACAAGGATAATCCGTAGGACTCTCAATATATACTTACTTTCCACATTGAGTGAAGCAGGCAAGTCTTCATTAATATAGTGTCCTAATGAGATATTGTGGATGATCTCTTGGCTCTAGACTCAATAGTGCACATTTGGTTCCTATGCGGGAGACTAGGAGGAGAGGTCTCCTTCTTCAATATCAACAATCTAAGAGAAAGTAGATTATGTGGTTCCCCGTGAGAATGAAACAAGTCCTTTTTAAGAGGAACTTGAGTAGCTTGGGAAGTTTAGTGCGATTGCATCCTTGGGTCCATGATGTCTTGTCTTCAATACGGTGTTACCTTAGTAAACACCAATTAGCATATGTATTGAACCCGTTCACGCCCTAAGGTTGAATTATTGGAGGGCTATTTCTTTTCACCCTTTTTCATATTCATTTCTTTTCATTCTTCAACCTTGATTACTTACGAGACTTCATAACTAGAACTTTGTTGGGTTTATTCGATTACTAGCTCGTCTCAGTCCGCACTCTTCCCATTTCTCATTTTCTCCTTTTTCAATATTCCTAAGGACTCTACACTATCTAGTGGATTGTCCCCAGGAAGATCCCTCGATTCGGGATCGTGGGAACAAATACCTAACCTAACCATCCTTATAACTCCATGCATAAAATAAATTGAATGGTCTTATGGTATTGTTCTTTCTTCCTTGAAACCAATTGAAAAATCATTTGGAAACACAATCAAGGTACTGTGATCTGAGATCAAAGCATTTTGTACCTTAATAGTTTTGATCATTTAGAAAACCTCCCCTCAACATGTAATGGTATGATTTAGAAATTGTTTAGCACAAGGCCAAGAGGGACTTTGAAATATTTTCTTTGATCACAATTTTCATATGAAAAAAGCCATTTGATTTTCATGGTAAAATTCTCCCCCTCAATATGTGCATAGGATATTTGAAATCATTTTATCACATAGAGGCAAGAGTTCTTTGAAGCACATCCACGATTACAAAAGCCATTTAAGAAACCATTTGAAAACACAATCAAGGTACTTTATAATCTCTTTTAAAAAACTTTTGTACCTCGATGGTTTTGCTCCCCTCAATATGTGCTTGAGATTGAAAGCGTTTAACACATATGAGAGAAGCGACACCAAGTGAATCAAAGCGATCAACTTTTATCAAATTTTATTATTAAATCACAAATTCTTCCCCGATCAAAAATATCAAACCCTTTGAGATTTTGGATCCCATGTTAATACGGTTTATAAAACATGGGAGAATATGTGGCCTGGTTTAAATACTCATCATGTTTTTGGATAAATCCTCCTCTTCAACATGTGCATTGTGTATTTGAAATCGTTTGGCACATGGAGGCAGGAGTGCCTTTAAGGACTAAAACCAATTCCATTTAAAAGCAGTTGAGATTTAAAACACTATCTTTACGTCCGGAAATATCAAACCATTTGAGATTTGTGATCCCATTTAAATCATTTAGAAAATTTAGGGAAAGAGCGTGGCAAGATTCAATTTTGAAATATGATGAGATAAGGACCATTATAAGACATTAAAGATTGTGTGTCGTGGTATGATAGTTTTTTTTTTTAAGAGATCTTTTAAGTAAAACAAAACAATTTCACAATCAAACAAGAACGGAAAAAATTTCATTTTGAAAGACCTTGATTCTAAAGAAAAATCATACCATGACATAACATTAAATCTTTAGATCACCACTTATTTATTGTACAAAACGGAACTTTTGTGAAGAAATATAGTTTGAAAATATTTTATTTTAAATCACTCTCCCCTCGATCCATGGCGGAAGTCAATAATTGAGTGACTTAGGTTTTGATAAAAGAAGTCCGGTGATTTTCAAAATTTAGTACAATTTATTTTCAAAACAATATTTTTCCATTTTCAAAACAATTCAATCAAATTATTCAAAATTGTTAAAAAATGGTATCCGCACAAAAATCACGTTAGGTGTTTGAAAACTTCCATTGTTGTTCTTTGTAGGGTTTGGAAGAAAACCGCAATCGATGCGATGAGACTTCTTCTTACGTTGCATTTTGAATGCCAAGTGAGGTCAAATTAAGCTCCGTTTCTTCAATCACTTAGAAAACCATCTGGCGATGCGATGAGACCTCTTACGTTGCATTTATGCCAACTCTCCAAAGTCAATTAAGCTGCTTTTCATTTGTCAACCCAAGAAATAGTTACCCTTTTCTTTCGGCATCCAATCATCTTCAATTGTGGGATCGGATGGAACATTCTTTTATACCAATATACCGCATACGTTAGTCTACTGCAAAAAGATATATGGTGGTGCGACAACACCCAGCTTGACAATCGACTAATAAGAGTCAATTCAACATATCAATCAGTTCATATAAAGCATGGGAATAATGTGTTTCATCAAACTATAATCATCTAATCCTAGCAATCATATCCTAGGCACCTAGTCCTTCAACATAGGTTAACATCATTTTTAATTAAGCATATTAGGATAATTAAGAAAGCCCGTTGGATGATATAGATTTGAAAACATTGTCCCCTCAATCAATGACTCTTTTTCGAAAAGTTTAAAAGCGAAGTCATTAATTGAGTTTGCAAATTTTATAAAACTCAAGTCGATTGTTTTAAAGAAACTCATTTTCCATTTTGAAAAACCAAATATTTTTAAAATTTTAGGCGGAAACATTTGTTAGCCAAGAGCAGTCCTTCGACATACTTTCCTTGTTTTTGTTTTGGGATAAGTCTTGCGATATTTTGAAAATTGTTTAAGCGTGGCTCCGCTTTCTTGAAGACCGGGTTGCTATCTGAAATAATAGCAAACGGTGTTTAATACAGGTTATATCCGGGAAATGCTGCAAGCCATTATTTGAAGCCGGGTTCTGATCCCCAGAAATCGTATAGCCATAGATTTTCATTAAAGTTCGTCTATGAA
>OU343220.1:230217040-230280798 GCA_910596185.1 Chrysanthemum makinoi
ATCAAATTTCTTTAGGTCCATTGATGCACAAGCTGACATGATGTAAAACCTTGGTCTTAGGCTTCCATTGCCTGACTAGGCGAGGCCTTAACAACATAAAAATGGTTTCCAACCCTTTGTATGATTATCACCTTTGGAATTTTTAAAACTTCTTTTGTATCAGTGGTGATATTTTGCTTAGCAGTGGATTTATTTTGCTTAGCCGTGTTTACATTTTGCTTAGCAGTGGTTGGAACCCATTTGGGTGCAGCAATGATTATTGATTTTGTTTTACCATTCCTCATTAACAACGCCTAGGAATCATCTATTTTGTTAGGATGAGGAATTGTTTTCTTTGAAAAGTTTTGATGATTTACCCTCCTCCAATGATTCCAAACTTGTGGTTGGTTTTTATAACAGTTTCTCTGTAAGTGCTCAAAACTACCACATGCAAAACAAGCCTTCTTAACACATTGAAACTCATCTCCAAATCTGTTTGAAACTAGTCCATTGAATTTTCTCTGATTTCCCCTAGGTATGTATCTTTTCATCTGTTCCCTAGGTACTTCCTTGTAGTCTACCACTTTCCTAGAAATTTGGGCTCCAAATCTAGGCACAAGGTTGGCTTGTTCAGAATCTTTTCTTTACATTTTCTATCTTTTTCAGTGAGTTGATTCAGATCTAACACCTCAGTCTGATTCCCAATCTTCAATAGTGGAGCATCGGATGTCTTATCAGAACCTATCTTAGTTGTTTCAGTCTTACTAATCTCTTCTGCAGGTTTGTTAAAACTGAATTCACTACTAAATGACAGTTCTTTTGTAGGTGGTGCATGTTTCATAAGAGAGGGTGGTGGCATATTGTTGTAACCTATCCCAGAACCCTTTTTCATTAATTGACACTCTATTGATTTATTAACCAAATCAGAAGCAAATTGTGTTTTATCAACCCTAACAACATGTTTTTCTTTTTCTACTAGGGCTTCTTGTTTTACACTCTTTGCCTCTTCTAGTTTCTTTTTAAGCATCTTAATTTCTCTGTCCTTAAGATCAATTTCACCACCTAGTATATTAATCTTATCGACATACTCAAATTCATATTTAATACAGAAATTAAGTTTTTCTTCAACACTCTCAAGACCAACTTTATAACCTAAGTAATCAAGTGAAAGTCTATCTACTTCTTTTCTCAAACTCTCAATAATAGCTTTTTGTGATTCTAAGTTATCTTGACATGATTTAAAAAGAAAAGTATAATTTTAGAATCATTGGATACCTCAGAATCTGAACCAGAAGATGAAGCATAGGCCATAAGAGCAAAGTTATGCTCTTTAGAAGCTTCACTAGCAAGAAAAGCTGCATTGGGACCTTCTTCAATCTGATCACTCTAGTCATAATCACCATCTTGAGCAACCAATCTTGAAGAAGAAGTAGGCTCTTCATTGGTCTTCTTAATGCCTAATCCTCTTGGGATCTCGACATTCCTAGCAAAGTGACCCTTCTTCTTGCATTAAAGCACTCCATCTTGCTTTGTCAAATCGGCTCTCCTTTGACCATCATACTTAACTTGCCTTCCAGTTATTCTCAAAAACTTCCTTGCTTGGAGAATGGAGAGTCAACATTGCCATCTGCCATTGAAGATTTAATCTCTTCAAGATCTAGGGATCAATTTGATCTAAATCTTGATTCAAAGCATTATACTGGTAGTTAAATCAGCGAGAAAATCACAAATTGCACCATCACGGCATTATCACTACTTAATGGTATTGTTAGCAATGGCCGTGGTTATTCCATAGGCGGTGAATACATCTAGTGAGCTCTTTTGATTATGGAAACAAAGCAATGTTTTGATTAGTTGAAGATGCACCAACAATGTTGTTCAGTTCATAAACCTTCAAGTTGTTGTAGAGATTGTCCAGAAAATCTTTTCAAAGTCATCCTTATTTCTCCACACAAGCTGTGTGACAGTCAGTCGGGTGATAAACTTCGATGAACTTCAAATTGATATCTTCTTGAGCAACTTTGTAGTCCACTTCAAGTTAGGCGATGAGTTTTTGAAGTCTGTTATAAGTGCCATCAAGTTTTTCTCCATTGATGTGTCAACCGTGGTGCAAGTTTTAAAAATTTATAAACACGATTTAACCGTCTAATACTATAAACACATACGAGCAAGTATACTCGTTCGCGATAGCAAAGTTGGGTAAGTCGAGATCGTCCCAAGGGATTTTGTGTTCAAAATTGTTTTCTAGAAAAGATTTGAAACAAGAAAGCTTTGTCAAGGCTTCCTTAAAAAGTGATGTTATAGTGAAATTCAATAATAAGAAATATATATATACTTGTGTGTAGTCTATAGGCAATCATAGATAGTGTTCATGAAGGCTTGGTGTAAACTCTTGATGTGATGGACAAATCATAAGCAAATGATTTCCAACCATGGTATATGTTTGTAAAAATCATTCTAAGAACAAAAACATATAGGTAATCCTTTCGGTCCTTATCCTAATGATTATCCTTTAGAAAATCCATTTGTTTGTAACATGTTCTTATTAAACTCGTTCTTACGAATCTTTCGACCTTTCGTGATGAAAATGTTTCTAGTCTTGTTTTAATAAGTAAACATGGTGGTTGTCAATCACCATATCCCCATACTAGTTTGTCACTCAACTTTTGGAATAAAACACAAGAGAAATCCTTTCGGTCCTTTTTCTTAAAACATGTTTTACCGACAAATCAAACCAAGACTAGTATTTTTCCAACAAACTCATTTAAACAAGATCATATATACATGCATCACATATGAGAACACTAGTATGATTTCCTACATCATAACACACAAGTATATCCAAAAACTACTCCATGATAATAATAACAAAACACAAGAAATAACAAAGTAATTCTAATAACTCAAGAGAATAGAAATCCATAACAAAGTTCATAGAATACCTAAACTTTTCGATTACAAGAACTAGAATTCGTGGCTTGTAGCAACCACCGCCTCAAACACCTAGATTCACCGTATAACTCCAAATACCAAATATGGATGAGAATTGCTCTCTCCACCCTCCTGGATGTTTTACAGTAAGTACTAAACTTTTGGGATGAATAAAATGGTTGGTAATAGTTTTGCTGTAAACTATTACACTTTTGGTTGTGTCACACCTAGTAAACTAAGACTAGGTTCAATATATAGCCAAGGAAACTTGTTCCGGCCAAAAACGTTCCCAACAAGTTAATATCAAGAAATGATCGGCCTCCAATGATTATGGGAGTTAAGGCAACAATAAATGCAACTTTGTGTAACGCAGCCCATGCAACGGATCGGTTGCACGGCAACGGATCGGTTGCGTTTGACCAATCCAGCGGATCGGTTACGGGTCACGACCGATCGGCTGGGTGTTCTGATTTGACTTTTGTTGACTTTCTTGTTATACGCCTCATTCTTTGCTCGTGATGATTTCCAAGGAAAAACTTGATCTCTCCTTGCTGTAGATACTTAGAAATCATTGCGCTTCCTAATCATTGAGTCCAAAAGCTTCCTTGCTCGACTTCCTTCCCGGGAATCTTCCAAATGCATAAAAACTTCATTTCTTCATCATTCTGATACCGGCTACATATACATACACAATACGCATCTTTTGCACTTTTGCAACAGATATGAGTAAATATAGCCGATTATCATGCACAAAACCAACAATAACGCTACTAAAAACATGTTCATTTTAGGCGTTATCAAATTCCCCCACACTTAAGTTCTACTCGCCCTCGAGTAGGTCTAACATTTGCAAAGAAATCTAATTCAATGGTCTTGACACCGTGGTTCCAAAAATTTTTAACAATCATCCCAAAAGAGATAATCATTAATTTTGCTTTTAATATGTGAAAAAATTTTAAAAATGAACCAAACACTTTTGATAACATAACTAGAACACCTCACGAATGATTTTAAGAATTCACTCAACACTCATATATTGGTGGGTATATGTAAATCACTCAATGCCTAGTCATGATCAATGCTTTTTACCATAAGCTTGTACAAGTATCAAAACAAAGAAAATAAATTCATCAAAGGGGGCTTTTATTCGGGTTATATCGTTAAGGATTCGGGTTTATAAAAGGTATGGATAAGGCATGGGATGGTTTATGAAATTGGTGTAAAAGAAAATAAAGTCAAGTCTAAACCTCCATGTTGCTAGCCATCATGCAAACCTCAATCCCGTAAATGATTACTTCTCCTCTTCATATATCGATCTCCACAAATATGTATAACTCAATTTAGCTCATTGGCTAATCAATATTCTTCATATAGCTCATTGGATTTTTTTTAAACAAGGTTCCCCCACACTTAGTGTAAGCATACACCACAAAAAAACACAAATGAGAAAGACATCTCCTTCATCTTTGTTGGAGAATGGTACACACTATAAACAAAGTGTAGCTTCTTCATAATCATAAAAAACAATCCAACATTTCAAACAACTAGCAACAAACCAATAGACATGACAAGGGTTGGCTAAAGTTTAAAGTGTAAAATCTTTTTGTATTTTTCTGGATTTAACAAATGAAAAGATTGGCTCAAAGGGTGTAACTAAAGGTATCTAGTGCTAAAGATGAGCACTAACAACGTGGTTAGCTAATATATCATTAGATGTAAAATGGAAGGCCATTTGGGTTAAATCCTACGATGCCTCTTATCACTTGAACATATTTTTATCACTCAAGAGTGATTTTAACCGTAATGTATAACTAGTACAAGTTCTAGAATCGACATAATCACCGGCACACTCATAGCGAATATAAAACAAAAGATGTGTTTTATACAAAAAGAAACCTCACAATTAAGTGGAAAAAGGGCTATAATGCGCGCTAGAAAATGCTATCGAATCCAAAATGAATTACTTCCGTAATTTGGTTCAAATCAAAAATTTTTCAAAAACCTCATTTTACCATTGAAATACCCAAGTTGTTTTTTAATATATATCAATAATGTGTGAAAAAAACTAGACAATCAAGGGCGAATTCCTTCTAATTACTTGCATCCAAAAGTTATCTAAGAAAATAAAATAAAAAGCTAAAAAAAATTAAAAATGCGTATCATTTTTCCTATTTTCTTCCCTCCCCCATACTTAAGTTTTGCATTGTCCTCAATGTAATAAAAATGAACTTCAAAGTAAATAAAATGGGAAAAAGAAATAGTTAAAAGATACCATGGGATAAAATATTCAATACGCATATTGGGTCATAAGAAAGCATGTGAGTTATCCAACTCCAAATATTTGACCATCAATAAGCTTCCGACACATCCATCCTGCAAACAAAGCTGCAATACACATACACAAACAAAACAAACAAAACAATCCAAATGCTACTAAAAACAAATAAAAACAAAGTATGATAATCATCCTAAAGAAATAGTTAAAAGATAGAGAGAATATTGTTTAACACATCATAACCATTGTCTTTGAAACCACAAATCAAGAATGATCCACGATCACTCGTCGTCCATTCTCATCTCGTCACCTTCTTCATCATCATACTCATCATCATCATCACTCTCGGTTACATAGTTCTCGTCACAATCTACGAACAGAGACTCACTCTTCTTCTTCTTTCCTTTGACAAAACTTTGTAACAATCGAGTTAATTGGAACTGGTCCCGAGCAGACTACCTACAACAATTCTCTTTAGAAATCACAAATATAAGTCAATATAAGAGTGTTAGAACAAACAGGGAGGTGTGGAATCCTCTAAGGTCACTTCAAAATTTCAAAATATCTAACACGGAGACACGGGGCCGGATTAGGTTGGGACAACCCAATCGGTTACTCCTTATCACCCAATCCAACCGATCGGTTGCGCCATAACCGAACCCAGTTCTACATTCCATAGGCGCCTTCTAATCCATTACCCACTCGATTTTTTCTAAATGCAATCAATCTAGGCGCATTCTAACATCATCAATGATTTCTACATCCTCAAATTATACATTAAGCTTTCAACATAAATCATCCACATTCATCATCTTATAACTCAACAAATAAGACCTATACTCTTCAATCACTAGTTCTAATCAACAATGTGGCATCTATTATAAAATCATCTACCACTAGGAATCACCAATTGCAACTTAACGATTCAATGGCAAACCTAATTAAATCCGAAAATTCAATCATCTAATACTCATTCCATGTTGAATCAATACTACAATTCTTTTTGCAATGCATTCCTATATCAATTACCACCTTAATCAAATATTAAACTTTGAATTATATCAAAAACCTCCAAATTAGTGACCTAATATGCAATTCGAATCAAATGCTCTAATTAAACCTCAATTGAGTTAATTTAATGTAGATGCTTACTTGTTTGATGATCTCCTACAACTCAAACAATCTTCAATTAGCTTTCTTGGTCGAATTTTTGCAAAACCCAGCTGGAGGATTAGTGTGTGTGTGTGTTTTTCGGAAAAGTGATTTTGGTATATATACTTGTATGCAACGGTTCATCATTGACACAACCGTTTCGGTTTGAATTTTTGCCAAATTTTGCATTTTTCACGTTACCTAGGCATTTTACCTTCCAAGCAACAATTTTTACTCAAAAATCCATTAAAGATGCACACAACATTCATCGCCCATTTGGAAATTTCAACAATCATCCAATCTCAAAACTCAAATCATCATACTTATAAACTAAAACCAAAACTCAACTAAAACTCATAATCATAATGCATTAACCAAACAAACTAACATAAAATAAAAATAAAGATAAAACTGAAATGAAAAACAAGAAATCCTAAATGCATAAAATTTAAAAGAAGTTCATGAAATTCAAGCAAACAATTGCTTGTTTATTATGGTGCCTTGTTTTCTCCTTAGAATTCCTCGAAATACTCTGTCTTAGGATGTCCCTTAGAAATTTCGGTCAATTCACGGTATGTTTCATAAGTTTTGAACTTCCTTATGAATCTTCTCCCATCCGGACATAGTATATCGAATTTGACGTGCCATTATCCATCATTAATCTCTTGTAAATGCCCGACCCCTCGGTCTCCATTCCAAATTCTTGAGTTGCACCGTAAAACCTAAAAATCGGTTAACTTCTTGTGGACTAGGATGTTTTTGAATGGGTTATAAAATGCTTCCACCGTAATGCGTTCCATCTCATCCTTAATATCAAAATAAGGTGGAGCTAATGGTCCATACATCGGGTTTCCTTGGATATCCGCGTCCTACTTCAAACAAGTCAAGTTCTCGTCCGCTTCCATCTATTCTAACTCCTCCATGAATTCCAAAGTTGGTCCCCTTGGTTTGGGATAATATGTTTGTTTCGAGATCCCATCATCAATAGTCATTGTACCTCTTCCCATGTCTATAATTGCACGACATGTTCGTAGGAATGGTCTTCCTAATAGAAGTGGTAAACTCTTCCACCGGAATTATAGGACTAGAAAATCGCCAAAGTTGATAACCAATTTGAATAAACTGTTCTTCACCTCTCCCATTGCTTTCGCTTGGGAATTATCCGCCATGGTAAGCTTCGAATGATTTGGTTGCGGATTACTAAGACCAACGTCTTAAACAATGGATAGGGCATAACATTAACACTTGAACCCGTATCGGCTAAGGCATAAGCTGGTGTAGTCCCATTCACTTTTATTGGCAAAACAAAATTTCTAGGATCTTTCCTCCTTCGTGGCATACCTCAAACAAAATCCTATCTCTATCCTCCTCCAATAGATTCTTATCTTCAATCAGCTCTTGCTAGCATCACATCTAATTTCTTACGGTAGAGAACGTAATCTTGTAGTACCTCTATCACCGGCTTTTTCTCATTTAGCTCAAGAAACTTTTGTTCAAGGTTTTCCAAAATAGCTTCTTTTTGTTCGTTAGTTATAGGTTTGAAAGTGTTTGATGTAGTAGGTGATGAATGTGTGTAATCATTTTTGTTGGTGGATGTGGTTGGAGTTAATTTGTTGGGTGAGGTTTTCTTCCTATTTGCCTTCCCCATCTTTACTACTTCCACATCTTCCTCTTCCATATTAGCACATAACTCCACAAGCATCTCGTTATCCTTTTCCTTCTTCCAAATTGGTGATATTGATCCTCATTTCTCCCAAAGCAAAATCAACTTGGCACTTGGTCGTTACAAGAAAGTCTCGCCCAAAACATACATTGGGCTCATCATGATCCCTCTTCTAAGACAACAAAATCATTTCAAAATGTGACCATGAATGTTAACCTTAAGATTTTTAACCATCCTTCTTCCGTATGCTTCGTAATCCAAACGTACATGACCAATTTGATCAAGAACTTTCTCCACAATGTAGTTTTCTCCATAAGCCATGTTAAGTTGCGCGTCCCAAGCACTCACTCCTTTTACACTACAAGGTGTACCGAACCTCATCAGTGGCGAATCATACTCCGTTGAAGGTGCTTGTGTGAATACCACAACTCTTCCCTTCTTAGGAAGTTGAACTTTGTTTTCACCCGTTTCTTCCATACTAACCGTATCAATTCCCAAATCTTTCTTACTTCCTTCTAAGATACCTCCAATCTTTTCCAATGAACTTCCGGTGTCTTTGAACATTTCATCCAAGTTACGAAGGTATTCTGAAATTCCGCTCAAACTATCCATAAACGACAAAACAAAACAAAACAAAAATCGAATCATTAGCGTTAGAGTTAGTAAAAACAAAAGCAAACTATAGAAACATATACTGAGCAAGTAAAGACACTTAACAAATCTAAAAACATAAGCTAAAACTCAAAATCTAAAAAATTAGAAAAAATTTACGAGAGCTCTAACGGATCGGTTGGCTCCACCAACCGATTCGGTTGGTGGTAAACTACTTAACCAAAATGTCTAACCGGATCCGGTTACGGGTTGCAACCGATCGGTTAGATCGATACCAAAAATATATTTTTTTTCTTTTTAAAAAAAAAAAAACTGAAAATTAATTAAAATTAAAACTATTAAGTGTACTAAAAACTCTTAATCAATTAAGACTCCTCATTACCCTTTATTAATTACTTAATTAATTAAGCTATAAAATTAAAACTATATTAACTACTCCATTTAAATTACTCATTAAGATCACTAAACCATAAAAACTGAAAATTAATTATCTAAACATTAGAATTAAAATAAGAATTAATCTAAAAATTAATAAACTAAGAATAACTAAAATAAAGAAAAATTAAAAATCTAAGAAAACATTAACAACCGAAGATATAATCTATAAAAATCTAAAATGACAAGAATTAATCTAGAAACTATAACACAAATCACTAAATAAACATAAACTATGAAATCAAAATGCAAAAAAATAAATAAATCTGTAGCACTAACCGGATCCGGTTGCAGGAGCAACCAAATCGGTTAGCTTTTGACGAACTTTTTTTTTTTCTTTTTCACTAAATTCAATTTCAAAACTACCAATTTTACAGGAAATGAACAAACTCAAATTGCTTAAATCAAAATCACAATCAAAATTGAAATAAAATCCGCAGCGGCCAAAACTTGATGTGTCAACCGTGGTGCAAGTTTTAAAAATTTATAAACACGATTTAACCGTCTAATACTATAAACACATACGAGCAAGTATACTCGTTCGCGATAGCAAATTTGGGTAAGTCGAGATCGTCCCAAGGGATTTTGTGTTTGAAATTGTTTTCTTGAAAAGATTTGAAACAAGAAAGCTTTGTCAAGGCTTCCTCAAAAAGTGATGTTATAGTGAAATTCAATAATAAGAAATATATATATATACTTGTGTGTAGTCTATAGGCAATCATAGATAGTGTTCATGAAGGTTTGGTGTAAACTCTTGATGTGATGCACAAATCATAAGCAAATGATTTCCAACCATGGTATATGTTTGTAAAAATCATTCTAAGAACAAAAACATATAGGTAATCCTTTCGGTCCTTATCCTAATGATTATCCTTTAGAAAATCCATTTGTTCGTAACATGTTCTTATTAAACTCGTTCTTACGAATCTTTCGACCTTTCGTGATGAAAATGTTTCTAGTGTTGTTTTAATAAGTAAACATGGTGGTTGTCAATCACCATATCCCCATACTAGTTTGTCACTCAACCTTTTGGAATAAAACACAAGAGAGGTCCTTTTTCTTAAAAACATGTTTTACCGACAAATCAAACCAAGACTAGTATTTTTCCAACAAACTCATTTAAACAAGATCATATATACATGCATCACATATGAGAACACTAGTATGATTTCCTACATCCCAACACACAAGTATATCCCAAAACTACTCCATGATAATAATAACAAAACACAAGAAATAACAAAGTAATTTCAATAACTCAAGAGAATAGAAATCCATAACAAAGTTCATAGAATACCTAAACTTTTGTGATTACAAGAACTAGAATTCGTGGCTTATAGCAACCACACGCCTCCAATCACCTAGATTCACCGTATAACTCCAAATTACCAAAACTATGGATGAGAATTGCTCTCTCCACCCTCCTGGATGTTTTACAATAAGTACTAAACTTTTAGGATGAATAAAATGGTTGGTAATAGTTTTGGTGTAAACTATTACACTTTTGGTTGTGTCACACCTAGTAAACTAAGACTAGGTTCAATATATAGCCAAAGAAACTTTCAACTGGCAAAAACGTTTCCAACAAGTTAATATTAAGAAATGATCGGCCTCCAATGATTATGGGGAGTTAAGGCAACATTAAATGCAACTTTGTGTAACTGCGGCCTTCTGGCGGATCGGTTGCGTTTGACCAATTGCCCACCCGGATCGGTTAGGGTCGACCGTCTGGCGGGTGTTCTTTTTGACTTTTGTTGACTTTCTTGTTATCGCCTCATTTTTGCTCTCACGATGATTTCAAGGCAAACTTGATCTCTCCTTCTGTAGATACTTAGAAATCATTGGCTTCCTAATCATTGAGTCCAAAAGCTTCATTTCGACTTCCTTCTCGGGAATCTTCAAATGTGCATAAAAACTTCATTTCTTCATCATTCGTGATACCTAGCTACATATACATACACAATACGCATCTTTTGCACTTTTGCAACATATATGAGTAAATATAGCCGATTATCATGCACAAAACAAGCAATAACGCTACTAAAAACATGTTCATTTTAGACGTTATCATCCACTAAGAGCAGTGAAGTTTTCAAGCTGATGCTTGAGCATATTCTTCCTTGATTTCTTGGTAGCTTCATTACCAGCAAACCTTGTTTCAATAGCATCCATTAACTCTTTAGCATACTCATATTGTTCAAAGTCCAAAGCATACTCATTTGGTATTCCCATGGAGAGAATACTATGAGCTTTAATCTTCAGCTTCCTTCTAGCCTTGTCAACCTCACTAACAATGGCTATCTCAGTACCATCATCACCCTTCTTAGGAAGAGTATCACCCTTTTCAACAAAATCCCAGATGGTGTAATCAATCATACGAATGTATTGCCTCATTCACATTCTCCAAACTTGGTACTCACCCTGCTTGAGCATGGGCACCTTTGATGTAGTAACCATGTGAGTTTCGTCAGACATCTTAACTTACTTGAATAGAACTTAATTAAACTTCTTCTTGGTTTCAGTTTCTAGATCACAAGCTCTGATACCACTTGTTGATTCCAGTTGAGCAAACGATCCTTTATAGAAACTGACTTCACAAAGACTTATTAAATATTACGCGGAATTTAATACTTAATCTTAAGAAGAAGAACAATAAACATTCAACACCTCAATATTATTATTAATACGAATACTCTAACCAGTATTAGGGTTTTACAACCTTGAATTGTATCGACCTTAGATATAGCAAAACACACGTATATCTAATCCAACCTAGGACCTCCTTTTATAGGCAAGGAGTCCTTTACATAATACAATACGTAACCTACAAGATAAATAACTTTTCCATATTTATCTAATACAAAATATTAAACCGACTATACAAAACTAGCAGTGCTTACACTACATTAGCAATGGTTCTATATTACTACTAGCCGCGGTTTCACATCAGTAGTGGATTCATTCTTCTGTCCATGTTTTCATTAACTCTGTTCGTGGTTCCAACACTTAGAATAATTCATGATCTGAGGAACCTAAAACCCAACAAATTGTAAATCAAGATATTCAAATTCTAATTTAGAAAAATGTCTGACCATGTTATCATGATCATCCTTTTCGATTTTGTCATGCAATTTTGAATTTTCGGTCTCAAGCTCATTGACACGATATTGGGAAACTTTAAATGCAATTGATAAATCATGAAATTGGGAAGCAGTAATTGAATAATTCGTGACAGTATAAAACACATCTTGAGCAATACATCTTGAAATCAAGTTCTCATTTAAGATGTGAATATTCTTCCTCTCAATCTCATAACTTTTAAGCTCACATGCATTAATTCTCACCTCGTTTTCTATTTCATTAAACATCTTATTCATTTCATTAACTTCTGTATCTAAGGCCTTTTGAATACCCTTGAATTGTTCTTTTAATTGTTTAAAGAGTGGAATGACCTCTATAAGATAACATGCTTTTGTTTGTTCAAAACCCCTTTCCCCTTCAGTAATTCCCATTGGTGTGATTCTCTTCTTACATGTTATCTCGAAATCAACAAATAGTTGATAGACTACGTACATGCTGATTAAGGTTTTACTTTTGAGTGGGAAGAGTTCTAGGTACTAAATGCATTGATGTATTGGGAGGATACACTGTAGCTGGAGGCAATTTCCTAAGGGGAGGATTATTTTCAACAAGTTCTTCAGCTTTTCTTTTATCCATATCTAACTTCCAAAATACTTGTTCAATGGTTAATTGAGTCTGAGGTCTAAATGTGGCAAGCCAATTATCCTTAGTGTAATTGGGAGTTTTGAAATTTTAATTATGGCTCACACACAAAGGTTATTTCAACTTCTTTTCCATTTTCTCTCTAGAGGCATTTTCTATCTCTATGTCCTCTTCAGTGTTCTCTACATAAGTTGGCTTTTGTTTAGGCTTAAGAATTTCACTACCATCATAAATCACATCATGATCTCTTTTTGCTTTCTTAAGATACGCAGGATTTGGGTCTTCTACTAGGCCAATACTGTGTTTATCACTCAATACTCTATGCTTAGTGATCATGTGAGCAGTCTGAATGGTGTTGCCTTGTACGTACAACTTGTTTTCAAGTTTGTTCTTCAAAGTTTTAAGGTTATAAAAATCATTTAAAACTTTTGATTCCTTTTCCTTGAATTCCTGTTTAAGCACTTTTACATTTTCTTGAAGTTCTTGCTTTTGCTTAACAGTTTTATTAAGTTTCTCTTGTAAGGAATTTAACTCTTGTTCTAATGTTTCTTCCCTTAAATTACTTTTAGTGATTAATGTACGCATTTGGCTATCCATTTCCTGCTCATGGGTTGTCAGCTCAAATTTAGCACGCTGTTCATAGATGGCAGCTTGATCCTTATAAATATTTAGCTTAGTGGTCATGGAATCATCAGGTGCATATTCAGTGTATTCATCAAACATACATTCATCATTAATGGCAGAAGATGCACCACTAGGTACAACAAGACTTTCATCGTGCTTCACATATTGATCATATGAGACAACATTGATATTACCCATATTTTCAATATCATATTCAACGAGTTATGTTGATTGTACTTCGTTAGGAATCTTTTGCTCATCAACCATGTCATATAGTTTTAGTACCTCTGATATGATAGAATCCTTAGAGGGACCGACTTGTTGAGGTGATGAGACCATTGAAGAAATATTAGCCATGAAAATGGTCTATGTCGTTGGTTCATCATCAACATCAGAGTCAAAAGCATCACAATCAGCAACCTAGAAGACATTAGGATTGTTCTGTGCCAAATCATACACTGGTTGTTCATCCACATCTGCATCATATGTTTTGACATTCCCATCAGCAAGAAACAACAACTCTTCCTCATCCAACATCGCTCCACTATCTTGAGCTTGCATCAGTAGCATCTTATCCCTGAAGTATTCAGCATTCTGTGGACATTTCGGTTGAGTGCATTTCCAAGCAATATGTCCTTATCCACCACAATTTTAACACTTAATAGGTTTCCCTTGATCCTGAACCATGATCCTTCCTCGGTTATGAACACCCACATAACCAGCTCCAGCTCATGCACTCCCCCGTGCATTATATCATGGATTCACATTTTGCCTTCCTTTCACATTCTGAACCACAACCCTTCCTTCTTCCACTGTGGCTTGATTATGTAGATTCGATGAAGTTCAAAGTTGGTTGTTGATTTGGGGAAGTGAGTTTCTAGAGTGTTGAACCAATAGAGCCATTTGGTTTGCAAGGTTTTCAATCAACATGTCAGTTGGGGTAAATCCTGAGTCTGGTATGGTAATCTGTTTCTGATTCTTAAAGGATGATCTGACTTGTGATGCTTGATTACTTATCTTCACATTTGAAAGAAATGGAGTTGAGTCATTTGAAGAGTTTGCAGCAGCAATATTAGAGTGGAATTTCTCCAAGATCAAACGCTCAAATGTAGCATGCTTCTCATGTTGAAGTAAGTAGGCATACAGCTGTTCATAGTTAGTGTTCCTCAGTCCTTTGTTCAACTTAACAATGATAACAAATCTTGCCATTCAGGTTCATGTTTTTTACGAACTTGGAATTGAGTTGGATGTTTGGCATGGTCATATTGATGTTTCTCATATCATTTACAAGTTTGTGAAACCTCACATGATACTCTGTAATTCTTTTCCCTGGGTTTATCTTGAAGTTCTCAAAGTCATCATAAAGCTGTGACTCTCTATTTTCCTTAGTCAGTTCTGAACCAGAGAGAAGCATCTTGACATTAACCCAAACTGCTTTGGCCTCAGTATTGTGATTGATCAGCTTGTAAATGTCCTTTGGTAGACCTTGAAGTACGATGTTAGAAGCTCTAATGTCAGCATCGTATATTTTCTTCTCCTTATCATTGAGATCATTATAAGTCCTTGGTCTATCCATACCCAAAGTGACAGTTCCATCAGCACGAGCTTCAAGTTGATCTCTGGTTGTTCCCATTTGGAATGGTCATTCATCAATTGGTGAATGATGTAAGACCATTCTCTTTAGCAGTACAATCTGATTCTCTGTGCCCAAGAGTCATAATCAGTTCTATCTAGCATAGGAGGGCGAGTATCGGACCCAACATCTTGAACGTCATCAGCAACGGAAGGCACGGTAGACATGATTCCTAAGTACACGGGATTTTACTACTCTTTGATTAAACCGAGAAATAGAATCTTTCGCGGGATTTTACTGAATCAAGAGGAACCGTAGAACTTAACTAAAAAATGTCAAATCTCAAGTGACAAAACGCAGTCTTGACAAAACACACTAGGTCAAAACGCAGTAGGACAAAACGCAGTTGACCAAGTCGCAAGAGACAAAATGCAGATTTGACAAATCGCAGTCTTTGAGAAGTCGCAGGAACAAAACGCAGAAAATTACAAACAGCAGTGACAAAACGCAGAACTTGCAGCGACAAAACGCAAAAACTGTCAAAACGCAGTGCTTAATCAAATTGCAACCTGTAAAAACGCATAAGATCAAAACGCAGAGCACAAGTCACTATCAATAGTACAACCACTACTTGTCCTTTTGTCATTTTGTCCTTTCTAACTCAAAACGCAGCCAATACAACAAATCGTAGCCAAAAACCAATCAAATCGTAGCGATAAAAAGCACAAAACGCAACGATTACAAACCAAACCGCATCCAAACCTGATCAACTCACACCCAATGACTATGAAAATGCAGTGAAGAAAAGGAGTCCGTGGCTCAAATCGCAGTGAAGAACAAACCAAAAAAACCTTTCTTTTACAATCAAAAACACCACAACCAAGATGAATCAAACCTTCCAAACCAAAAACTAAACTAATATGATGATCCTAAACACAATAGTACAATCAAAATTCAAAGTTTAACACTAAATAAGATCAAAAGAGTGAAAAAGTCTCTAAACTCATTCAAACGCAAAACATATGAATAACCAATCAAGAATCCAAGAACACACAAGGTAGATGATCAAACCATGGCTCTTGATACCATTTGTAACACAATGTTTATCATAAACACACAAACACAATCACAAAGGTTCGAATATGGAGAGTCTATAGAGAGAAAGATTGAGAGAATGAGAACTTCTAGTGAGAGAAAGTGTAAGTAATATTATGAAGCTCCACCCTTTTCCTTGGGAGGCAAAGGGTATTTATAGTGTCTTACAAAATATGCCACCTACGGGCTGTGGATCAGGTATACAGTGGGTAAAGACCCATCCGTCCTCCACGATATTGCTTAACTAACTACTAAACATAACTAAATGACTAAGACTACGAGCTTTCTAATGCTTACACATACTTGAGGTGACCGAGTCTTTAACTTATGGATTTTCTAAATCCTAACAATTTGTATTTTGCTTCTTGCGAAGATCCACAAGAAACTTGTAGTTCATCACTGAAGGTCGAAAACCTTCGAGCTCAGAGATATATTCTTGGGTTTCCTTCATACCAGGAATCAAGTCAGAAAAAGTCTGTTGGAGCTCATTAGCAATCTGCATGTCCTTATCGTTTTCTTTCTGATAAATGAGAGAAATCGAGTCAAACATGTAGTATGAGTTGGAAGCTTTGGCAAGTTCTTGAAGACGTGGGAAGTTAGCCATTCGGAGATTGTTGTGATTTTGGGAAAATATGTATTTTTGATTGTTGGTATGCAAATGGTATAGGGTATTAACCCATAAATAGCAAAAACAACGGGACCTTCCAAATTCAGAGACTAATTGTGAAGTTAGTAAAAAGACAAATAGTCAAGTTTCTGTAATAAAAATACGATGGAATTTTAAGTGCAAAAACGGCTAACTGACAAAATTCAGGGACCAACTGTGACAAATGAAAATTGTTACCCTGCAACTTGACCTTTTCCTTCCTTGATACGCTTATACACAATTAATGTGTTGCCAAACACCAAATAAACCCAACTAATAAGATCCGAAAACATAAACAGTCTCATAATAATCCGACCCAATTAAGAAAACCCAATCCAAACCAAACCTAAAATACATCCACACTCATGTACTGAAACACACATCAAGTCAAACCCATTCGTAAAAACACAAAGTAAAACCATGAAAGACAAGAGCATATTCGTGTCAACTTTTAAGGGTGTTCAGGAAGAAGAAGAAGGTGAGGTCTTGTTCAGAATCCATGTAATGGGTTTTTATTATAGCCCACCGGTGTATGAAGGAGGTTCATTAATCAATCTGTGTGCCTGATATATTTAGTTCAAGCATTGATAATGTATTATCAGAGATTAATGAACAAAAATGGGTGTTGTTTTTCTATGATCCTAAAGAATCCCTAGAAAATGGTTTGCATTTGATTCATACTGATGATGATGTTCATACTTAGTTTGCACTGGCTGAAACACATGAGTCAGTTGATATCTTTGTTGAACACAAGCCCCAAAAGTTAGCACAATTTTACTTAAAAAACATAAGTTTTGAAGTTGTGGGTTGGGTAGAGCAAGATGCTAACTTTCGAATGGTTAGTCCAACACCTTTTAGGACTAGACGTAAATGGCAGGGGATAGATAGGAAAAAAATGCAGGGGAGTGGAACCAAAACACCAACAGTGAAAGGTGGTGTTGTAATCAAAGAGGAAGAAGGGGTTGTAGATAAATAAAAGGGAGAAAATTAAAGGAAAAGGAAAGCTGCTTGAGGAAGAGGATGTTTTGCACAAAAAAAGGGGAAAGAAGTTGCTCAACATTTTAAGCGAGGTTTTGATGGGAAGGGAAAGGCTAAAATGGTTGAGTTTGCAGGCTTTGATGTTGAAAACTTGGCTGGTTTTGATGGGAAGGGGAAGGCTAAAAGGGTTGGTGCTGTTGCTGCTGATGTTTCTAGCGGTGTTAAGACACCTTTTAGAAGCAGAGAAAGGATTACAAACTGCTTCCTTGCACTTTTAAAGGCTTCCAGTGATGTTTCAATGATGACCATGTCATGTGTTTAATTCCTTTAAAATTTTGTAATAACTTATATGTTTGTTGTTTGCATACTTGTTTTTGCAGACAATGTAGCAGTATCATCATCACTTTAAGGTTGATGTTTTGTGTGTTCATCAGTTTATGCATATCCACGACTAATGTGTAGATCATTTGAAGGTTCAGCAGTTGAACATTTTGAAGTGGAAACTGCATCATCTTTTATATTTTGTGAAATGTCAGTAGAACCATGTATCAGACAATGACTCACTAGTTTCAGTTATTTTCTAGTTGCATCAAACATTGAACATGTAGTTGACTGTTAGAAGTCAACTTGCTAAATAGTTAGTTATGTATATATTTGTTTGTTTGTCCTATGGGTTAAATTCTGTGAGACCATACATGGTTTATCAGTTGACTTTTATAAAGTCATACTTAACATGTCAGGTGTAATGGTTTAATTAGCTCAAACAATCACCTCTTTCTGTGTTGGTGGAATTGTCTTGGGTTAGAATTAGCTAAGGTGTGGTATAAATGTGTATGGACTATAATACCCTCGACTAACTAACATAAATCAGACGTTGACCTCGGCGTTAATGGTCAAAGGACGAGTTTAGCCTATAAAAAACTTGTTTTGGACCCCCGATGATGAAAAAGACAAGTTTTGTCCCAGCGTGATGTTAAGGTACAAGATTAGGGACCAAAAGTGTATTTTACTATTATTATTATTATTATTATTATATTTTTCTTTTATGTTACTCGTATCGAAAGATGAAAACTTGTCGTTGTACTTTAATTTCATGTTGACCTTGTAGGTATTCCTTTTCTTCCATCTTCATTTCCCGCCTCTTTATCTCTAAAAAGGAGTCTCATTCATCTTTCTTTTGTGAAACAAGACGAGTGGATGTTTGTCCATTTATCCAGCAACAAATTAACAAAAGGTTCGAGAGCAGCAGCTGAAGACGCCGATGGAATGGCGAGGACGACGCTTTATTCTTCACTTTGTCCTCATCCAATGGTCGAAGTTTTTTCACCTCATCCTTTGAATCCCTCACTTTGTTGTTGAGACTAAATCCATCATGTACTGAGTCAGATGTGTTGAATGAGTTGGGTTCCTATGTCTTTGTTATTTTTATGGAAGCAACGAATTTGTAAAGTTCTGGCATTTCTACCTTTTTCTCAAGTCTTATGCACTTTTAAAATTTTTCATGCATGAACAAGTGTAGAGGGTTCTGCGTACATACTTTGATATTAAGCTAATGCCTTATGGAAGACCAACTCATCACTTGACCCACTCTCGTTCCTTCTAACCACATTATTGTAAGTCGCACAAAACTGATCAACTAAAGGACAAATTTGTGATTTTCATTTGCAGTTGATCGAATCACTACCTCTCTCGATTCCCCCATTTCTTTATCAAAGTATTCTAGTACTTGCGTCCAAAATCTGTGACTTTTTCGCGCGCCCTTTTGCATTATTTTCGAGACGTGTTGATTTAAGCTTTACATAACGCTATCTCTTCTAGTGTGGTCCACGGCTTGTTACAATCATCGTCTTTTTTTCCGTCTTCTTTAGTCACATATTTTTTGACTTGTCGGTTTCTTTTTTACGGGTGAGACCTCTTGACGACTATTCAACAGCTTGGGAGGGACCACCCAAAGATTGAGTCGGGGAATAATGTTTGAGAACAAAAAAACGATACAAATCTCTCATTTCGTCGACATTAACGATAAAATGTTGAATTGGAGACAAAATTTTGAGACTTCTTTGTTGGTGGTGACGATGAATCGCGATAGATTGGTGGTTTTGCGGTTGTTGTGGGTACATTCTTTTGTTAGAGGGGGTATGGGCGGATTGTTTAGGTAAGTAGGTCATTGTTGTTGCTATGATTGTGACAGTTTTCCATAGACAAAACTTGGGGGTTGAAAATTAACTATCGGTGAGTGACTGAGTCGAAAAGCATAATTGGGTGTTTGGACGTTTAGTTGGCGGCATTGTTTAGTGTTTTTGTGTTTGGAGTTTTTTTATACATTTAAAAAAAATGAGAATATAAGAAAGTATATGACATAGTGTGTTTTAAAGTGTGAAAAAAAGTGAAGGAGTATTGAGGTATATGTAATATAGGCAGTACCGCGTCTATATGCGTGTGTCTGTGCTAGTTTTCGCAAAGTTCGATGACCCATAAGTTTCTTTCAACAAGCGTATTTGTAGCGTTAGAGAATCGTTTTCGAATAACCACAAATTACGATGCGTGGTTGCATAGCATCATAAATATATAGTTTTTAAAAAAATTATGTGGAGTCGATCTAAGTGTGTGAGTATATTTTATATGCTAGTCCTTAAATGGTGCAAGAGCAACATTTTTAAAATAACATTATACAAATGACAAATTACATGTGTCAAAGCAAAATAAACCAAAAACTACAATTACTTGGTCTCTCTCCTTTCAAAAAAATTGTCACGGGTTCCACAACTACTTCATCATTTCTCATATAATTTTGTCAAATTTGAAACCGATTTCACCGGGTGGTTCAAGCTGGTTGAACCGTTCAGATAAAAAACGGTCGATTTAAACCGAGTCAAACCGATAGGTTGGGTCGAAAAATGTCAAATTAAGCAGATTGACGCGGGTTTGGCGTCGGGTCAACGGTATGGGTTTCAACGGTCAACCGGTATCGGTTTCAACGGGTCAACCGATTGTCGGTTTCAATTGGTTGTTTTTAATTTGGTGGATGTGCTTTTAATTGAGTGTACAATGTGAATAAATTATTGTACTTTTAAGTAATGGGGTGTTTTAATAAGAGTATTAATTATATTATTTATTTCTCTCTCCATTGACCATGTTTTCAACATTCAACTTTCAACATTTTTCACTTTTTCTACTTTGACCATTTTTCCATTTTATATAGTATAGATTATTATTTTTGATAATTCTACCCCGTGGTTGAAAATGTAGCCATTGGGTTCTTTTCCATTAACACACATGACTTGCATAGGGATAACGATATATTCGTATTTGACTTGCATAACTCAAAAGATGTTGTCACTTATTTACGTTATCACTACAATTTAATGAGATGTGATGATTCTTATCTATTGAAAAGGAGGACACTTGGTTAGTATCACTCACTCGATCATCATTTGAATATCATCAGAAATGCTATATATAGACTTGTTTATGAACAAAGATATTTTCGTATTCAACTTATATAAGTTAAAAAATGTTGTCGCGTACATGCGCTCCTAATACAATTTAAAGAATTGTGATGATTCTTAGCGATTGAATTAAAAGACCTTTGGTTCATACCACTTGCTCGACACTAAAACTAGTAGTTTATAATAATAAAAAAATATGTTACTTATAAAATAATAAGAAATGATAGAGGGACCTAAACTTAGGTTTAATTTTAAGCCTAAAACCAAGTGTCATCATCTTGATGGCTGTAGACAGGAACCCACTTATTTTACAACCATCAGGATGATGCCATTTGATTTTAAGCCTAAAATTATGCCAAAGTTTAAGCCCCCCTATCATTTCTATAAAATTATATATATATATATATATATATATATATATATATATATATATATATATATATATATATATATATATATATATATATATATAGGATAGCTTTGGCTACAATTTTGTAGCGATTAAAATTTTAATTTTTGTAGCCATTGGCTACAATCCTTCATAAAAAATACACTAGTAATAATTCGAGGGACCCTTGAGAAAAGAATCAGGCCTCTGAAAATGTCGAGGGACCCACATTTTTAGACAAAATTGTAGCCATTGGTACAATTAATTATAGTAATATATTCCCTATATATATATATATATATATATATATATATATATATATATATATATATATATATATATATATATATAATCTGGATCCATTGAGAAGGATTAAGTCCTTCTTAATTGACAAGGATTTTTAAAAATGATAGATTTGTAACCTCGATTCAAGTTTTTCAAATGTAGAACTCATTTTAATGTGATTATAATCCAAAATGTGTAAAAAGAAATTGAATCAATGTTAAAAATCTCACAATTTTGAGATATAAGTATAATTCTGAATCATCTGTACAACTTTAATGAATATTACCATAACTCGATTTTTACAAAGATTTGTGGATCAAATTTGTGATTTATAGATTCAAATCACTATTAATTGATGTATACTTGTGAATCAAATAAAAAAAATATGAATCAATAGCTTAAACGAAAATTTCTCAATATTCTCATTTTAAAAACTTTCTCAATGGAACCAACACACACACACACACACACACACACACACACACACATATATATATATACATATATATATATATATATATATATATATATATATATATATATATATATATATATATATATATATATATATATATATATATATATATATATATATATATATATATACTATATATATATACTATATATAGGAGGTTAATGTGAGATTTACGTATTATTAAAGTTGATAAAAATAAGATCAAATCTAAAACCACTAAAACATTTATAAATAAATAATTTTAGCAATCTTACAAAAAAAAAAAAAAAATTTTTAATACAAATTAACATTTTAGCAACTAATAACCAAATGATACATGAGTTTGGATTAGTGATACATCTGATACACATTACACTAATAAATATTCCAAAACCTGATACACATACAAAAAACTGATACACATTAAACTTCTAATGAAAGTGTATCACCTAGGTTTCGTAAATTTTAAAAAGAAATCTATCGAAACTTTTAACAAATTTAGTTGTAGTAAATAAAAATATTATTTTTATTGTATGGAGAGTATCTCTTGTCAAATTTTAGTTCGATCTCATTTTAACAACTTTAAGTATGATCTTATTTGATCTAGATTCATATATATATATATATATATATATATATATATATATATATAATTTATATGATTATATAACTTAATGTTTACAATTAAATTTATATTTACATTAACATAATTAGTTACATTTTTAAAATAACTTAGAGTTTAAATGATTTTTACCTTTGCGACAACATGTCCTCGCCAAAGACATATTCACTTTATGAATTATGTAATTATTTTCATTTAAATATTCATTATCTTTGTTAATAAATACTCCTTCTGTTCTACATTAATTGTCTTATTTTGACTTTTACAGTCTGTCTTTGTCAACTTTGACCTTAAATATTTTTGTTTGTATTATATAATAATTGATAAAAATTATACTAAAGAAAGATACATTTAAAACTTAGTCCATTCATATATTTTGCATCAAGTATTATATAACACAAAAGGATATAGTTAAGGTCAAAGTTAAAAAAAGAAAGACTTTGAAAAGTCAAATAGGACAATTAATATGAGATGGAGGGAGTACATATTAATAAAGTCAACAAATGGTCAACTTTATGGAAAGAAGATGTCCTCACCAAAAGGTTGATGAAAAAAATTAGAAAGAAATGAATAAAGTAAAGGAAATAGTAAAAATAAAATCGATAAAAGTCAACCTTTTGCGAAAAACCTGTTTCGCCAAGTTTTTTAGTCAAATCTTCTTAGCTTTTTGACAAAGTCAAAGTCTGAAACTCGATTTTTGTTTTTTCGTTTAGCTCTTTTGGCAGGACATGGTGTCCTCAGCAAAAGCTTCGTCGCCCGTTATAGTTATCCTTGTAGCGATGGTCCTGCCCAAGACCATGTTATTACAAACACAACTCACGACGCGTCTTGGTGGGAGGTGTGTAACAGCGACTACGCGTAATCTAAGGGGGAGGACGCGTTGAAGAAACACAATTACACTTGGTCTAAACATTTTTTTTGTTTAACAGAGCTAGGTGCAGTGGTGCCTTATAATTTTATAGGGCACGCCACCTCAACATATATCTTATAACACCATTATAACATTAACACTTCTCCATTAAAATTTCTATACACATCACATAAAATACCCGCTCACTTAAAAATAAAAAATAAATAGAATTTAAATGAATAACATATCATTATGGAGATAAGCCGTGAGTATAAAAAAAAGCCTTATAACATACCATAGGGCACATCACTAGCATTATAACAAGAATTTTTCTAACTTGTGTCTTAGGGACACAAGTAAAGCATATCAAAAATTACAAAATTTATGTACTTTTGTATGGGTCTCTGAGTCTTTTTTTGTAGGTTCTGTACTAATTTTAGTGTGCTTAACTTGTGTCTAGCGCACAAGTTAGAAAAACTCTTCTAACAATAACTATATATTCGAGTATATTTATTTAAGCAATTATATCAAACATTTTACATAAACTGATACCTCTATATCTACACTACTTATAATAGAGGAATGAATCTCTCTCTTCATGGTTTTAAAATTAAGACTTACAAAATACAAAGCCTATTGTACAATCTATAATGCATTATTAATGATCTTTATCATCAATCTTAATTTTAAGACTTACAAATCTTAAAGCATAATGTACAAAATACAAAGCACTATTAATGTGGTTAAGATATATTTAATGCAGTTATTAAAACACCCCTTACACAAGAAATACAAATTATCAAGCATATTGTACAACCAACTTAAACATAATCCCTGCATTAAAATGTCACTAATACAAATAATAAAGAACATTATACAAATATTCAGCTGAGCAACAAGAACGGTCCAAATAGGCTAGGCCGAGCAGTGACGATCCAGACGGGGCACGCTCGAGTCCGAACGCACGGCCAAACGAAATTCTTGAAATCTGTAATTTATTATCAAAAAGAAATAATAAACTAAAACACATGATTTACGGAAAAATTTATTTCGGGATATCCGCCACAAGCGCATGGCGCATTCCACGCGATATGCGCCACTAATACAAATAATAAAGACATTATCTGAGATATTCAAGCTCAACGGTCAACCAAGAAAATTAACTTGTTCGAGCTGTCAATCAGGCGGGTAAACGCACGCGCCAAATAAAGACGGCCAACCTTGAGCGAGAACGCAGACGGTTAAACGAAATTCTTGATATATGTAAATTTATTGTCAAAATGAACATAATAAACTAAAATCATGATTTACCGGAAAATTTTATTTCAGGGTACATGTCGCCGCAACACGCGGGTACCCTGCTAGTTTGATAAGATCAGTGGTCAACCTGCTTTTCGGTTTTCTTCAAAAGTTTGAAGTGACATTGGAAGAAAAAATCAGCAACTTGGCTTGTTTAAATTTTTGTATTTAATTTTTTCTTGTTTTCTTGTAACTTAATTGTGTGCATGAACCAAAAACTACAACCACCCCAAGACGATATCAAGGGATGAGGAATCTCCGCTATTCAAACCCATAAAACACGATATCAAGTAGAGAACATGAAAATGATGTAAAATCAACCATGACCTGCTGTACGTATTAAATAAGGCAAAATCTGCCGTTCAGGGAAAGAAATAAAAAGTAAACAAAATATGCTCGAACTTAGACCAAATAATTATAGAGGAAAGTACAAAAAGAGGCCAAAATCTTTTTTGGAGTCTTCATTATGGTCATTTTTAAACTTAATCTTCAAAATTGTCATGCGCAACCACACGACTCCGCAGCTCCACCCAAAATTCGCCATGTGCCCAATTGCAAGTACACTTTTTTACTTTTCATTCAACCAAAATAACCACTCATATTATGGCCAAGAATCCGACGGCTACTTCAACCTCCTTTTTACTTCGACTTACATTTATCCACGCAAAGTATCCGAAAAGAAAAAATACATATTAAAAAAAAATGTACAAAAAAGATTTTTACCAAAAGTACACAAAATACCAAAATACTGTTCCAAAATGCATGGAAACCCGATCAATAACAAAACCATCGGTTCCAAAATGCATCGATACATGTTCTTCAAGAACTATTATCCCAATCTGATCCGATTAAATTTCATTCACAAACACAAACACAAAACATATACTATCACCGATTGAGTAACGCCTACTAACACGATTGAGTAGATCGGATTTTGGGTTATGTCCAATGGATTCACCTTTTCACCGTGTTGATGTAAGTATTTTTAGGTTTGGAGTTGTTACAGATCAGATTGCACGTTAATTTTGAGTCCTCTTGGGTATATTATTTTTTCTGGTAAAAAAAGTTGGTCAATTGTAAAAACCAAATCTGTTTTGTGGCTTTTAGATGTAATAAATGTTTAATCATGTAGTTAGTATCATGTATTTCTTGTTCCAGTAACACAATATACCCATGAAGACTCAATAATCCTGTAGTTAGTATCATGTATAAATTAGTATTATTTTTAATATTTGTTTTTGTTAACCTAGGTTTATGATTCGAATGTTAGTTTGAGAACTAAACTACACCTTTTAAAAACCATAGCAAAGAAGTTGGCAGCTAAAAAGGATCGTTATAACAAGTTTAAAAGGAGTGTTTTTGGTCTGTGGTTAGATATAAGAACGGAGGACCATGATAATCGTGTCCTGAACTTTTTGCTTCAACACCAAAGAATTATCAAGGATGCTAGTACTGATATGCCTTTTTATTTTGATATTGGTCACAATACTTTAGAGTTTGGTAGGAGGGATTTTTGTTTATTAACTGGTTTTAAATTTGGAAATCCTTGTCTAAAACATTTGAGAAACAGTGATTCCAATTTCCATAACCGTGTATTTCCCACTTTACCTAGATTAAAGGGTGAAGATCGTAAAGGACTTCTTGAAACGGATCATGATTTTAAAAAGCTATCTGATGATGATTTTGTCCGTGTTTGTCTTTTGTTGGCATTAGAGTGTGTATTTATGGATAACGAGCTTAGACACGTTATACCAGACGAGATTGTGGCGTTAGTGGATGATTTTTCTGCTTTTGATGCTTTTCCTTGGGGACAATATATTTGGCACGAGCTTCACCTTAGGGTGTATAATGTTGATTCAACACACCGTAAGGATATTTTAAAAAAAATTGCAACCCTCGGAAAAACATACAAGCCTCAATATTCTTTGAACGGATTTTTTTTCGTCTTTAAGGTTAGCAAGCTTTCATTTTTGTCATTTGTTATAAGGACGGGTTGGATTAATTTTACTATGCAAAGAGGATGCTCATATTACGTCATGGTTTCTGGTTACATGTATTGCTTGTTTTTAGTGTGAGTTAGTTCTGGTTATATGTAACTAGGTCTTTGTATCTTGCGAGCAGACGTAGGTCGATAGACTGATTGGTCAAATTGTTGTGTTCCTGTGATTGTTATATATGTTTGTGCCATTTGTCTAACAAAGTCGCCTCACGAGCTAACGCAATATATTGTCATAAATGTAAGATTTATAAGTTCTTCTTGGGCGAACACTATGAAACAGACCTCTCTAGGTTAATTGGATATATGCTTATCTAAGATGTTTTGTTATCTTAAATGGAGGCTGGTATTGTTTCTTTGAGAATTGTACCAAGTCATTGCACTTATTTTGTTAAAAAGTTATAGTTTTTGTTAATTGGTATTCCAATTAAATAGGCAGTGTAGATTGTTTACATTGGTACGTGTGACAATGCAGTATGATCACAATACTTTGGTTTGATATCAGATTTCAACACTCTAAATGCTATGTTTGACTCCCCAAATCTACTTTTGACTGCCACTGCGTGGATAAATGTGGTTTTAATCAACTTTTGAGTGCAACTGCATTGTTATCAGAATATGTGGTCATATGCAATAGAATCCCTCATTTATTGTGACGTTTATATCAATCTAATAACATAATGCAGTGACGTTATTTTGACTGACTTTTGAAGTAGATAGATTTAGGATATGTTCTCATCTGAAACTGTTAGATTAGAAATCGATGAAATATTTTGATAGACTGTAAACATGGTGATATGAATGAAAATGCTTGACTAATAGTTGCTGAAACACAACATGTTCATATTAAGCGCAAACTTGTAGCTGAAATCTGAAGTATCATATATCTTTGCTACGTTGGCATAGAAAATCTAATAGGATGTTGGCCATTAGGCTACAATCCAGAGTAACAAAGAATTAAGAAATCTCCATAATTTGGTCAGGGCTAAGGTTCTATTTAGACTCATTTAAGCTTTTCTAAACATCCCCGAAATGCATGGAGGTCGAACCCTTTTGTTGGCTTTTGGGCCCATAATTTCAGCTGCAAAGTAGAGAACCTTTAATCATCTTTTATATTAACTGATGTATTTTTATGATCTTCTTGGGCGAACAATATGAAACAGACCTTTACAGATTTGGTTAACGTAACAGACCTCTTTTATATTAACGTAACCTTTACACATTTTATAATTAACTGATATTATTTAGCTAAGTTAGTTTAGTTATTTAACATTAATGGTTTAAAAACCTTTACAGATTTGGTTATTGGAAGTATTTCCGAATGCTACAAAATGGTGGCACAAAGAAGATGATGTTATACCCCGTTGTGTTTCATGGAGTGATGGAATAACATTTCTAAAAGGTGATTGTGAGAGTCTTTTTTATTCTAGAGACCCAATTAATTCACTTGTCCCCACCGAAAAGGAGATGAATACAACATGGTGGACATGTAGTTTAGACTATTTCAAAAATGGCTCCACAGAAGCTGCATCTCATAGACCTATTAAAAAGAGGAAGGTTGGGGTTAAAACGGAGGTTATTTCTCATACACATGTTCACACGGAGGTTCACCGTGAGGTACACGTACGTACTGAGGTGCAGAGTTATGAAGGATTGGATGACGCAGTGCTTGCACAGAAGGTTGTGGATATTGAGCGTGAATTTGGCAGTCGTCTAAGTGCACTTGAGAAATATGTGAAACCTCCTAAGGTTATATCCTTATATTCAATATATCCTTATTTAATTATATAACACAACATATTTTATGCAGACATCGAGTGTATCTGATAATCCTATTGAAGTTGATCAAGATTCAAAGGTTTGTGGTTTATAAAGAAAATTTTAATGTTTACATTGAATGTTTAAATAAGATTATATATATATATTACCTTATTTTTTCAGGACTCTAGTAGATTATCAGAAAATTCTGAACCTCGAGTTGATTTTATAAAGAAGATTGAGTATATTGAAGCATACTTTGGGAGACGTTTAACAGCACTTGAGCAACACATTGAGAATGGCATTAACGAGACTATGGAGCCTTCTAGTGCATCTGATCATGATCCAAAGGTCGTTAATACTGCAAATCAAGAAAAGGTAATATTAGTAAGTTCTTGAATTTTGTTTCGTTATCAACATGCCATATATTATTACAAGAAGGTTGTTAGGGCTAAGATTAGCACCATTTGAAGCTGTTCAATTACTCCATCATTATTAATCTTTATGCAGCCCTCTCAAAACAAGACTGTGGAGCCCACTAGTGCAAAGGCCGAGAACAGCTTTAACGAGACTTTGGAGACTATGGCTATTGATCATGATCTAAAGGTCGTTAATACTGCAAATGAAGAAAAGGTAATATTAGTAAGTTCTTTAATTTTGTTTCCTTCTCAACATGAACCTGATCCAAACAGTCCTAACTAGAGCATTAAAAATGCATAATCCACCATTATTTATCTTTATGCAGCCCTCTCCTGAACCTGAGAATGCAAATGAAGAAAAGGTAATATTACTACATAACGACACTATGGATATTATTACATAACACTCGTCATACAATAACGTTATATTTTATTTATTCTTCTTACGCATCCCTCTAATGTATTTGATAATGATGTCAAATTGCAGCCCGACATGGATATTCAACATGATCCAAAGGAAATGGAAGATTATAACGGTGGAATCGACCAAACTGACCCTGAAATATTGGATTCAGCATATAGAAACATATTTGACTCATCGCTTCCTGATCAGGTAGTCTTTTAACCACATCCTTGTTTCTTTGATCATATATGAGTTTACTTAAACAGAATTGTATGGCTCGATTACTTGTATTTTTACAGGTAGTAGAGGAACAAGGGGCATTGAAGAATTTGGTTGATCCGCTTGAGGAACAAGAACTTATGGCAGTGGATGCTCTTATGCAAATATTAGAATTTGATACTTCTAAAAAGGTAAATTTAACAATAACTTTTTTGGTTTTAAAATTAAATAACCCAATCTTTTTATCCTAATATTTTTTTAATATAGGGAAAAGACAATGAGTTGGACTCTCTTTCCATCAAGGATCGAGATTCTGTTCCTAGCACTGATGATAAGGAGAAATTAGCAATGAAGCATCCAGATTCTGTTCCTAGCAATGATGATAAGCAGAAATTAGCAATGAATGATCCAGATTGTACCCCTAGGAATGATGATAAGGAGAAATTAGCAATGAATGATTAAGATTGTAAGGAGAAATTAGTTGATATTTATTGTATTGATGACGGACATCCATCTAATAAAAAGATACGGGTTCCTTTTGCCCGAGAGACTAGAGTGAGCAAGTATCTTCAAGACCCGTACATGAACCAGCCTTCAACTACTCCACAAAAACCTAAAGTGCGTGCTAGGAAGAAGAAATGTGTAAAGTGTTTTCAGCCGTTGATTTCACCTGGTGGTGAAGTGATTCCACCATGGAATGAGGTAACTTATTGTACTTATTATTTATTTCAGATTTTGTATTGTTGGTTAAGTACTTTGGACTTGAAAATTCTGTATGATATATTTGCAGGATCTAACTCGTCCTACAGGTTCGCGAAATTAAGAGTGGTTGTGCCTAAAGAAAGTATGGATTTTTTGAATGAAAAGGAGGAGAGGAGATTTTATTTTCCATGGGGAGGAGAGGGCATATATGTAACTCATAATTTTTGGGAAAGGTTATTGGGCATCAGGAAGGTGAGAAATGACTGGCTTTCTGATACGGCAATTGACTGTTAACAATTTAAATAATGTTTACACTGTTAAATAACTTAGCTAAATTGTTTTTTTTTATATTTATTATTATTTA
This sequence comes from Chrysanthemum makinoi, assembly GCA_910596185.1. NCBI lineage: Eukaryota > Viridiplantae > Streptophyta > Magnoliopsida > Asterales > Asteraceae > Chrysanthemum > Chrysanthemum makinoi. Next base: position 230,247,935 of record OU343220.1, read on the forward strand.
TTTATTTATTTTTTGGCAGCATCTGGATATATGGGTAATGTTTCTATGGCACTTTAGACCTGCCGATCTTTGATTGGGTAATGGCGGGTCCATTTTTTAGCTCCATGATTCTTACCAATAGGATGCCAGGTTTTTATGCTGACGGAGTCACTTATGGTCTCCCCTGGTTTGCTCAATCTGTGGAAAAGGTGTGTTTAAGATATTTTTGATAGTCGTAAAGTCGTAATTGTTAAGTGTACAACTTAGGGCATGCATATAAGTCACCCATAAAGATGCCTAAATTGCGACTATAAGGTTTCATATAAGAAGTTCTAAGAGATACGTAGTATTTCTTATATCAAAATCTAGATGATAGTCTTTGCCACCAATATTGTAGCTCTATTTTTCTATAAATGGCTATTAGCAGATAGGAGGGAGTGTTTGACAAATCAGATTAACATTTTTGAGTGTTGAATAGAACAGATAAGTAAGCTCATTGGGTTTAAACCCATGATTTAAACCCATGGCTATTAGTAGATACGTGTTGGAGATACTTCTACTCCAGCTCAAAAGTTTTATATTATGGCTCTAATATTGTACACCTAGTTGACCCAACCCACCCTTTAGTATCTGTATTATGGTTCTAAGTAATGTAAACCCATCCTGACCCAACCTATACCATAATGGCTGACAAGTCCATAGACAATCAGGCATGATCTTAATAACTAACATGGTGATTAGTGTAGGAAAATATATCAAATATACGATATACGCGAGAATCGACAAATCAACCTTTTAGGAAAAGGGTTAACGTGCCAAAACTCACGAATGTGATATAAGTGATACCGGGCAAGTGATTACCCGGGTCGTGTCCCAACGAGGTGTGAATTGAGGATGTCGTTTGAGGTTTGTTATTAAAATGCTTGAATTGTTCGAGATTTTGTGTTTTTGATTACGTAAAATTAAATGAGGGGAAAGTAATTAAGGCAAGGGAAACCTAATAAATGACAAACTAACTACTACTAAGCATAAGGAACAATAAAACTAAGCTAAATTAAGTCCTAGGGTGCTAAAATGCAAAAACGTGAAAACCCGGGCTAATCCCGAGCCTCAAAAAGTGAAAATGATGCAATTTAAGGCCTAAGGATGTGAAACTAATTTTCCTATGTTCTAAACGACTAAAAATAATTTTAGGAAAAAGCCGGGTATTTTTTCGACTTTTAAATTATTTATTATGAATTAAAATCTAATTTAATCTAATTTAATTATAAAAAATACTAAACTAATTTGAAAAATTCTGAAAATTTCACTAAAAATACTTTAAACCTAACTGATCTTGAGAAAAATAAAAAACTGTGGTACTACTTTACGAAATAAGCACTTAAAAAGCCTAATAAGCTAGTAAGCTTAAAAGCGAGGTGTTTAAATGTCTAAGTGTGCAAGAATTTATGAAGAAAGACCCTAGAGCGATGGTAAGGCGTGTGTGGTGAGTCAGCGGGTGGCGAGAGATCAAATCCACAATGGTTTTTTCAAACAATTTTTTGAATTTTTTTATTTTGACTTAATTATAAGAACGAAATAATGATTTTTGTAAAACACTTTTACCAAACCTTGAAATAAGCGGTTTGAGGCCTTATTCACCTCTTAAAATATAGCTAAAACAAAACTCCTTTTATCGATTGTTAGCACCAAATTACTTGAATAAGCACTATGGAAATAAGCAAGCATGCATGGTTTTGAAACAAGAATAAGCTAGATATCTTTGAAAATCAAACAAGAACAAAGGGACAAAAGGAAATAAGTAGTTTTAGGAGATCCTAAGCTATCATGAGGAAATAAGCATAAAAGGGACAAAATACGCTACAATTGGATAATAAGCATAAATGAGCACTAAATAACCTAATACTACTAAACCTAATCTATATTATCTAAAAAGCACTAAGGTATGTGAATAAGCAAGAAAAATAATCTAATAAGCTAAAAAAAATGAAATATTGATGTTATGCTACTGAAACAGAACAGGCCTAGAGGGGCTGTTTAAGGGGAGATTAAGCTATCTATAAGCTATTGTAAAATTCAATAAAAATCAATTATGACTTAACAACCTAGCCTAGATTGAGCATACCAAGTTTCAGGTTCTAAAGCTAATAATCTAGGAAATGAAAAATCAAAAATAAGAGGGGTAAATGAACATGGTGTCAAACAGTTAAAGAAAATGGGTATGGGACAGATTTTGAGTGCAAATTAAGCTAAGCTAAAGTGATTCTAGGTGCAAACAAGCCTAAGCTATGTTGAGTTGGGTGTAAAGAGATGCAAGAAAAGCAATTTTTGGAAAATTTGATTGAAAATTGAACAAGTTATAAGCTTATGAACAGCAGCCTTGCTGCTGCTCTTGTTATGTAGAAATTTTGAGATAATTTTTTTTTTTTATAAAACCAATACTTGCAAACTCTTTTGACACAAGTAAAAAAAATCTTTTGCGACTGATTTTAACCTTAAGACACTTTGACTTTGAGAGTCAAAGTGGGTAAAGAAAATTTTGAACTGAAAAATAAGCATGAACCAAACAACCCTTAATGGGGTGTTAACTAAAAAAACTGATGATGATTTTTTTTTTTAAGCTTATCTTGGATTTTCTTTTGTAAAACTAATTTGTAGCTTAAAAATGAGGCTTTAGAACAAGTAATAAATGGCAATAAGCAAATAAGCACAAAAGTGCTTATTTGGTGATAGCGATAGTAAGACAAATAAGCTAAGAAAAAAATTTTCATTAATTTAAAAGAAAAATTACAACTTAAAAACAGAAAACTAAACTTTAAAACTACTAAAACCTAATGCCTCTCAAAGGCTTACATAGCTATCTATTTATACTAAGAAAGCTAGGTCTTCATATGCTTGAGTTGTGCTTTTGTGTGAGATGAGAGTGAGAGATGGAGCATGTTGTGTTTCTTTTCTTCAATCTCATCCATCCATCTCATCTTGGGCACCAAGGCTTCATCTCGGCAGTGGATACTTGATGTCGATGGTAGTGTGGGATTGCCAAGGTAAAGCGCCATGGGGTTGTGGGGGCGAGGCTTGGGGACCAGGGTTGATGTTGAGATGTGGGGAAGAAGACAAGTTTTGTCTTGGCGGGTTTTGGTTGAGTATCTGGGCGCCAAAATAGAAAAGCAGGGAGTTGGGTTTATATTTCTGGTTTGGGAAATAAGAAGAAAGGGAGATGGGTAAAATATATTTAAAGGGTTTTAATGGGGTGTAAAAGGTTTTATTTTTTTGGGTTAAGGTATTAAAAAGGGTTTAAAGTTTAAAAATAAATTAAGTATTTATTGATTTTGATTTAATTTTTTTTTTTTTTTTTTTTTTTACTAGAAAGAAAATAATTTAAATAAAAATTGGTTTAAATAAAAATAATTGTTGTAAGAAAAAAAATGGTTAAAGGTGAAAATGATTGTTTTAAATGAAATACGTTTTAAGGGTAAGTTGAAAATTTTGGGTTCGGGTGAAGGGTAAATTGGTAATTTGGATTTAGGGATAGGTTTTTTGAGTCTGATTCCCCAAGCTCACTCCCAAATGTGTATCCTGGGCTTTGAAAATGTAGAATTTCATCTTCCGGTTTCGTCTTCAAAGCACGTTTTCCAATCCGAGCTCATTTCGTCGTTTTGCCTTGTTTTGATCCTTTGTACACGAAATACATAAAAACACATTCCAAGGATATCTGCAGAATAATTGGTTATATTTCCGTGTTTTAGACATTTTGTGGTCTTAGATGGGTAAGAATGATGAGTGAATAAGCACTCATCAAATCCCCACACTATCAATTGCTAGTCCCTAGCAATCCGATCATATGAAGTAATGAAAGGATCAAAAATACCAAGAATACCCCGTTTCGACTTTTATTCAACTACGAGAAATTTAAAACTTGAACGTAAATAAATAACATGCTTGATCATCAAAACATGGCATCATAGAACGGGATTCACACAAAATGGGTGTCTCATGGGAATTATAATCGTCATCCTCTTTTTTGATACTCTCAAACCAAGCTTAAACTTATTGTGCAAACGTTTTTGTAAAATGCTAACACTACTTATACAAATAATCTATGTAAGTCGAGACTTAACTTTTAACTCCCGCAATTTATACAATTTAAGTGTGTGTGCTTATTTTCAAAAGTTTGACCATTGAAATCGACATTTGTTATGGTTGTTATCCACTTAACAAAAGTACTAACCCACCGGAAACGATGAAAGTCTAAGGATCGAAAGGGCCTCTTCCATGTAACGGCTTTCTTCTCGGCACATCCCAAAACATAAGTTTTAAGTGACCGGGCTTTTGACACCTCACGAGAGAATAGTACGGAATTAGCGGGAAATTCGATTCCAAAGATTTACGAAGCTACCGTTAAGTTAAAACTAAACCTAAATGGATTACAACCGACGATGATTTAGAAATTCAAGACTCAAAGGTGAGATCACTCCATGTAGCGACTTTCTTCTCAGCTTGTCCTTTTAAGGAGGCTAGGTTTTCACCCCCGAGAATAGTATCGGAGCTTTCGGGATCTTTGAAATCGAGGATTTCAAATCACCGATCAAACTTTTAGACAACTTTGTGAATCACGAGTTCAACTTCCGATTTAAATTTAAGAAAAGCAAGTTTCACACATTTATTCATAAGCAACATAGTGCTTTTATTCACGCAACTCATATTTTTCATTTTTCATTTTTCAACTTTTTTTTCATCATCATTTTTTTTTTTTTTTTTTTCACTTTTGACTTTAAACTTTAAACTTGCAACTTTTGCATCATTCAAGCAACTTTACGGTACTTTCATTTTGCAACATTATTCTGATTTAAAGAAAGTATGCTTTCTCGAAATTTAAATAAAAGTTGAACTTCGGACTCTAAATCAATTTTGCTTAAAAACTTTTTATTGTAACAAGACGATTTGAATGTTCAAAAATTTGACAATGAGCACGTATTTAAGTCCAATTAGTTAGCTTCTGGGAGAAAAAGCCATAGATTACTTATATAAGCTCTAAAGAGAACCAACTACTCCACGCTTAGCATTTTTATTTGCACAACGCGTAAAACCTTAGCCTAATGTTAAGAGAGCAGCTAGATCAACACTCTAGCGAGTGGATTCCCCTTGTTCTAGCCTAATCAAGACTAAACTACCATTAACACCGAAGCATTAATGCATTATTTTTGTGCAGAGCACTTCTTGAAAATGTAAATACTTGACTTAAAGCGATAAAAATTTTAAAATTTTTGGTCAAAACGGGGGTGCTAGGGTACTAGAAGGTACATAATGTGATCAAAATTCGCTAGAATTCCCCCCCACACTTAGAATTGAATATTGCCCTAAATATTCAAAGTACCGGCAACGTGGCGAAACTATAGAACGTAAAAAGGTAATACTACTAGCCAAGTGTGGAAGCGAAATCTTTTTTCACAAAAGGATTAATAAGATATCCCTAGATAATCGTTAGCAAAAAGATCGGATATTGGGCGTTTGAATCGAAAGCATCAATCATCACGATCTACTGGGAATCAGAAACAGAGCAAACACAACAAGCAAACATCGTGGGGTTTCCCCACACTTAGTGTTAGAAAGAGAAGAAGATAGAAACAGGGGTGGACACCCATGAAATGCTACTGTTTTTGTTAACCGAGTCGCTAGCTTGACTCGACCCAGAATTCATTGGTCCATGGGGGAGCAAGTGGAAGCGAAAATCTCAATCGGACTTTCATTCAAATGGTTTGGATAAACATTGAATGTACTGAAAGTTCCACTCCGATGAGATATAACCGGCTCAAAAGAATGATGAATTGAGATGCCGGGATCGAAAATGAAATCCTCATTTCCGAATGAGGTAACACGGGTGGGTTGGGTGGGCAAAATAATAGGCACGAGAACGTAGTGTTCCAAATCTTTGCCCACCACCTTAGAGATACAAGTACCCGTATTGGGTTCAAAACCAAAGATGAATCCATCATCCGCGGTTTAAGCGGGAAGACGAGGGACTAATGGATCATCGAGAAGCACGATCTTAGTCACAAATAACTCCATAGAAGAGTTCATGGTTAGGTTGAAGAGTTTGAAACATCACATCGGGTAAAGTACCCATTTCAGAAATTTGAGTTCTCTTAGAGTGAACTCCCTTGGAAGGTATTATACCGGGTTTGAACACTTTATCCTCGAAGAGGCATGAATCGAAAGTGTCAACCACGGTAAAATCCTCAAGAGAAGGGAAGTCACTCTCGGTTAAAAAAGAATGAAGAACATCTTGATCAACAAGTTCATCAATTGAAACTTTCAAGTTCTTCTCTTTCTTGGGAAAGAATGGATCATCAAAATTTTCCAAAGGATCATCGTTCAGATTATCATTCTTAAATGGAATAGAGTCCGTGAGAGCGAGTTCATCGGAGAACTCCTTATCAATTGAAGGATCAAGTGACGGATCTCCATACAACAAATACTCAAGTTCACGTAAGTCGGCTTCAAAGTCAAAGACTTCATTGTAAATTCCCGGTGGAAGAGGACCAAGGCGAGCGAGTTCATCGGCGAACTCCTCGAGAAGTAAATCAATAGCTGAATCCTCGGGCTCGGGCTTCGAAGGATTTTTGGTCAAAAGCTCAACTTCTTTAATTTCAATTTCTTAGGAGTGAAGACAACGGGTCTTCATTTTCACTAAGTAATTGTTCAAGACGAACACGGTCTCCTCCCGGTCGATTCATCATCATCAATTCTCGGACGGAAAATAATAAGCTTCGATCTCTTCCAAAGTCAAGTTACTTCCCTCAAACGGAGTGAGGAAGGGAAGAAGTCGAGAAATAATGAGGTCGAAAGTAGGAGTGGGATTGCCACTCAAAGAAGGTTCAACAAGATCGATTCGATTAACCGAATGCGGAGGTGGGACAAGTGGTGTGCTCTTAGAGCTAGCAATTTCCACCACTTCCGTTATGGTCTCCGATTTCTTGGTAATCGTTTTATGCTCAACACGTTTACTCGAAGATCTCTTGATCGTAAATCGTGAAAGACTTTGATCAATCCTAGATGAAGAATTTTGGATAACCTTAGGTTGGACATTTTCGGTACTTCCGTTGTTAGTAGGAAGCACCGGGTCCTTTGTCACCTTGGTTTCACGGCTTTCAACTTTATCAATACCACAAATGGTAGGCATAGATTTCAAATCTTGGTTAACATTGAAAGTTACGGCTTCCTTGTTTACCCTCAAAGTGATTTCCCCTTCATCAACATCGATCAATGCACGACCCGTTTTTAAGAAGCACCTCCCAAGGATGAGGGGCACTCGGGAATCGGCATCGAAATCGACGACAACAAAGTCAGCGGGGAAATGAAATTTTCCTACTTTCACACAAACATCCTCGGCTATACCTAACGGATGAGAATTCGTTCGGTCGGCAAGCTCGAGGATCATACATGTAGGTGTGAGTGGGGGTAACGAAAGCTTTTTCCACACGGAGTGTGGCATCAAGTTAATGCTCGCGCCAAGATCGGCCAAAGCGGAGCATTGAACTAATCCTTGAAAATCACACGGGATGAGGAACTTTCCGGGGTCTCCTAACTTTTCGGGAAGTTTTTAAGGATAACCGCCGAACAATTCTCGTTCAAGGAAGTTTTAGCCAACTCGAAAATTTTTTCTTTGTTGCTCAACAAGCTTTTGATCGTCGGACCAAACTTGGGCATTAGAAGGAGAGCCTCCACGAAACTAATCTCGAAGTGCGTATCTTGAAAGATTTGGATAAGCTTTTCCATTTGTTGATTAGTTTTGTCGCGGGCCTTTTGATCATTAAGCCTTGAAGGATAAGGAATTGAAGGCTTAATCTTCGGAACATCGGGCTCGGGAATGGGGATGTGGACTCCGGGAGGTTGGGCGTGTCGCGGTACTTTGTGGGCTTGTAGAATGCACCTTGTCCTTGGTCACCTCGGTTTCGCGTTCTACTTCCCTCACCGGAGAGGGTGTAGGTATCGAGGGTCCATCATATGACTTACCACTTCGGGTGGCAATAGCATTCAACTCTCCTTTCGGATTTGGAATCGTATTAGCCGGAAGGGTTTTAGAAGTTGAAGCTTGATTCATTTGACACATGATACTATTGAACATATTTTCAATTTTGTATTGATTTTGATCAATTTTGTTGTTTGTTTTGTTCAATTCATTTTTAACTCATTACCTTGTTTTGACATTGAAGTTTGGAAATCATTTCTCAAAGTGGTGATTTGGCTTTGCAAACCCCTAATTGTAACCTCATTAGACTTAATGTAGTTGGAAAGTTCAATAGAGGGGTCAACTGGGGTTTGGTAATTAGGAGCTTGATAACCATGATTGAGATTACCCCCTTGGGGAGGGTATTGGTTCATCGGGGCTTGATATGGAACATTTTGCCCTTTCACTTGATTTTGATTGAACCTATTTTGATTGTTAGGTTGAGGAAAACCGGGTGGTCCCATTTGATTAGCAAGGTATCCTTGATTCGGATTAGGATTGTGATTGTGATTAGCGGTACGCCACGGTGGCATTTACGGCGTCACCATCGGTGGCTTGACAATTGTATTGGATGGGGACCACCGCAAATAACACAAGTTTCGGCAACGGCTTTTACGGGTTCCGTTTTCTGAATCTTTAACTCTTTTATCATGCTATGAATGGCGTCGGTAAGTCCTTCCAATTTTGACTCCACAATGGATGAAGAAGAATTGGTAGTGACTTTAGCAACAACTGCTCTGTTTCTAGAGGTTGGAACCTTTGATTTGTTCTCGATAATCGTTCTAATATCCCCGGGCATACGACTCAAGATATTACCACGGCGGCGTTAGCGAATCTTGGTCGGATGGGGTTAAAGCATTGTAGAACGTGTCGATCGATGAAGGTCGGAGAAGCCATGGTGTGGGCATTTTTGTAGAATTTCTTTGAATCTATCCCACGCTTCACCGAAACTCTCGTCGAATCTTTGTCGGGAATTGGTTATTTCATTTCTTAACATTGTAGTTTTCGACGGAGGAAAAATTGGTTAACGAATTTCTTAGAGAGGTCTTCCCATGTTGTGATTGAACGAGGGAGTTCTTTCTCAAGCCAAATCCGGCGCCCCTCGAGGAAAACGGAATAACATCAACTTGATTGACTCATGAGGGACGTCCCGAAAGTTAATAGTGGAAGCCACTTGATTAAACCAACGGATATGGGCATGGGGCTCATCCCTATCAAGACCGCAAAAGGGTTTAGATGAAACCAATTGAATCAAATTAGTCTTAAGTTCAAAATTTTCGGTGTCAATTGGTGGTACGACGATAGCATCACCGTAGCCGTCTCACGGAGCTTGAAGTAACTCAGACATGGTTCGAGTATCCACCATTTCGGGAATGGGGTCGGGATTAGTACGAATCTCGGGTTCGACTATTGGCGGGGACGTCTATTTCGTCTTGCGGAATTGTGGCGAGTTCAAGAAAAGGGGTAGAAGAATTAGAAGAACGAGTGCGCATGCACTACCAAAAACACTTTCAATTAAAACAAGACCGAGGCAAAACACAGTGAACTTAAACCAATAATCCCATGTGAAATGATCACTTTTATAAGTAAAACGCACAAAGGGCGGAGGACTTAGTAGGTCACGCGAAGCTTATTAAAAACCGTCTCTTTTCACCACAATTTAATGTCATGCCGTCCTTATACCCCTCACACAGTTTGTTAAACCGATAGAAGTAAACCAAATCACGAACGACACAAAGGCAAGTTTTTAATCTTTTGTTCGGGAACTTATAATGATAACACTCAAGTTGAGAAGTGTTATATTGATTGTGTCTTCTATTTTATTTAAAACAAAAGGAAAATCTTTTTGTATTTTTATCTTTTATATATATATATATACAAAATAAAAAGGAAAATATTTTTGTGTTTTATAATTTTTTCAAAAAGCAATAACTTCACGAGGAAGGTTCTTCAAGTCACTAATCGTCAAACCGTAACGATATTGTCGCAACACAACCTCACCGGGTGGCAGTGCTAAAATTTGATTAGTGTAGGAAAATATATCAAATATACGATATACGCGAGAATCGACAAATCAACCTTTTAGGAAAAGGGTTAACGTGCCAAAACTCACGAATGTGATATAAGTGATACCGGGCAAGTGATTACCCGGGTCGTGTCCCAACGAGGTGTGAATTGAGGATGTCGTTTGAGGTTTGTTATTAAAATGCTTGAATTGTTCGAGATTTTGTGTTTTTGATTACGTAAAATTAAATGAGGGGAAAGTAATTAAGGCAAGGGAAACCTAATAAATGACAAACTAACTACTACTAAGCATAAGGAACAATAAAACTAAGCTAAATTAAGTCCTAGGGTGCTAAAATGCAAAAACGTGAAAACCCGGGCTAATCCCGAGCCTCAAAAAGTGAAAATGATGCAATTTAAGGCCTAAGGATGTGAAACTAATTTTCCTATGTTCTAAACGACTAAAAATAATTTTAGGAAAAAGCCGGGTATTTTTTCGACTTTTAAATTATTTATTATGAATTAAAATCTAATTTAATCTAATTTAATTATAAAAAATACTAAACTAATTTGAAAAATTCTGAAAATTTCACTAAAAATACTTTAAACCTAACTGATCTTGAGAAAAATAAAAAACTGTGGTACTACTTTACGAAATAAGCACTTAAAAAGCCTAATAAGCTAGTAAGCTTAAAACTGAACTGTGTTTAAATGTCTAAGTGTGCAAGAATTTAACGAAGAAAGACCCTAGGGCAGATGGTAAGGAGCGTGTGTGGTGAGTGGGTGGAGAGATCAAATCCCACAATGGCGTTTTTCAAACATTTTTTCGAATTTTTTCTTTTCTGACTTAATTATAAGAACGAAATAATGATTTTTTGTAAAACACTTTTACCAAACCTTGGAAATAAGCGGTTTGAGACCTTATTCACCTCGATTAAGTATAGCTCAAACAAAACTCCTTTTATCAGATTGTAGCACCAAATTACTTGAATAAGCACTATGGAAATAAGCAAGCATGCATGGTTTTGAAACAAGAATAAGCTAGATATGCTGAAAATCAAACAAGAACAAAGGGACAAAAGGAAATAAGTAGTTTTAGGAGATCCTAAGCTATCATGAGGAAATAAGCATAAAAGGGACAAAATACGCTACAATTGGATAATAAGCATAAATGAGCACTAAATAACCTAATACTACTAAACCTAATCTATATTATCTAAAAAGCACTAAGGTATGTGAATAAGCAAGAAAAAAAATCTAATAAGCTAAAAAAAATGAAATATTGCTGTTATGCTACTGAAACAGAACAGGCCTAGAGGGGCTGTTTAAGGGGAGATTAAGCTATCTATAAGCTATTGTAAAATTCAATAAAAATCACTTATGACTTAAAAACCTAGTCTAGATTGAGCATACCAAGTTTCAGGTTCTAAAGCTAATAATCTAGGAAATGAAAAATCAAAAATAAGAGGGGTAAATGAACATGGCTGCTGAAACAGTTAAAGAAAATGGGTACGGGACAGATTTTGAGTGCAAATTAAGCTAAGCTAAAGTGATTCTAGGTGCAAACAAGCCTAAGCTATGTTGAGTTGGGTGTAAAGAGATGCAAGAAAAGCAATTTTTGGAAAATTTGATTGAAAATTGAACAAGTTATAAGCTTATGAACAGCAGCCTTGCTGCTGCTCTTGTTATGCAGAAATTTTGAGATAAAATTTTTTTTTATAAAACCAATACTTGCAAACTCTTTTGACACAAGTAAAAAAAATCTTTTGCGACTGATTTTAACCTTAAGACACTTTGACTTTGAGAGTCAAAGTGGGTAAAAAGAAAATTTTGGACAGAAAATAAGCATGAACCAAACAACCCTTAATGGGGTGTTAACTAAAAAACTGATGATGATTTTTTTTTTAAGCTTATCTTGGATTTTCTTTTGTAAAACTAATTTGTAGCTTAAAAATGAGGCTTTAGAACAAGTAATAAATGGCAATAAGCAAATAAGCACAAAAGTGCTTATTTGACTGATGAGCAGTAGTAAGACAAATAAGCTAAGAAAAAAATTTTCATTAATTTAAAAGAAAAATTACAACTTAAAAACAGAAAACTAAACTTTAAAACTACTAAAACCTAATGCCTCTCAAAGGCTTACATAGCTATCTATTTATACTAAGAAAGCTAGGTCTTCATATGCTTGAGTTGTGCTTTTTGTGTGAGACAGAAGTGAGAGATGGAGCATCTTGTGTTTCTTTTCTTCAATCTCATCCATCCATCTCATCTTAGGCACCAAGGCTTCATCTCAGCCGTGGATACTTGATGTCCAATGAGGTAGTGTGGGATTGCCAAGGTGGCAAAGGCCATGTGGGTTGTGGGGGCTTCTGAGCTTGGGGACCAGGGTTGATGTTGAGATGTGGGGAAGAAGACAAGTTTTGTCTTGGCGGGTTTTGGTTGAGTATCTGGGCGCCAAAATAGAAAAGCAGGGAGTTGGGTTTATATTTCTGGTTTGGGAAATAAGAAGAAAGGGAGATGGGTAAAATATTTTTAAAGGGTTTTAATGGGGTGTAAAAGGTTTTATTTTTTTGGGTTAAGGTATTAAAAAGGGTTTAAGGTTTAAAAATAAATTAAGTATTTATTGATTTTGATTTATTTATTTTATTTTTTTTTTATTTTTTTTTACTAGAAAGAAAATAATTTAAATAAAAATTGGTTTAAATAAAAACAATTGTTGTAAGAAAAAAAATGGTTAAAGGTGAAAATGATTGTTTTAAATGAAATACGTTTTAAGGGTAAGTTGAAAATTTTGGGTTCGGGTGAAGGGTAAATTGGTAATTTGGATTTAGGGATAGGTTTTTGAGTCTGATTCCCCAAGCTCACTCCCAAATGTGTATCCTGGGCTTTGAAAATGTAGAATTTCATCTTCCGGTTTCGTTTTCAAAGCACGTTTTCCAATCCGAGCTCATTTCTGTCCGTTTTTGCCCTGTTTTCGATCCTTTGTACCTGAAATACATAAAAACACATTCCAAGGATATCTGCAGTATAATTGGTTATATTTCAGTGTTTTTAGACATTTTTTTGGGCTTAGATGGGTAAAAATGATGAGTGAATAAGCACTCATCACATGGCTTGGCCACAAATAAATTATACTAGTATAAAGGCTTTCTTTTCATTGTTGGTACTCATTTCTAAGTTACGATTCTTATGATCGAACAGGAGGTAAACATTTTGTGACAGTCAGAGTGAAGTTAGGAACTGTATCCCTTGTTTCAATACAGACTTGAGTTGTCGCATTAATCACACCTAAGCCGTTACTGTATAGGGTTCACAAGTCATTTTTTAGTCTTGTTGGTTTGTTATTTCGAATCATGTCACTGAGGCCTGTTGTGTCTTAGAATAAACTTGAATACAAAATTTTAAATACGATATCGTTTTCGTGATATTATGTTTGTTCACCAATATTGTAGGTGTATTTTCCTATCAATGAAGATAACCAACATTGGGTTTTGGGAGAACTCCATCTACGCTCCGGTGTCATAACAATCTATGACAGCCTCTCCTGGCCTCTAGTTGAAAATCGAGAATGGTGGCTCAAAATGAGGAAATGTTTTCAATCTAAAATTCCCAAGTTTTTAGAACAAACCGAAGTAATGGAAAAGAAGGGCATTGATCCAAAACATTACCCGATCACCTTCCGATATGCTGATAATGTGCCAAAGCAAGGCCATGTTTATGGTGACTGCGGTATTTGGGTCATGATAAACTTGTATAGGCTGTCAAATAATCTACCCTTGGAGGTCGATAATTCTACTTTGGCAGCTTTGGCATATAGGGAGTGTTTGATAGATTTCTTTTGGAAGTACAAGACTGAACTAAGTGATTGTGCAGTTTAACTGATTGTGTAGCTTACTCAATCGATGATTTTAATAGAGCATTAACTGAACTTGAGGGCAAAAGGCGAGAAGCCTATGGCAAACTGATCGAAGGTGGGGTTGAAAGGTGAGAAGCCTACGACAAACTGATTGAATGGTGCTTGTGCAGTTTCTTGATGTACAATCTTTTGTTCAAATAACTTATTTAAGTCTAAGTAATGTAAGCCTAACCACTGGTAGTAGTTGGTACTTTAGTAGTGCACTTGTAGTAATGTTTTTTAAGTGCATAATGTTTTGTAAACGATTGATGACTGGTAGTAATGTCTAGTTGGTACTGCAGTTGTAGTAACGTTTTGTAAGTGCATTATGTTTTGTAAATGCATGATAAAAGCCATTATCCAATAACTAATTGGAATAAAATGATTCCTAAGTACACAAATGTCAAATGAAACAGACAGTTGATAAATGTCACAAACACACCATAAATGTCACAAACTAGTAATTAAGCCATTAAACTCAATTTTGACCCATCACAGTAGAAGCAGTATTGAGCATAGGAAATTCATGTCAACATCCCAAGAAAAAAAATAGTAGTTAACGAGAACCTTTTTAGGTTTTATAAAATAAGAACAAACAAGTAGCAAGAAAATACATTTATGGACATAATATCATGTCTTTGTGCTTTAAAGAAACACGAAAAATGCAGCAAAAATGGTTGTTAAGTCAAAGAAACAAACACAGATGCCTTAAAGATCCAGATGACAATTAAGAGACATAATTAACATAATATAGGAATCCAGGATACATAGACATAGCAAAACTATAAGAACATAATAGAACACTCCCAGTTACCTACAATGAAAAGATATATTTATTTTGGAAGGATGAACATATCACACTATTAATAAGGTGATATGCATGGGCCTACAACTTCTACTCATTAATTTCTCTAACAAATATAGGGAGAACAGTCAATAGGAACATGTTAGATCACAAGAACACCAAGTGATTAAATATTCAATTATGATAGAATTCATGGTTTCCACACACAGGATAAACATATAGTAACATAAACTGAAGTATGTTAGTAATAGACATCCCTACAATGTCACTAAAGACCTGCAGTAGATATTTTAACAGTCAACCAATATTGTGAAAACATTAAGCGGCCATAACCCGACCAATTTAATATACACGCTGGACCACCAACCTTCGTGCTTACCTGCCCACGTCAAATACACCAGCTGGCTATGTCAATCCAAGCCACAAATTTGAACAAAACAGCCAAATGGTATCCAGTACGCATTACCAACCATAGGGTGGTTAGCTACACATATATCCACAATTGATTTAAAATGTACTCAAAACTTACACCCTAACAACTCTAGGGATTGGAAAGGTACAACATGTCTTAGACTCAAAGCATCAACTGTGGTGAAAAAAAGTAAAACGGAATATAGGTGACAATGCCTTACACATTCAGACTAGATATAGATAACCATAACATCACAAAAGATGTTATATGCTAGTTTGTCAAACGCCAACAAATCCTAAAAGGCCATATGATTAAACTAAGTATTAACCAGACGACAGTCATAGTACACGTGCAGACTATCCACAAAGAAACAATGATTGTCTTGCTCTTTGTATGCAAAAAGTAAATGTTTAAACACTTACAAACAGTACTAACAATAACAATCATACCGAAGCCCATTAGCATCAACCTAAAATTCGTTTCAATTCCCAATAAGCGACTAGAGTGACATTTACAGAGGCGATACATAAACACCTAAAATTAACCTACTAAACAAACTTCACAAATCCTAACTTAACCTCAACTACCCAATCAGCAACTAAAACATAACAAATCATGTACTACGCCAATTCCTAATAACTAAGTAATCGTTCCATTCACAATGCATAAAGTATAAGCTCCAAATTACAAGGCCAACACGTGAAGTGACTTTATAGTAGTCCAATTGTCATAATGAACTATGTAATGTTAGCCTACAATAACACAGAAGTGCTGAGAAACGGTTAAAAACCATAACACTTTGCAGACCAAACTTGAACCTCAATATTTTCTCTGCACAATTTTTCATACCATACAATCACATTTAAGTTCATCCAATACAACATTTTGCAACTGTGCCACCGTAGAAAATCTATCAAGCAGTTGTTGTGGCCAACTCCAACTTCCATTCACCACCATCTCCCTGACCTTTATATATATTTTTAGCCTATCATTTTTCTAAAAGTCTCTTTAAGAAAGAATTTTATTCAATGCTCCTATATTACTCCAGTTGTCAAACCATATAGATGCTTTCCTCCCATCACCAATTTCCATTAAAAAGTGATCACTTACCTCATGTCTTACCTTGGTAAATTTCTCAATCCCCAACTATCTGAAGCCTCCTCATTAACAACCCAAATGCTTATGCCCATAGTGTAAGGATTTTCTATTGTAAGTTTCGTATATCTAAAGTACACAGATAGATGAACTCATGAAGCAAAAGCAAAAAAAATCAAAACACCAAAGCGTAAAAGTAAGTCATATATCTAAAGTACTCAAAAAAAGAACACCAAAAACATGGGCCAAACGATTTATTATCCTAAAGAACACAATGCAGATAAGAACAGTTTCAAAACCAAAAATAAACAACATCTACACTAGAATCGTAGAAACAAAATAGCAACAAGTTCAATTAGGATAAACTAAATACCATAATTATTCATTACCCAAATGTTGATTACAACATTTTCACTACAAGTACCTTCAGTACATAATCAGCATCCAAACAAGTACATATTCATTAGGCCTAACTTAAAAGAGAAACTGCATACCCAAACTATATGTACATTAAAGTTATACATAACTAAACCATAGAAACCAACTTACTTACTAATTATCCAAAAGACATTCACCTACACCAACTACTGCATACCCAAAAGCTAAAACACATCTTGCCGATCACACTAACCATCCGGTAAGTCTTCATCAATTTCCATGAGTGTCACGTGCCCTTCCTTCTGTTCAATCCCATGATGAATCAAATCAACCGTGGCTTCAAGCCCTTGAAAAATATCACGCTCAACAACCTGCATGTTCACAAGACAGCCTAAAGCATCCACCCCTTTCTCATGGAAAGGCCTAAGAAAATGGACCTCCCTAATTGTCCTTTCACACTTCTCAAACACTTTTCTTAGTTGTTGGCATTCTTCTTCCAATCTGAACAGGAAACTTCATCCTTTGATCACTTCACTGTTAAAGAGAAACTTGAACATGGTGGCAACATCACTGGAACCAGTAGCGCGCCTCAACTCATCGAGATTTGGAGTGCCCGCCATAGATGTGCCAGAAAGTAGATCTAGAAAGTAAACAGTAAAAGCCGATCAAATTATAATTACGGCTTTCAATAATAATATCCGTATAAATAGCCCAAACCAACTCATATTTACACACCCCAAAATTAATTAAAGCATAAAACCGTGATCGAAGAGAATGATTACAAAACATAACTGAAACAGGAATTGAAAAAAAATGAAACTTACAATAGAAAATCCTTACACTATGAACTAAAACAAAAATAAAAGAATGACACAAAGAACCTTAAATTTCAATTACTTTTAAACCCCTCCGCCCCCCCCCCCCCCAAATTGGCTATCTAAATACAACCAAAACGACATGTGACGTTTACGCTTTTATATATAACCAATTTCTTTAGAGTAATATACCGCAAATTATCTATTCCGTTACCTTATTTCATAATTTTTATTTTTTTCTAAAAGATTCTCGGCCTAAACCTAAACTCCAGAAAAAAATATATAATATCCGCTTCAACGCAGCGGGCTATAATTCTTGTTAGACACCATAATATACTGATAACATTAAATACCAACTAATACATTACACGATCTTGGTTAGCGACAAGAATTAACACATGTTAACTAAAAGAAGGCAACCTAAATTACAACAAACAAGCCAATAAAACATGACCATCATAAGTTACAATAAAAAAATGCCCATCATAAATTATTGTTGATTATAGGTTGATGATTCACAATCACCGTTCTTGGACACATAAGGAAGAGCACTAGAACCTCCATCAAAGTCATCATGAGCTGCATCCTCAAAGTCATCAAAAAGCATCCTTCCTGTAATAGACTAGCTTCTTTAAATGGCTTGTCATGCGGTGATCTTAAGTAAGCTGGTGATTGAGACTCTTCCTTTTCCCATGCACTAACCTCTTCCAAGGACATACATTCAAAACATTTCTTTCTCTTATCATGATTTTTTAATTGTGAGGTCACCTCCTCATCAAACTCATCTTTACACAAGTTTTTGTGATAGTAATCAACTAGGAATGCTTGAGGAGTATGGGAAACATATACCTCAAGTTTCCCATGGAGCTGAGCCAATTCATACATCTTTTTAACATCTCTATCACTTTCCACTATAGTAAAACCTTATTCTAAGCTACATTATGGTATACAATAAAACCAAGCCCAAATATCCTCTTTTATTTTTTCTAACAACATGTCACACATTTGGGAATACGGCAGCCTTTTAGACATAGATAATTTCATTTCAAGAATTTTTCCACCTGCGTACCTTAGGGGAAAGACGTAGAATATGCTTTTATTAAAAACTTCAAATACGAGATCATTAGAATTATTAGACATTGTGTGTTAAATTGAAAAAATCCAAATAAACAAAAATTATTGAGGCAACAATAAATGTGTAAAAGTTACCGAAATATTAGTGAAATGTACACAAATTCTTCAAGGAGTAAATCACCACAGCTTGTTAAATGAAAATTTTGAGATTCAATGATGTGTAAAACCCGAAAAATAACAAAAAAGGGTTAATATAGTGATCTGAAAGGATATTACCTGATGGATAATAGAACTAATTCAAAGTCGAGTGGTCGAGCGGCTGACGGTCGAGTATCCTAACATGTATTAATTACAACAACTAATTTTTACATCTAACACATATTAATTGATTACATTTATATTGATGTGAAGTTGTGAACAATTAATTTAGCCTTTTCCCAACTACTGGTCGATGAGCCGTCGGTCGAGTAACCTTCAGTCGAGTATCATGTGTAATAATAACAATTAATATTTACAACTAACACATAATAATTGATAATATATTTAATGTGATGGGATAGATGATAAATATAAATAGAGGTGAAAAACATATGGAATCCCTTCCAAACCTGAAAAGCGATACAATGAATTCACCACCAAATTATGAATGGGAAGAATTACTTGATGTAGACGACTCCGATCTCCGATTATCCGCCACAACCCAAAACACAGTCTCCTCTAGAATCTCTCAAGTTGATAATTATGTTGAAAATCCTGTTAGAAAAATACCCGGTCCTGCAGGTATTCGGGATGGTGTGGACGATGGTGTAATGATGACACAGGAGTTTATTAGGAAAGTTGTTGATGATTTGGGTGAGGATTCGGATTTTAAAAGTGGATCATGGGTTAACGCGGTTGAGTTTATGAATGCTCATGGCGGGATCATGGTTGGTTGTTTTGCCGATATCAAAAAAATTATTAAGAAAGGGAAACTTGACAAGGTTGTTTCGATGATTAAGTCTTGTACTCCAAATGTTTTGGGTGATCTCAAAGTAACATTGAAAGACGTTTCAGGTTTTATGTCAGGTACAATACATCACAAATTGTTAATGATGAGAGGTTTGAAAAGCAACTTACCGGCGGTACTATCTTGATACTTCAAAACGTTTCTGTGTTTTCTCCCAAACAATCTGGAAATCATTATCTTCACATCACAATAAAAAATTTGGTCAAGGTTTTTTCCAAGGACGCGGTTCTTGAAAATGGCAGCGGTGTTGGTGGTACTGAAAGTGAAATATGTGTGTAACGAGTGGTGTTTGTTCCTCTATTTTGTTTTCTAAGTGATGTGTCTCGCGACTACTAGTTTTAAATTTATAACAAGGATTACCGAATTAAGCTAAGAACACACGAGCAAGTATGACCCTTTCGTATGTAGTTAGTTTTGGTTGGTAAGCCGAGGTCGTTCACTAGGATTTGGGTGTTTTCAATTGTGAAGAATTTATGTAATAACAAGAAAGTGGTAGATGGTTGTCACGTCCCAAAATACCATATAAGAAACAAGTAATGCTAAAATGAAATTCAATAAGATTAAAAACTACACTTGCTTAAACTAGTTTCTTATCCTTGATTAGTATGATTGTGTTAACCTCTTCTTAACATGTTGGTTATGATAATTAGTTGGTGTACTAATCTATTGTTCTTACAAGTTAAACCTTCGTCAAGATTTTAGTTCATAAAAACAAGCATTAAATTTAACCAATCGATTCAAGATCAATTCAAGTTTCATAAGTTTAATTTCACAAACTTAAACACAAAAACATCCATTTGTCTTATCAAATTTGCTTAAGAAATGGTCAATACAAAAGGTAACCAATTATAGACAAAATGTTACAATTGATTGTAAACAACTAATCTTACGACCTTTTAGATGTTTCCAATCAATCCAACTTGATAATCAAAAAGCGTTCTTATTACAACCACACTTTAGTTTCTTTGTTTAACCAAGAATAATGGGTAAAAACAATCATCCATAGACAAAAATGATTATAACTAGTTGAATAACAATAAGTTCTTTCGACCTCTACATTACTATCAACTAGTCAAACTTGATTAACAAATGCCACTATGAAACTTTAGCACAATTAGATCTTAGAATCAACTTGAAATTGAATTAAAACATGTTAACACAATCATGAACTAATCATACAATAATCAACATCATTTAAGCAAGTGCATAAAGGAACTAGCTACTCATAGCAAACATAAACATAAACTCAGAACTTTGAACATTAGAAAACATGATTAAAGGTCTTACAATGATTGAAATGAGATTACAAATGATGTAGTAATGATGCCTCAAGTATTGGTGATGACATCTTGATGGTTTGACCTCCAAATGATGACTTCTTGGACCTCCAAAGTTTCCTGGAACTTTATGGACGAATTTTAGGCTTTGAGAGAAATTAGTGGTTGTAGGAGAGGTGTGAGAGAAGTTCTCTCAAGTTGGGATTTAGTTGGATGATGAAAACATACACAAATGAGTCCTATTTATACTACTCTCAAGCCCTAGGGTGTTTAATGCTCAACTTGGCCTCCAGGGAGCTTGGAGGGACCTAGAATACATGTAGGAAGGACCTAGAATCGTTTGGAACAAGTTTGGAGTCTTAGTAATGAAGAAATGGCTGTCCAGGGCTTCCCAACCGATTCGGTTGGGCTCCAACCGTTTCGATTAGTCTTCTTGACTACTCTCCAACCGTTTCGGTTGCGGGGCCCGACCGAACGGTTGGAGCCTTTTGACAGAAAAAGACAGCCTCCAAAGTTGTAGATCTTTCTCTTAGCTTTCCGTGGCATGACCGGGGGTCAAACGGAGTCCGTATGCAAAAGTTATGGCCAAAATGTTGAAGGTGTGTCGGGAACAACGAGTCTTCCAATATGTCTTTGTTTTAGCTTCTTTTCTTTATTTCTTTCTCGTTTTCCTTCTTGAACTTTATTCTTGAATCTTTGGACCACTAACTTGATGACTTTATCTTCTCGAATAGACTCCACAAGTCTTGCTTTTGACGGGATTTCTTCGTATCTTCATGAATCTTCGCTTTTTACTTCTTTTTCCGTCTTTTTCTCCATTTTCTTGTACTTGGCTACAAATGTACTTGCAAACATACTTTTATACGATTAAGCATCAAAAGCATATGATTATAGCCAAATAACATACATAAAATCACGGATAACGATACTAAAAACGTGCATAATTTGAGCGTTATCACTAAGTTAAAATGATGTAACGAGTGGTTGTAGTTTGTTAATTGTCTAGTTACTAGTTTGGTGGTAGGCGGAAGCAGTAGTTGCCAATAACTTATGATAACTATTACTAATCTATTGAAAAATGCATGAAAATTGCCATTTTTCAATATTGTTGATGTTGTGCGACAATTAATTTTTGCAAATTAATTATACCAATGTAAAATTTGATGACTTGGTTATAACTAAAAATATTTTTACCAAAAATTAAAAGTTAACATATTTTAACCACACTGTAAAAAATCATATTCACACAAAACACTAAAAAAACATAAATAAGTGATAAACAAACGTCATTATATCACCAAAATTTTACCAAACACTATTTAAAACAGTAAACAATTTTCACCACGCTGTAAAAATATATTAACAGAAAACACAAAAATAACATAAATATAGAAACCATGCAGATTTAGATTTTGATAACATCATCAGCCCTAAAATATCACTACTTTCAACAAATTACACTAAAACATTACTATTCCAACTCTAACATTAACAAATTTTCACGATGATGTAAAAAATCATATTTACACAAAACCAAAATAAAACAGAAAATAAGTGAAACAGAAGATATACATATTAATGACGTCACCGAGCATTAAAAAGTAACTATTCACAGTAACAATTAATGTAGATACTCGGGTTTTTTACAGTATAAAACTTTTTTTTTAAACTTTACCACGTTGTAAAAATTAATGTAGTAGATACTCGACCGACGACTATTCGACCTATGTTTGGGAAGATGTAGTAGTTAATTAATGAAGTAATTAATGTAGTAGATACTCGACCGACGACTACTCGACCTATGGTTGGGAAGATATAGTAATTAATTGTGGACATTAATATGCATTTAATTTTGAATCTACTACATATGTGTGTTAGTTTTGAATTTAAATGATATCAATAAATTTGTGTTTCGTTGTAAAAATTAATGTAGTAATTAAAGTAGTAGATAATCGACCGACGACTACTCGACCTATGGTTGGGAAGATGTTAAATTAACTGTGCACATTAATATGCATTTAATTTTGAATCTACTACATATGTGTGTTAGTTTTGAATTTAAATGATATCAATAAATTTGTTTTTGGTTGTAAAAATTAATGTAGTAATTAATGTAGTAGATATTCGACCGACGAGTACTCGACCTATGGTTGGGAAGATGTTAAATTAATTGTCCACATTAACATGCATTTAATTTTTAATCTACTACATATGTGTGTTACTTGTGAATTTAAATGATATCAATAAATTTGTGTTTGATTGTAAAACTTAATGTAGTAGATACTTGACCGACGACTACTCGACCGACGACTACTCACACTGGATAAATAATATCGGTCGGGCACCAAAAATAAAACATTTGTGTGCACATTTATGTTGTATTTTGCTGTTTTTGATCATCTGAATCAAATGGTTGTCGTGGATCATCTGAATGTAATGGATCATCTTCTATTTTGTTCTTACGAATTATTTGAATGTAATGGGGACATTAAAACTTTGTTCTTATTTTGGTTTTGTTTTTTATCTTGTACTTTGGTTTAAATAAAAAAAAAAGTGTTTATAAAAGTGTTTTTACACAAAGGTACTTATATTGGAAAGGGTCAAATTCAAAAAATAGTTAAAGGTTTAAAAATTCAAAATTCAAAATCAAAATTTCATATTCACATATTTCTCACAAAAACTAACAATTTATTTAATAACCATCATAACATTTACAACACCAATTACATTAAAATTAGATGATAGGACATGAAATACATAGTACTGAAAATAAAATAACAAATTAAAAAAAGGAATCATTCGAGACCCAACCCTCCTCGTCACTTGAAGTATCTGATTGCTCAGGTCCAAGCCCCATTTCCCATCGGTATTCAAATTCTCTTTGTTCCCGCTCCCTACGAGCAGCTTCCTCACGTTCTTCGGCTTGTTCAAACTCCCTGAGTACTTCCATATCTTGTTCAAGTAGTCGGAGTTGATCGTCACTTAACCCAAACGGATTGGGATCGTATTCCAAAGGTGGATTATTTGCCGGCTCATTCTCAAGTGGGAGCATGGGTAAGAGAACTTCCGGTTGAATGTTTGCCAGTTCATTTTCATTTGGGAATATCGGGAAGAGATATTCCGGTGAAGCGTCATAAACATGTTCATTTTGTGGTGGACTAGAGAATTGTTGAGAGAAATATTTGTGTGACATTTTTAAAAATCCGTGTGTGAGTTGAGAATATGAGTTGTGTATGTGTTGAGTGTATGACTTGAATGGGTATTTATAGG
Source organism: Chrysanthemum makinoi (assembly GCA_910596185.1). NCBI lineage: Eukaryota > Viridiplantae > Streptophyta > Magnoliopsida > Asterales > Asteraceae > Chrysanthemum > Chrysanthemum makinoi. The sequence continues at coordinate 230,271,953 of OU343220.1, forward strand.
CTAGGGTTTTAAATTTGAACTTGAATCCAACAATAAATCCCGCTCATATATTTGAATTTGAATTTTATTACCGTTTAACATTAAATAAATAAAAACTTGTTTTTTAAAAAACTTTACCACTTTTTACATCCTATAAATACCAACCTCAAACACACTTCTAAACACACAATTTCAAACACAATTCAATCTCAAACTACTTCTTAACACAAGATTATTATGGCTTGCCGTCTCCCCCATTAATTGATATCATTTAAATTCACAACTAACACACATATGTAGTAGATGCAAAATTAAATTCATATTAATGTGCACAATTAATTTAACATCTTCCCAACCAAAGGTCGAGTAGTCGTCGGTCGAGTATCTACTATATTAATTACTACATTAATTTTTACAACCAAACACAAATTTATTGATATCATTTAAATTCACAACTAACACACATATGTAGTAGATGCAATATTAAATCTGTCACACCCCCAATTTACCTGTTTTACAACGGAATGGAATTCCTGGGGATTGACTGTCATAGCATCACAATCACAGTTATATTGAACGACCTAAAGTGTCGTTTGGAAAATACATCGTTTGATTTAATAAAACAATCAGAGTTTACAAAGATAGGTCCCAATTGAAAATCATCTTGTGCGGAAATAAGTTGTTACAATTCAAACGATGTTTTAAAGTATGTAAAACCAAGTGAGACTAGCGTCGTCACCACGACTCCATGAGGTGTCCAAATGCATGCCATGAAGTGTATGCCTTAGATACCTGAGATAAAACATGCTAAAAGTGTCAACACAAAGGTTGAGTGAGTTCATAGAGTTTGAGTTGAAATGTAAAGCCTTTCAAAATCGTTTATGCATCAAAGGCATTGTAAATCGTTGAAATGTAAAGACTTTCAAAATCGCTTATGTAGCAAAGGCATTGTAAATCCACTCAGTTCCCAAGTCCCCCATACAAAACTTGCAACCTGTGTGTTCACAACCCACCGCCAGAATATGTAGAGTTAATGTTCAAGTGCATGATGTCAAATGAATTCACATAATAGTGCATGGCTCAATGTATCGAAATCGTTTATGCAGCAAAGGCATTGTGAATCCACTCAGTTCCAAGTCCCGCCCATACAAAACTTGCAACCTGTGTATTCACAACCCATTGCCAAAATGTATATAGTGTATGTTCAAATGAATATGAGTGTGATTCAAATCGTTCCAAGACCATTAGTTCATGATATTACCAAGACCATTAGCTCAATGAATATACCAAGACCATTAGCTCAATGAATATACCAAGACCATTAGCTCAATGAATATACCAAGACCATTAGACCAATGAATATACCAAGACCATTAGCTCAATGAATATATGAAATAGAAATTCTAAGTATGGCAATAATGTTACTTCGTATGACTAGCATTCAGTTCGGATAAACATATAATTTGCAAATAGTCATGAATGTCATGAAAATAGTTGAGCATGTATCTCCCCCAAAACAGTTATGAAAGCAAGTAAAAGTAGGGGCCATGAAAACTCACTTGGTCAATGATGCGAAGACAAAAGTGAGTACACCGAAATGTAGCGTGAATCTCGAAAATGACCTATTATGAATGATATGATATGTAATGAGTTGCAATGTAATGTTATGCATGCATTACGTATGTTATTTATACCATTTACGAGTTTTGAAAAAAAAATATTACTTTTCGTCGAAAAATACTGTTTTGACGTCTTGACCAATCAAAAATCACTTTACATGTTTTTACGTCAAAATGTCATCCTACAATGGTTTTATAATGATTTTTAGAGAAATTACCACTTTTCGTCGCAAAACAATGTCGTCGGAATTTTTATGAAATTAACAAAAATGGCTTTGGAAAACTAGTCGTAAAACAGTGTACGTCGATCGTTAGAGAACGAACTCGACTGTTTTGGAAAGTTTGTATCGATATCTAAAAGTTTCAGTTCAGGAGTTTTCGTCCAAAAGGTCTCGATCATAAAGATATAAGGGTTAAAGATAGTGATTTTGTCTAAGTGTGTAAAAATGAGTTTCGGCCAAGTTTGAACATCCGTAATTAATTTACTATAACTCCGCTTTACAAACAGCTTGTTGTTTTGAAAAATATGGCCGGTGAACTTGATTTTATTAGAAGACAATTCGTTCCAAAAAGTTTCACAACCTCGTAAAAAAACAGCCCTCAACAGGGACGTTACAGCTACTAAAATACTTGTATCGTAGAAATAATATACTTTTTCAGAAAATAATAGTTACGGCAAGTTTATGAAAAAGTGCATATCTTTGTCGTTTCAAATCCGTTTTCTACGTTTTATACGTCCTTAGCTTCGTATCGAAGTAAACTAATATATTTTTGAGAAGTCGAAATAATTTGTGAAGCTTAAGGCTCGTTTTTGACTCGGACAAAATAAATATAGTATGCTGAAATTTCTGAAAATAATATTTTCCGTCGTCAAACTTGTAAAATCCATAACTTTCTCGTTATAACTCCGTTTTATTCCGTTCAAGCGGCCACGGATTCGTTTTAAAGTATTTTTTCTATATATCAAGGCCAAAGTTTCGTACCAACTGTCGGATTTTCCAGAAAAATGAAACAAGGACAGAACCTATTTATATAGTTATCGAAAATAGTTTTTCTCGGACAAAACCTATTCTAATCCCTTCAAATCAACTCCAAAGCTAATCTAATCCTACCATACACCTTCTTAGGGTGTCATGGGTTCCTAGACATCATCAAGACCAAAGAATACCAAGGGAATATTTATAGGATGACCATAGTATATAAATAACTCTAAAATCATGAAATAAAATGGTATAAATCACATATCATGCATACTTGCTCCAAAAATGAATAGATGAATATGAAATGAAAAAGGAAGCATGAAAATGAAAGAAACAAGCTTACAAATGAATATGATGAGGTGAAAGTAACAAGGATTATCTTAAATACTCTTGGTTTTTATTTCAAAACCATATAAAGAGTGATAACTAGATTGATTAAACCCTTGAGCTAGCAAAAATTTTTGATCCCTTGTTTCTTGATGATGAACCGGTTTGGATGGAGAGACACAAAGAGAGAAAAGCAACTAACACTTGATGAATTATTGCAAGTAAATGAGTGAAATGAATGAAGACTTTAGGTAAGTGTATAAATTTATACATTCAAAGAACCATGCCACATTTATTGTTACCCTCCCCCTTGGTCGGCCAAGGGGGGAGGGATTTGGTAAAAATTATTATTATTTTTTTTTTTTACTTATGTACTTGTGTATAAATTATAAATAAAATTGTAAGTAAATGTTACAAAGGTAGGAAAATGTAACTTGTAAAGGTAAATGGAAAATTTTTAGGTAAAAGTAATTGTTAATAGATCAAAATAGAATGTATTGAGATAATAAAAATTGTAAAATACATTCCTTGTGAAATTTGAGTGATAAAATAATTATCGAGTAGTTTTTAAGGAAAAACATCGTAATAATTTAACTTTAACGATTAATATACCAAATAAATTTAAAACACTAGGAAAACTCAAAATATAGTTTTTATAACTAAATGTAAGTATAAAAATACATCGGGATCATTTTTGAAAGTAACGGATTAAATATTTAAAATAATAACTCACGCGATAACGTTTATTTAATATAAAAATTACGCGTTTAATGTGAAATGAAATGTCATGAATGAATTAATGAGATGCAAATGATGTCAATGAAATGTAGATTAATCTTAGTCCATATGAAATGTACGTGATGTTATGATCATGAATTCGCCGCTAAACCTTTAAGGTTACGCGAATTTGGAACACGTAAACCAAGTTTACGATAAATGTTGAAATAGTGAAGCATAAATCGTTTCGAGAAATGACCTGAAAGTACGGGTTGTCACAAAATCCATATTAATGTGGACAATTAATTTAACATCTTCCCAACCAAAGGTCGAGTAGTCGTCGGTCGAGTAGTCGTCGATCGAGTATCTACTACATTAATTACTACATTAATTTTTACAACCAAACACAAATTTATTGATATCATTTAAATTCAAAACTAACACACATATGTAGTAGATTCAAAATTAAATGCATGTTAACGTCCACAATTAATTACTACATCTTCTCAACTATAGGTCGTGTAGTCGTCGGTCGAGTATATACTACATTAATTACTACATTAATTTTTACAACCAAACACAAATTTATTGATATCATTTAAATTCACAACTAACACACATATGTAGTAGATGCAATATTAAACGCATATTAATGTGGACAATTAATTTAACATCTTCCCAACTATAGGTCGAGTAGTCGTCGGTCGAGTATCTACTACATTAATTTTTACAACCAAACACAAATTTATTGATATTATTTAAATTCACAACTAACACACATATGTAGTATATGTAATATTAAATGCATATTAATGTGGACAATTAATTTAACATCTTCCCAACCATAGGTCGAGTAGTCATCAGTCGAGTATCTACTACATTAATTTTTACAACAAAATACAAATTTATTGATATCAGTTAAATTTACAACTAACACAAATATGTAGTAGATGCAATATTAAATAAATATTAATGTGCACAATTAATTTAACATCTTCCAAACCATAAGTCGAGTAGTCGTTGGTCGAGTATCTACTACATTAATATGTAGTAGATGCAATATTAAATAAATATTAATGTGCACAATTAATTTAACATCTTCCATCTGCGGCCTGAGCACATTGACATACCTCCTCTTGAAAGTTCCACATCGTTGTAAAGCAAGTTTCATGTGACTGGAATTACTAAGCTCTATACTCTTCATTCTCTTTTCTTATTCCAAAATCAATTTCGACCTCTGTTTCCTCTGCTCTGCCACCCTAAAATTCTCAGCCGCGTGCTTTTCAGCCTTCACATAATCATCTTGCAATTACATCACAAAAATGTTTGTTATCACCTCAGATAAATCTTGAAAACAGTTAATAAATTCTTGAAAACATGTATGTGATTACCTCAGATAAATCTTTGTCAGACAATTTGTCCACTTCAACCACACCATTCTGTGTAAAGTTATAAAACAAGTTAGAATGCAAGGTACAAGACACATTAGAAATACGTAAAAGTTGTAGAAATCAATTACCACATAAACTTTCTGTGAGAAATTATCCAAACCATCTACAAATCCATTGGCAGTGTGTTTGTTAGATGTTCGAATAGGCGAATCAAATAATTGAAAGAAATCACCATCTAGATCACTACAATACTCGTCACCCAGATCACACTCCACGTTATCCTGTAAAAATGTGCACATACTTAACTAAGTAAATGACAAGAAAACATAAAATAATATATATATATATATATATATATATATATATATATATATATATATATATATATATGTTATATGAAAGTCTTGAAGAATGACAAAGTCTGGAAAAGTCAAAGTCTTTGCTAAAGAAGAAGTCAAAGTCTTTGCTGTAGAAGTCAAAGTACTGCAAAAACTTTATATTCGTTTATGGAAAGCTTTGTAATTGTAGAATATTCTTTATTAGATTACTTGTCGTACAAGGATACAAATTGTAAACCGACTAGGGTTATCCTTGTGCCTATAAAATGACCCCTAGATTGGCATATGAGTCTACGAGTTCACAAGTTTAGAGAGTTCGACATTATTAGAGTTGTTAAAGAAGTATGCATAACAAGCAGAATTAGAGTTATTAATATAATCATTGAAAGTTAAAAGTTATATTCTTCTTAGCTTTATTAAGTAAATTCCGCATACTTTATAAAGATTACTTAGTGTTTCATTGTTAGTAACTTAGGATTTATCTGAGGTTATTAAACCTTAACAAGCTAATTAAGTTAGTTTGGTTAGAGTACATCGATCCAACAAGTGGTATCAGAGCTTGTGTGGAAAATCTGACTAAGAAGAAACTGTTTAAACCTAGTTCAATTACAAAACCCTAAAGATGTCGATCAGCTGTTCCACCACCATCAATCACCTCACTAAGGATAACTATTATCAAGAAGGGAGAGTACGACCTATGGAGCATGAAGATGAGACAGTATATTGCAATCACAGACCATGCATTGTGGAATGTGATTATCAATGGTAATGAAGTAGTTCCAGAACCTATAGAGGTTCCTGGACAACCTAAACCACCCAAACCAGTCTTACCACAAGAAGCAACACTAAGGAATCAAGAGAAGGCTCTCAACATTCTTTGCTCTGCCATTCTAGATGGACACCTACTTAAATTTCATGATGCTAAAGATGCCAAGCAACTCTGGGCTGCTCTCAAAACTAGATTTGGAGGTAATGATGCTTCCAAGAAGATGTACAGAAATATGTTGAAACAACAATTTAAAACATTCACAGTTGGAGAAAGAGAAAGCCTTGATGCTGCTTATGACAGATTCCAAAACCTTCTTAGTATGCTGGAGCTATACAAAGCAGAGGTCTCAGTTGAAGATGCTAATCTTAAGTTCTTAAGGAGTTTGCCATCGACATGGCATGTGATTGCTACTATGATCAGAGGACAACCTGGATTGGACACCATGGATTTTTATGATCTCTACAATCATCTGAAGGTGTATGAGCATGAGATGAATGGTCAATCAAGCTCAAAGTCTCATAGTATTGCTTTTGTATCATCTGAAAAGAGGGGCAGCACTTCTACTAAAAATACTGCTTCTCCTCCTCAAAGCACTGTTGCTCAAAGTACTGTTTCCTACACTACCCCTTCCTTTGCTCAGCAACCCACATCATCAAATACCATCCACTCAGATGAAGTTGTGTGCTCTTTCTTTGCATAGCAAGCTACTTTGCCTATTACCTATGAAGAAGATCTCTCACAGATTGAAGAGGATGCCCTTGAAGAAATAGATATCAGATGGCAAGTTGCTATGATCACTGCTAGGATCAAGAAGTTTATGAAGAAGACTGGAAGAGGCATAGACTTCAAACCAAAACAGGGAATCACTTTTGACAAATCCAAAATTAAATGCTTCAACTGTCAAAAGACTTGAAACTTTGCAAGGGAATGCAGGTTTGCTAAGTATCAAGCAAACAGGATGGCTAAGAAACCAAAGCTAGAGTTGAAAGAAATTCCTATTACAGAAACAAAAGCTTTGGTTGCTCAAGAGAATTTATCGAGAGGTTGACTGAGTCTTGAGTTTGATGATGAACCAATAACCTCTTGTATGGTAGCTGTGGAAGATTCATGGAAGAGTTTGACCGAGCACGACTTTTGATGAGGAACCTGGACATGCTGCTATGGAGTCTAAAGATGGTTTTGGAAGTTTTAATTAGAGCATGGAGAGTGAAGATGATCCTGTTCTACTTGCTATGATGGCTACTTCACCGAGTTCACCCCTATCTCTGAGGTATGTTCCAATTGTCATAACTTTTATCAAAAAGTCTTGAATAGTTATGTGGTGAAAGAGATAACTGTATAAAGGCTAGGTCAAGTAGCGAGGTTATCAAATAACTTTAGAATCAATGGAAGCCAAAATTATAACACATGAAAATAATGAAATGGCTTGTGCAGAAAAGTATGAACAACAGGTTTATCAGTTGAAATTAAGTGAATGGAAGTTAAACTGTAAGATCTCTGAAATTGAGAAATTAACTAAGGAGAGAGATGAATTACTAGAAAAGTTTAATGCTTGGGGACAATCAGGTCTTTCTCATGTCACTTATGTTGAAAAACAAAGAAGAGCTTATATTAAAACTGGCTTAGGTTTTGGTATGGATTTTAATAACATAGAAAACCCAACTAGTGATCAGGATGAATGTGATTTTGAGGATATAACCACTAGTGATGATGAACTCATTAATTATGTAGACACATCTAGTAATGAGGGATCAGTTAGTGACACACGTCCTGATTTTAAGAAAAATAGTGCTTATCATGTAGTCCCTCATCCTACTGGTAGTCATCAACCTCCTAGGCCTGATGTTTCTCGTTTTGGAGTAGATAGCTTAGAGTTTAGGAAGAAACTTTAAGGTCAATCTAGGTCTGAAATCTCAAAAGAAACTGTTGAAACACCTAAGGTAGATAATTTTCAAAGCCAAGCAGTACTTTCACATCAAAGTACTGATTCACCTCAAAGTACTGCTACACCTTCAGCAGTACCTTTAAGAAAACCTTTTCAACAGACTGCTAAACCTTTTTGGGATAATTTTGGTCAAAACAGTTTTCATCATTCACCTAGAAGACAAGATAGGTTTAGTCATTCACATAGAAGAAGAAACTTTGGAATCACAGAACAAAAACTTTGTTTTGTTTGTTTTAGTCCTACTCATTTGATTAAGGACTGTAACTTACATTCAGAGTACTTAAATAAGTTCCCTAAGAACAGAACAGACAACCAAAAACCAAAGAAGACTAGACCAGCTTGGAATAATTCACATAGAGTTAATCACAGAAACTTCTCACCAGACTATAGGTACCCTCACCAGAGAAGACCCTTTTCAAAATTCAAATACTTTCCAAGGTACTGATAAGCCAAGACCAGTACTTTCTCAAAGTACAGCTGCGATTTCACCAAACACCTCTTGGAATAGGAATCCTAGGAGATCTAACTACTATCAATCTAGAAGGCGTTACAACTCCAAGAAAGTATTTAGATCTAGAAACTCTTCACCAGAAGTTAAAACTCAATGGGTTAAGAAAGAAAGTACTGATGATGAACAAACAATACTTTCAACAAGTACTGCTGAAACAGTGATTTTTGATGCAGATGATTTTGTTGAAAATAAAAAGGAGGTTTTTGTTGAAAAAGAAACTTTTGCTGAAAATCCACCACAAGTTTTGAAACAACAGATAATGCTTGATTC
>OU343220.1:230280898-230324641 GCA_910596185.1 Chrysanthemum makinoi
TGTCTACAAAAACTGTGAAGATTACATACTCAAGGAATTTGAGTATGTTACTCCACAAGGGGAACACAAGTCAGTAATGGTTTGGATTCCTAAAAGACACTAATTTCTCTATCTTTGTGCAGGGCAACCCAGAAGAGGAGCTTAAAGATCATCTTATTGTGGATAGTGGTTGCTCGGAAGCATGACAGAGACAAGGAGATTCTCTGAGATTTTAGCCATATTGTGGAGGAAGAGTTGCATTTGGGAATGATGCTAGTGGAGGAAGAATTAGTGGAAAAGGAACCATCAAGACAGAAAGCATAGATTTTGAGAATGTTAGATATGTGAAGGAGCTTAAGTTCAACCTTTAGTCAGTCTCTCAAATCAAGTGACGAAGCATCATGTGTTATTCATCGACACGAATGTCTCATACTCTCACCTGAATTCAAACTTGATGATGATAATTTGGTGATACTCAAAGTACCAAGAACCAATGATGTGTACAGTTTGGATATGAAAAGTCTTCACTCTTCCGAAGAGCTACATGTTTTGTAGCAAAGGCATCCTTTGAAGAAGCACATTAGTGGCATAGAAGACTGGGCCATGTGAATTATAAAAATATCAACAAATTTTCAAAGGGAATTCAGTTAGAGGTTTACCTTCAAAGACCTACAAGAATGATCACTCCTGTTTGGCATGTAAGAAGGGTAAACAACACAAAGCTTCTTGCAAGAAGCTTGAGGAAAGGACCGTTAGAGAACCATTGGAGTCATTACATATGGATCTATTTGGTCTTGTATCTGTTACAAGTTTGAACAAGAAGAAGTATTGCTTAGTAGTGACAGATGATTTCGATCATGATTCAGTTGGGTATTTTTCTTAGGATTTAAGGATGATACTTTTGATGCTATTCATGATCTTATAATAGCACTTGAAAACCAACCGAGACTGAAAGTTAGAGGTATTAGATGTGATAATGGAACTGAATTCAAGAACAAGCTAATGGATGAATTTTATGCTAACAAAGGAATCAAGAGGGAGTTCAAGATTGCCGAACACCATAGCGAGAATGGTGTTGCAGAGAAAAGAATAGGACTTTGATAGAAGCAGCCCGAAGAATGCTTGCACTCACAATTACCTATTCACTCATTCGGGCTGAAGCACCGTAATGCTTTATGCTATGTACTTAACAGTATCATCACCAAACCACGAGATGAAGACACCTTATGAGTTGCTGATGGAAACAAACCCAACATTCGATTTATGAAGCCTTTTGGATGCCCTCTCACTATTCTTAATACAATTGATAATGCAGGTAAATTTGATGGCAAGTCAGAAGAAGGTTATTTATTAGGCTACTGCACCAACAACAAGGGATTTAGAGTGTACAATAGAGTTACTAAGAAGGTTCAAGATTGTCTTCTTGTTGAGTTTTTAGAAGATCAAGAAAATCAAAAGGGAAAAGGTCCTGATTGGATGTTTGATCTTGAAGTTTTGACTCCTTCAATGAATTATGTTCCTGTTAGAGAAGAGAATCAACCTGTACACAATGGAGAAGAGGTACAGTATGTTGTTCATGGAGTCCATATTAGACCGATCTTGTTCATGATGAAGAACCTAAACCTGTGACGAGAAAAAGTCTGATCAGCCAAAACCCTCATTGTCTGCTGAGGATCAATCTATTCAAGAAGAACTTAATCAGTTGCTTCTTCAAGATGTTTTAGCACATTCTTATACCGATGACCAAAGAAGAGCTTATGAAGAAGCAAAGAAGAAGAACAAGGCTGAGAAAGTACTCTCCGCAGACTTTGGACATTACTTTTGACCAAAGTACTTCTGCACCGATTACAGCACAAAGACTTTGGATGATTTGGATGATCCTACCATGCCTGGATTAGAAGATACTGATGATGAGCTTGAAGATGAAGGTATTTTCTCAGATTCCAATGAAGATGCTGATTTTACTAATTTGGAAGATACTTATGGAGTTCCACATCTCCTAACTTAAGAATTCATAAGAATCATCCTATTGATCAAATCATTGGTCCTTCTACTTCTGGAGTGATGACTAGACACAAAGCTAAGAGTTTTACTAAACCTCATAATGCTTTACTTAGCTTTGTCTCTAAACAAAACAGACTGAATCATAAGGACCATCAAACATGTCTGTTTATTTGCTTTATCTCTCAAGAGGAACCCAAGAATATTGCTCAAGCATTGACTAAAGAAAGTTGGGTTAAAGCTATGCAAGAAGAACTGCTACAATTCAGACTTCAAGAAGTTTGGGTATTATGTAATCTTCTTGATGGTAAGAAGGTCATTGGTACAAGATGGGTGTTCAGAGTCAAGAGGGATGAAAGAGGGAATGTCATCAAAAACAAAGCAAGGTTAGTTGCACAAGGCTACAAACAAGAAGAAGGAGTTGATTATGATGAAGTGTTTGCTCCCAGAAGGATAGAAGCAATTCGAATTTTCCTTGCTTTTGCATCTTATATGGGCTTTCAGGTTTATCAAATGGATGTTAAGAGTGCCTTTTTAGATGGCAAGATTACAGAGGAAGTATATGTCAAACAACCTCCTGGTTTTGAAGATCCTAAACATCCAAACAAAGTCTACAAAGTTGTCAAAGCTCTTTATGGCTTACATCAATCACCTAGAGCTTGGTATGAAAGGCTCTCTACCTTTTTATTGCTACATGGTTATAGGAGAGGAGCTATAGATAAGACCTTGTTTATCAAGAGAGATAAAAAGGATATCATGCTTGTTCAAGTGTATGTAGATGATATCATCTTTGGAGCTACCAAACAATCTATGGTCAAGGAGTTTGAGAAGTCTGATGCAATGAATTTCAAATGAGTTCAATGGGTGAGTTAACTTTCTTTTTGGGACTTCAAGTTTAGTAGTCAAAGGAAGGAATTTTCATAAGTCAAGACAAGTATGTAGCTGACATACTTAAGAAGTTCAATTTTGATGACATGAAGCCTGTTACTACACCTATTAAATCTATCAACTCATTGGGCAAGGACGAAGATGGACAACCAGTTGAAGTCAAGTTATACTGAATCCATGATTGGTCGTCTTATGTATCTTATTGCATCAAGGCGATATCATGTTTTTGTTTGTTTATGTGCAAGATATCAAGTCTCACCAAAGATCTCTCATATGAATGCAGAAAGAGAATTTTTGTTATTTGAAACGACAACCTAAGTTGGGGTTGTGGTATCCAAAGGATTCACCTTTTCACTTGGAAGCTTTTCAGATAGTGATTATGCAGGTGACAACTATGACAGAAGATCAACCACAGGTGGATGCCAATATCTTGGAAGAAGATTAGTTTCATGGCGGTAAGAAGCAAACAATTGCCGTAGCTACATCATCCATGAAGCAAAATATGTGGCTGCTGCAAGTTGTTGTGGACAAGTGTTGTGGATGCAGAATCAACTCTTGGATTATGGGTTCAATTTCAAGAATACTCCTATCAATATTGATAATGAGAGTACCATTTGCATTGTGAAGAATCCAGTTTATCATTCCAAGACCAAGCATATTCAGATTAGGCACCACTTCATCAGATATTGTTATGAGCATAGGCTCATTAATGTTGTCAAGGTGCATACGGATGATAATGTAGCTGATTTACTCACCAAAGGATTTGATGTTTCAAGATTTACTCACTTGGTGGTGAGTATTTCCATGATTAATTATTGAGCTACATTTAAGGGGAGGACTATTGAGTGTAAGTATAGTCCTATGCATTGCTTGAGGGGAGGATATTTATGTTTATTTGCTGTATATGCTTTTGTAAGGAAGAGAATGGAAAAGTACTGCTTTTTGATTTTATGAAAGTACTGCTTGGAAAGTACTGCACACGTGGAAAGTATTGTTTGTCTTATTAAAGTATTGTTCCAACGGTAATATTGAGGGGTAACTACTACTAACGGTAACTTTGTTATTAATGGTTGTGATTTTTTAAATCTCACCTATAAATAACTACTCTCCGAATTTCCCTCTCATATTGATATCTTCAAATCTTTTCCATATTTCTCTCACTTTCACCTATATTATTCGTTCTATCTCTTATTGTGATCATATAATCATCAATGGCGAATCTTAATACCGTTTCCAAACACAACATGGTGGCGAATTTAGACAAGACTGAAGCGAATGTAATCTTTCATGACATCATCGATTTTCTTACTGGGTCGCAAATTAGTTATGCACTTTTAGTAGAACCGGATATCATTGAGCCCTGGATTCAACAATTTTGGGAAACTGCTAGGGTTCATATGGAGAATGATGATTCGTATATTCAAGCTACAGTTGCTGGAAGAACTTTCAAGGTTACTGAAGTCTCTATTCGTGAAGACTTATTGTTTAATGATGAAGATGGGGCTAGTCGTTTTGATAAGCAACTGATTTGGGATACTTTTAGGGACATTGGTTATGAAGGGTCCTTAGCTGAACAAACATTTCAGGAATTATTTTGTCCTCACTGGAAGTTTTTGGTTCATGTATTGCTTCATTGTATTAGTGCTAAAAGTACATCATGGGAGCAATTTGGGTCTAACATAGCATCTGCTATAGTGGGATTGGCTACAGATCGAATTTTCAACTTTTCAAGGCTAATTCTAGATGGCATGCTTTCACACATCACTCATGGTTCAAAATGGTTGATGTATCCAAGGTTTATTCAAGTGTTCCTAAATAAACAACTTTCAGATGTACCTAAGCCTACAAGTCTTTTACCTGTTGTGGTACAACAAGCCAAGATTTTCACTTTCATGGCTAGGAAGAGTGATCTATTCACTGGAAGGGACACCTATTAACTACTTCTATGATGGAAGTTGTTCAAGCTGTCGTGAGCCGATGCTGCAGAGGATGATGATAACGGTGCACTGCTTCTACACAAGGTACTGATCTGCAAGTGTTGCGATCACAAGGTACTCGCATCGAAGGTACTGCATCACAACGCGATCTGCATCACCAGTATCGAGGTTCAAGATGTTGCAGATCCTTCACCATCTCCACAAATATCTCGCCATGAATCTCAACCGAAGAACATTCACCAATTAGAGGAGAGATGATTCGCTACTATACCCTAGTTTGGTATTGGATAACTATGTTCCTACGGGAGTTAGTTAGATTGAAGAAAACAAGCGAGGCTCAGGCTAAACAAATTAAGAAAATAAAGCTTAAGTTTAGAAGACTCAAGAATTTTGTCTGGCCATTGGTTCAACATCATCGTCTATGGGTCAAGACTCAAAGAAATCAAGGAAAGCCTGTTCGGCAATTTAAGAAGCCAACCAAAGGTAAGAAGGTTCAACAATCATCTTCTGTCCAATTAGGGAGGAATTTAGAAGAAAGGAATTTGAAAGAAGATGTTGTTAAGGAGAATGAAACTCAAGGTAACAAGAAATATGTTAATATTGAACGTACTGAGGAAGAAAGGACTGAAGTTCAAGGTACTGAGGAGCAAGTTATTTATGTTCAAGTTCAAGGTACTGCTGATCAAAGTACTGCTTTTCAAGGATCTTTCAGGCAAGAATTGATTACTCCAAGGTTGTTAGATTTTGAAGAGGAAGCTGGTCCTTCAACTATTATACATGAAGAAGCTGTTGGTCCTTCAACTGTCCTACAAGAAGAAGAAGCTACACCCAAACCTATACATACTGCAAGTGATGACGAAACCATTGTTGAGATTTTGCATGATTTATCAAGGCCAAGGGGTGTTAACATTCCAGGAGTGCAAGAAGAAGAGCAACCAAGAGCTTCTCAACATGTTATTGATCCAATGGATAAAGGAAAAGGTATATTGGTAGAAACAAAGAAGAAAAAGAAACCAACTTTAGCACAGATAAGGGCTGCTCAAATTGCTATGAATGAGGAAGCAGCTAGAAAGGTACAAGCTGAACTGAATGCTGAGGTTGCTAATGAAGAAGAAGCTATGAATGGAAGAAGCCTAGGAAATTACAAGAAGAATTGAATGTCAAGTGAAGTATGCTATACCATCACCACTTCCTATTTCCTCTCTACCAAGACGACCAAATCTTGCAAAGGAAAGGAATGCAATGATGTCTTATCTAAAGAAGAAAGGATATGTTGGTTTGAACAAGCTGAATTATGTTAATATGAAAGAGTTATATGATGCTGTCAGAGAAGAATATAAGAGACAAGTTGATAGTATCAAAGATTATAAAGATGATGATGCTTACAAAGAAGAAGAAAGAAAAGAAAGCTTAAAAAGAAAAAGAGTAACTGAAGCTAAAGATCATCAGCCGTCAAAGAAAGTTGAATTAAGATCTGAAACAAATGATGAGCTAAGGAATTACTTAAGAATAATAGATTTTGAGTATTCTAAAGATGATGTTGAATTGAAGATGAACAAATCTCCAATAACTACTTTTGAAGTTGTTGAGTCAAAAGATGAAAAATATCTGATGTTTCACAAAGAAGATGAAAGTTTCAAGGTGTTCAATATGCTATGGGATTTATTGCATACAATTGATAGAGTGGATTTATTCCATTTATATCATGTGGTGAAAGAATATTTTGAACACAATCCATCAGAAGGATTTGGTTTAGTCTTAATTGGAGATCTCAATCGCTTTAGAAACTGAAGAAACAAGTAATGCTGAGATCTGAAGAACCAAGAAGATGGAGATTACTGCTCGGATTCTCTTGAAGAATCCGGAGTACATGTTCTAGAGCTAGAAGATGGGACAATGATTCATGTTAATGATAAGAAATATCCTCTTACATCGATCTCACGAGGAGGATGCTGGAGCATGGAATGGAAGTTGAAGAAGACAATGAAACAATACTTATGGTTATCAAATTGTTTATCGATGGACATATAGCTGATGATGATGCTGATGAATAAATGCTATGAATTTTAATTGATTAAATTTTTGATATATCAGTACTTTATTCAAAGTACTGCTGATCAAACAGTACTTTAATCAAAGTACTGCTTGCAGTTTTTAAACCAATTACTAATTTTGAAAAACTTTTGTTAAGTAATAAATGTTTTGAAACAAAGGTTAAAAAGAAATAAATGGTTTTTGAGATGGTAACACCAATAGGTTATCAATCCACCATGGTCACAAAAGGATTGGCTAATCCATGAGCAAATGGCTCTGGTAAAGATATCTCAAATCCGTTTTATAGTTGACAACTTGCTAATAAGTTGTATGGTAATCAACTCACCATATCAAGTATTGTGAAGAGTTGGCTAGCCCACAAGAAAATGGCTTGTGGTAAAGGCAGTGGAAAAACCATTATATGGTAATTAGTTCACCATGATGAAAGAACTAACTAGTCCAAAAGAAGTACAGACTTTTGGTAAAGACAACTCAAATTGTTGATAGTGATGATTTGCTAAAAATCATATGGTTATCGCTAAACCATGATCTTACACACCAAAACATTTGGCTACTCCAGAGTTAATGGCTTTGGTAAAGAGAAATCAAATCCATTAAATTTTCAATGATTCACTCTCACAGTGAGTTTACACCGGAAGTGATGAGAATAGACTAAAACTTAACTGAATTAAATGTACAAATTGTCTTATGTTGCTGAAAAGATGGAGCTTGTTGAATGTTGCGAAAAAGAAATAAAATTTTCTGTTGATGCGTGAAAAGAATAAATTCTAAAGAATACTTTGATAAATGATGATATAAGCACATAGTCTACAAAGATACAATCCAAAGGCAAAGACACAATCTTTCTTTCAAAGATGGAGTCGTTAAAGATAATCACAAAGGAACTTGATGTCAAACAAGTAGAATTCAAGTTAGGGGAGGATTGTTGGGATATGAAAGTGCTGAAGAACGACAAAGTATGGAAAAGTCAAAGTACTGCTAAAGAAGAAGTCAAAGTATCTGTCAGAGAAGTCAGTACTGCAAGGCTAAAAGAACTGTTATATTCGTTTATTGAAAGCTTTGTAATTCTAGAATATTCTTTATTAGATTACTTGTCGTACAAGGATACAAATTGTAAACCGACTAGGGTTATCCTTGAGCCTATAAAAGGACCCCTAGATTGGCATATGAGTCTACGAGTTCACAAGTTTAGAGAGTTCGACATTATTAGAGTTGTTAAAGAAGTCTGCATAACAAGCAGAATTAAAGTTATTAATATAATCATTGAAAGGTAAAAGTTATATTCTTCTTAGCTTTATTAAGTAAATTCCATACTTATAAAGATTACTCAAGTTTCATTGTTAATAACTTAGATTTATCCGAGGTTATCATACCTTAACAAGCTTTAATTAGTTGTTGGTTAGAGTACATCGAACAATATATATATATATATATATATATATATATATATATATATATATATATATATATATATATATATATATATATATATATATAAGAATTATATATATATATATATACATACATACATACATATATATATATATATACATATATATATATATATACCTTTGAACAGATGAGGTAACTTTGTGCACATGTCCGCCTTTTGTTTTCCGAGTAATATACTGCATCACAAAGTATTTTGCAAAACATGATAATTAGACATTAGTTAAATTAAGACATACGTACAAAAGGGTTTGTGTAAGACTAACATGAATAATAGTCTCCAGTTTTGTTAGGAATTAGAAATTCCCGGTATTAAAGAGTCGGTCACCTCAAGTATATGTAATCGTTAGAATGCTCGTAGTCATAGTTATATTTAGTTAAGTAGTATTTTGTTTAGTAACACCATGGAGGACGGACGGTCTTTACCCATCTGTATGCCTCGATCAATGCCGTTGTGTGGCGATTATGTAAGACTATAAATACTCTCTACCTCCCAAGGTAGAGAGTTGGAGCTCATAATAATATTTTTCACTTTCTCTCACTAAGTTTCCTAAACCTCTAACTTTCTCTCTCTAGAATTCCACTTATACACCCACTTGTGTTAATGGTTTGATGTGTTTGTGAAATCCAATATCCAACAATTGGTATCAAGAGCCATGGTTAGATCATATCTTGCACATCTTTGGATTTCTAGTGGTTTTTAGGTGGTTTTTGAGTTTGAAAAAGTTTAGTGGTTTGTGCATCATTTGGTTGATTTCTTGTGTTAAAGTTTGGATTTTGTTAGTACTTTTATTTTTAGAATCATCACAAGTGTGTAGGTTTTCATTTGGTAAGCTTGAATCATCTTGGTTGGGTTGTTTTGGATTGAAAAGATGTTTATGTGTGGTTTTTCTTGCTAGCGCCTTAACACACGGAATACTTTCTTCGTAGCGACTTGCTTTACAAATTTGTAGCGAAGTTACGCTTTAGACCTAGCGACTTAGATCTAGGTAGTTACGCGACAAGTAGTGGACTCTCCACTACGGGTAGCGACAGTGGTAGCGAGTTGTTCTTTTACGACTTGTATCTTTAGCGACTTGAGTAGCGAATTGCTGCCAAAATTTTGCTAGCCACTTGAGCCTTAGCGAGTTACTACTTAGCGACTTGCATTTGTCCGTACGCTTGGGACTCTAGCTTAATTTAGTGGTGTAGCGAATTAAGTGTTAACGACTTGGTGCATTATCTTCTAGCGACTTGGGTGATTGCTACTTCGATTTAGTAAAATCCTGTGAAAGAATCTATTTCCCGATTTAATCATAGAGTTATAAAATCCCGTATATTCTGTTAACATGTCTACCAACGTTCCTACTATCATCTCCACTGTTGTGCAGGATGTTCAACCGGGTCGGAATCACCCATGCTTGATGTGAACAGAATACGATTCTTGGGCTCAACCGAATCGATTGTACTGCCTTGTAAAGGAAAATGGTGTCAACATTCTTAAATCCATTGATGAAGGACCATATCGAGTTGAGACGACTAGAGACATACTTGATACTAATGAAGATGGGTACTCTGTTTACGGAATGGGATGACCTAAAATGTATGATGAGCTTGATGATAAGGAGAAAAAGAGATTTGATGCGATATCGGGCTTCAAACATTGTTCTTCAAGTCTTCCTAAAGACATCTACAAGGCGATCAATCACAACACCGATGCAAAGGCGTTTGGGATAATGTTAGATTTCTCAGGTTCAATTAACTATGGAAAGAGAGAATCCCAACTCTATGACAAATTTGAGCACTTCAAGATGAAACCAGATGAGAATGTCTATGAGTACTATGTGAGATTTCATAAGTTAGTGAATGACATGAGGAACATCGGAATGACTATGCCTAACATTCAGCTGAACTCAAAATTTGTGAACAACATGAATCCCCAATGGCACAAGTTTGTCACCTCTGTGAAGCTCACTAAAGCATTGAAGAATACAAACTATGAGCAACTCTATGCCTTCCTCCTTCTCGAATGAGAGAGACATGTTATGTTTGAAAAATTGATTCTCAATCGTTCAAAACCAACGAGGGAGACAAGTCTAATTCGCTTACTAATACCTTTCGATCCTGTCCTTGGGTAATGTAATCACAAACTCATTCCTCGATCCTATGTTCAAACAAGCCGATATGTGCACACTGGGTAACTTCATTAATCAACTAGCTCTTCTATTTAGTCAAAACATGAATTCTCTCCCACAAACCAAACAACCTCGCAGCAAAGATCTAACCCCACAATCAATCGTTCACGGTAAAGATGGAAGGATCGTAAAAGCAAAATCAGCCAGAAAGACAAAGATGAGTGTAGAGGTGAGCTCGTGGAAGGAATGGTAACCAAGGTCAAGCTAAGCCATCAAATGCTATAACGTGGTGGCATTACTGCAGAACACATCTCAGCCGCGTCCAAAGTCGCCAGATAAGATTTAAGTAAGCTCGTGGTGTGCTGGATGAAGAGGAATTGTTGTTTTCCGGAGGGCAATGCCAAGACCTGATCGATGAATGTGGATGAGCAAAATGGTCTTCAGAGATAGGTCACAATCATCAATGCCTTTCAAGTCGCTGATTGTGATGCATCGACTGATGTGGATGATGTACCTACGGCACACACAATTTTTATGGCTAGCATTTCTCCAATGGTTTCTCCCAAGGTCTCTTCTTCACCACTATCTGGCCCATCCCAAGACAAACTCATCTCAGAGGTATTAACTAAAACGATATCGATAATGTGCAACAAATGCATGACAAAGTACAATCAACTGAAACTATTGAATCAAATGTTGAAAATATGGGTATTATCGATATTATCCCATATGATCAATATGTGAAACAAAGTGAAAGTGAAGGTGTACCAAGTGATGCATCTTAGATCAACAATGACTATGTTTTGATGAATACCTTTGCATGTACTGATGATTACGTAATTTCACGAACTAAATGCCTATAAAGAAAGTGTTGCTATTTATGAACAACGTGCTAAATTTGAGTTGACCACTGCGTGGCGAGGAAATGGATGACCAAGTGCGTCTGACAATCCTTAGAAAAAGTAATTTAAGAGAAGAAGTATTGAAACAAGAATTAAATTCCTTGCAAGAAAAACTTTCTAAAACAGCTAAGCAAAAACAAGAACTTCAAGAAAATGTGAAAATGCTTAAGCAAGAATTTAATGCAAAGGAATCAAAACTCTTGAGAGACTTTTCTAATCTAAAAACTTTGAAAAACAAACTTGAAAACAAGTTGTACATACAAGGAAACACCATTGGTGCTCACATGGTCACTAAACATAGAGTTCTAAGCGATAAGAATAGTGTTCCCATTATTGATAAACCAAACCGACGAGGCGGAAAGATAGCTAAAGCGCTGACTCAAAGTGTGATCTATGATGGCAATGAGATTCTTAAACCTAGACTGAAACCTAGTTGCGTTGAGTGCACTGAGGAAGATAAGAAATCAGATGAAGTCACTAGGGAAAGGATGAATAAAAAATTAGATAATCCTAAATGCAAAGAGAAAAAATAATTATCACTCCCCATGACTACAAGAAGGAAAACTGGATTTCCTTGAACATGTTTAAGCCTCGGACATTGTTGACTCCGAACAAGTTTTTCGGAAAAAGGATTTAGATGTGAAGGTAAAGTCGAAAATATTGTTGAAACAAACCCTCCCCTATGGAAAATGCCTAGAGCGGCTGTGTATCCTCCTAATACACCAATGCATCTTGTTCCTAGAACAATTGCCACTAAAAGCAAGACCTTAATTAGCCAATATGTTATATTTCAACTATTTGTTGATTTTGAGAAAACTTGCAAGAAAAGGATCACACCCACTGGTATAGCTGAAGGAGAAAGGGGTTTTGAGCAAATGAAAGAATGTTATTTAACTGAGGTCATGCCTTTCTTTAAACTTGTAAAATATCACTTTGAGAGTCTTAAAAAGGGGATAGAAACTGATATCAAGGGAATGGAAAAGGAATTTGATGCAATGGTAGTTGAAGTTAGTGATTATGGGCGTGCACTAAAATATAATGAGATTGAGAGGAAGAACTTGCATACCTTAAATGAGACTCTTATTATTGAATGTGTTGCTCAAGATATCTTTTCTTTGCTTCAAATTGTTCTATTAATGCTTCCAAATTTCATGAACTATCTGTGGCTCTGAAAGTCTCCCATGATCGTGTCATTGAGCTTGAAAAAACTAATTCTAAACTAAACAAGAAAATTGAACTGGATGATCATGACAATTTGGTTAAACATTTTTCTAAACTAGAAGTTGAGCATTTTAATTTACAACTAAAATATCAACATCTTAAAGAAAATGTCAAAACTTCAAATATCAAGACATCTTCGATGCTCGAGTTTGATGCGCTTTTCAAATTAACAAGCGTGATGAACGATTCAAGCTCATTGCAACACGATCAGATAGTTGAAAGCCCAAATCTCTCAATTAAAGGGTCAAAAGCGAACAATATGACGAGCTCCCAAATGCCTCCTCCTTTAGATTCTGAGAATTCTCAAACGTTTCATCTTCAAAACCTAGTAAATGCTTTACAAAAGGAAAACGAAAGTTTTCTAGAAGAAAATGAAAAGGTTAAGCGACATTTTAAAGAGTTATATGATTCAATAAACGTCACCCGTGACCAAAACAACGAAAAAATAACGTCTTTACAAAAGGAAATTGAGAATCACGAGAAGTCGGGAAATGGGAAAGCGCCACTTGTTTTCAATAAGAATGTTGTCTCAAAATCACCCTTAGACTGCAAATACACTTTGTGACGAGTTAAATATATTCCTCCTCATCTTAGGAATAATGAACATGCTTTTCATGAATCCTGTGCTCACCTTAAGGATAGTCTAGAATGTCTCCGTGAGATTGTCGAAGAGGATTTCATTAACAAACCTCTTGATAGTGAAATTAGGTTTGCTTGCCTCCGGCCAAAGCGATCTCAAGAGTTGCAAGAATGTGTAATTGCAACATGTCCCAAATCCTTAACCTTAGGTGCAAAAAGGCAAAGCTGTGATGCCTTGTTCTATGCCTAGTTCCAAGCAGGAAATCCGTTCTATGCCCGATCTTAAGAAAACACTAATGTGCCTTCAAGTAGTTCGATTCGGATATGTTAGTACTAAGAAAGTGAACGTCAGTGTGCCTACAAAAGGCTCAAATCACAATCTTAAGAAAGTATACACTAATGTGCCTTCTAGTACTTCAGATCCTTGCACATCAAGTTAGGGAATGCAAAAACTAGATCAACCAACTAATGTTTCCATTCCCTCTACAGGTAATCATGACATTAAAGCAAGAAGGTCAAAGTCTCAAGACAATACAAGGAATGATAGGACCTTGCAAGCTAAGAATGTGCATTGGAAGAGAGTAGAAGACCAATCTAGGAACTTTAAGCTTGAGTTGAATAAAGCGAATCGTGTTGATTCTAGTATTAGCCTTAGGCATCTTGTAATTAATTGAATTCGATACTATTTGCAAACCTTGTAATGATGTCTGCTTGAATTACATTTGCTAATCATGAATATGGTGTGAATGTTTTGTCTAATGCTATCAAATGCCCAGTTAAAATTGTTAATGCTAATAATCGTGCAAATAAGGCAACAAGGCAAAAGATTGATTGTTAGAAAAGCAGTGGAAACCCACGGGAAGAAATTTTATAAAGATAGGTTATTATTGGATACCTTTTGGCCATAAGAATAATCAGTTTTACTCTCAAACTACTAAGATTATGCCCACTAGAAATGGATGCCTCTTGGTAGAACTATTCCCTTAAGAAGTGAACATACTTTGAATAAGTCAAATCTGAACACCGCTAGCATTGCATCTATTCCCGATGATTCCATTGATTCTACTTCCTATATGGATGTTTCATTTCGATGTGGGTGTTCCAATTCTTGTTACTAACCAAGTGGAACCCATTCTTGCATAGGGATCCCAATTATCAGATTATCCATTCTTGTGCGTGTTCAGCTGCGGATCATTCAAATGGATTACGGTAATTACCTGGACTCGGTCATTCCAAGCATATGACGGAGACCGGTTGACTCATG
This sequence comes from Chrysanthemum makinoi, assembly GCA_910596185.1. Taxonomy (NCBI): domain Eukaryota; kingdom Viridiplantae; phylum Streptophyta; class Magnoliopsida; order Asterales; family Asteraceae; genus Chrysanthemum; species Chrysanthemum makinoi. The sequence continues at coordinate 230,295,288 of OU343220.1, forward strand.
AACCGTGAGCAAATTCATCGGAGACGATTAGATTGGTAATGATCATTTCGGTGCAATTATGGGTTATGGTGATTATGTTGCTGTTGATAGTGTTATCTCTAGAGTATACTATGTGGAAGGTCTTGGTCATAATCTCATTCTGTTGGTCAATTATGTGATGTCGATCTAGAAGTAGCCTTCAGAAAACATACTTGTTTTGTTAGAGAACTTGATGGTAAGGAACTTTTAAGAGGAACTTGTGGTTCAAATCTTTACACCATCTCTATAGATGATATGATGAAGTCTTCTCCAATTTGCTTGCGTCAACTCAAGGCTTCAAAAACAAAGTCATGGTTATGGCATCGACGTCTCAATCACTTGAACCTCGGCACCATCAATGATCTCTCGAGAAAGGACTTAGTTGTAGGTTTACCTCGACTAAAGTATGAAAAGGATCATCTTTGTTCAGCATGTCAATTGGGAAAAAGCAAGAAGTATGCCCATAAACCCAAACCTACTAACTCATCACGAAGTTCTTCATACAATTCATATGGATTTATGTGGACCAATGAGAGTCGCAGAATGATATCTTTGGGAAGAAATATGTGTTAGTTATAGTTGATGATTACTCTAGATTCACAGGGTCAAGTTCTTAAGGACAAAGGATGAAACTCACGATATCATCATCAAACTCATCAAGCAGTGCGGAGTTCGACTTAACAAAACCGTCGAATTATCCGGACGGACAATGGGCCGAGTTTGTTAACAAAAAACTTAGTGAATTTTATGAAAGCATTGGAATCAACCATCAAAGAAGTGTTCCACGAACTCCTCAACAGAACGGTGTAGTTGAAAGCCGAAATCGAACTCTTGTAGAAGCGCTAGAACAATCTTTGATTTACTCTAAAGTTCCAATGTTTCTACGGTTGAAGCTATTGCCACGCATGCTACACACAAAATCGTTCCTGATTCCTGCTGTCATGGAAAGACACCATATGAACTTGTCCAAGAAAACCTAATCTCTCTTTCCTTACGTGTGTTTGGAGCTTTGTGTTATCCAACTAATGAGGGTCAAGACTTAGGCAAACTTAGAGCTAAAGCGGACATTGGAGTATTTGTAGGGTATGCACCAAACAAAAAGGGATACCGAATCTACAACAAAAGAACCGGAAACATCATGGAAACAATTCACGTTACGTTTGATGAGTCGACGGTCAAACGGCTCTGAACAATTAGATTCGGACCCGCACTTCAAATAAGTCCAATTGGTTCATCCCTTGTTCCAAACTCTTCTCAAGAAACTCCATATGTACCTCCATCAGAAGATGATTTAAGGAAATTGTTTGATCCTATGTTTGATGAATTTATGATCCAGAATACTAATGAGGTGTTGATCCCTACAACGAGAGGCTGCTCATATTCCGAATGAAGTCAATCCCTCGGCTCAATATCTTTAAGTTAAGAAGTGCCTTCTGCTGATCCTTCCGTCTCATCAACAAATCATCATTCTTCAAATGTACATCATGGAACTGTTTCTGGCATCAATGATGATGTTTGGTATGTGCTAAAACACATACCTTTTCATTATCAAAATAGACCCAAAACAACCAAGAAAGAGCCGTTTATTGCTAATATTTGAGGTTTTCTTGAGTTTGTGCTTGGCAGTCTTGACCTGAATGGATATGTAAAAACACAAAAAAAGGAGCCAAATCAGATGTAAATCCGAGCACGAGAGATCGAGAGAGTTTGAGCTGAGCTGGAAGGTCGGAATTATGCATTTTGGAAGATTTTATTCTCTGAGGATGATTTTTGAAGTTTCAGTCAAGTTTGAAGAAATGTCAAGATCAGTCCCCGAACTTTGAGCTTTTGTCAGATTTGATCCCTCAAGTTTCAGAATGTGCAAAATTCACCCTTGGATTATTTGAGAGTAACAAGAAAGGTCCTTGAAAGAGATTTTCAGATTTACATTTATGGTCCCTGGATTTTCAGATTATACATTTTTGGTCCTTGTAATATTAAATGGTTACCAACATAATCCTAAGTCCAAACCCATATATATCTTCCGGCCCAACTACCAAACCCAATCCAGTTAACTCAACCCGTCTCACCTTTATTAATAAAACTCTACCCGGTATACCACTTGACCCGAAAACTTACCCAAGTCAACCCTTCAACCCGGTCAACAACCCAAAACACTTCAAATAATAATAAACAAACTCTCTCGAACCAAACGCCCACTAGTGAACCACCATGGTTTCACTGTTTACCACCTTTCACCATTTACCCCTGCTCCCAGCTTTTTAACCCACACTTAAAACCCTTCTAGAAGGCCTCGGCCTGACACCGTGTAGAGGTATGACCTATGGGATAGCATGTGAGAATGGGCACTCTATTGGCCTGCCACATCACAAGAATGATCCTATGCGAGATTTGATGAGATGACAAAGAGGAATGATAGTGAGAGATTAGGCCTCTAGTATCTTGAATGGGATCCAACTCAAGGCATGCTATATAAAGACCTCTCAAGTCACATTGTTTTTTTTTTTGTCCAATTTCTACGGTATTTTTAGAATATTGTTACCATTTAGTTTATGTTAATTCTTGTTTTATTAGAGTAATCATTTCAAATTCAAATTTGTAATCCTTTTTTAAGCTTGTTGAAATTCCTTTATTAATAAAATCGCATTTTCAATTTCAAGTCTTAGTTAATCTGTTTTTCATAATCATCCTTTTTTAGGTGCTTTCTTTTAGTCTACTTTTAAGCTCACATAAGCTCAGTAAAGCTTATGTGAGCCTGCAATTGATTCTATTAGCTCTAAATTTCAAGTTTTAGAAAATGGTCAACAAAAGTCAATATTGCAGTTTTATTGTTAATGTGGTTCTGGATTGCTGATCTGCTGATGAATATGGGTGAAGATTGAATTTGATATTGGGTGAATTCAGTTAGGATAGGGGTTATGATTTCATTGGCAGTGTGACAGGACCATTTGTAAGTTCAGTTTTATCTCTTAGTTCTAAATCTAGTAGTGTAGAATTGTTCATTGTTGCTCATTGTTGTTTGTTTAGGATTAGCATAGTCTAGTTTGTTGGTAACCAGCCTGTTCAATTTATTGTGTTTCTTAATCTGCGTATCTGCTCATCTGTTCATTTGCATATCTGTCCATCTGCATAATTTGCTTATTGTGTCATTGGTAGTTTGAGTTGGATTTATTACATCTTTTAGGAGTAATCTGAACCTGTGTTAATGCTTGTTATGGGTTAGGATTTAGTTTTGATTGGTATATTTGCAAAACATTCCTTAAAAACTAGTGTTTGGATTAATGTTTTAAACTGAGTTAGAGGTTATAAATATGGGTTAGATCAGTTTCTTCAAGCTTGATATAGTTATTTGAGTTCATTTCTGTCTTTGTTTTGCTGCAAGTTATGCTCATAGTCAAAATTAGCTTGTATCTGCCCTTGTTCTCTCTACTGTTGAAATCAGTTGAGCTTATTTAGCATTTAGGTGTAGAATTTGTTAGGTTAGCTTATTTGGTTCATATCACATCCACTTTTAGCTTAATCAGTCCTTAATTTGCATTCAAATCTCATTTAAGTCAAACCTTTTTACTGTTTTTAGAAAGTCAAAATCAGGTCTGCACTGGTTTTTGCAGAACTTGCAGCATATGCACAAGGTTCATTTCAAGTAGATGAGGTCTTATTTTTGGTTTAGATATAGTCTGCTAGGTGTTCTTCAATTCCACATTTTTAGTTTTAGCATTAGCTTATTGAATTAGCATTCTGATAGCTTAAACATATTAGGACACATTTCTTTTTACTTTACATCGATTTACTTTGTCCTTAATAGCCACTTTTTGTTTGATCTATAACTTCTTCATTACTGGTCCTCTTGAGCTGAAATTTTGGATATATGATATCTGCTAGGTGGGCTTGAGAACCATGCTTTTTGTTTTCAGTTTAGCTTATTGAATAAGCAGTTGTAATTGCTTAAACATAAGGTCAGAATCTGTTTTTGCTTCAGTGAGCAGTTAGCTTTAATCATTGGTAAAATGCTCATTAGGTGTTAGGAGTAGGTGCTTTAAGATGCCTTAGAGTAGTTTCAGTATAGCCTAGCTTATATAATCAGTTGGTTCATTATTTTGCTTGTTAGCTTATTTTAAAGTGCTTATTCCATTCTAGTTTACTCTGCAGCTCCTTTTTACCTCACATAAGCCCATGTTTTCTTATTTTTCATAGATCCAGAATAAGATTTTAGAATTTTCCTAAAATTTTCATTAATTTTAGTTACTGTTTAGTATTTTTCTTATTTAAAAGCAGTTTTTAATCATTTTTAATTACCTTTAATTGCAATTAATTGAGAAAAAGTTCAAAAAAAAATAATTTTTCAATTTTAATAGTTTAAGATAAATATAAAAAGCATAAAAGATTTTTCCATATTTTTCTCCTTTTATTTGGTATTTTTTTACAATTTAAATTAGATTTAAATAGTATTAAATTCGTAGAAAATAGGAAATTAATCAGAAAAATATAAAAATAGTTTTGAAAAGTCTTTTATGTTATTTTAGATTTTTGAAGAGTAATTCCATATTTTTCTCTCTCTTCCTCATAATTTTTAGATAATTAGTTTTATTTTTAAAGTTATAAATTAGTTTTTAATTAGAATTAATTCAAGAAAAATCCTTAAAAAATAATTTTAATTCATAATTAGTTTTTACATATCATTTTTAATATAAAAGTAATTTTAGGTTATTTTTAGGAGTTAGATTAGTCGTAATTGCTTTTTATTCGCGTTTCGTTTAAATTCCGTTTTTGCGTTTTAGTGTAGAATTGCGTAGTTTGCCTTAGTTCTTAGAATTTCCCGTAGATTAGATGTTCCATTTACTTTCCTTATCCCGTAGTTTAGAAAATATCATATTATCCCTTTTTCTCATTCGAATCCCGATTATCGAGACGTGAGTTGGAAATTCCATTCAACCCTCGTTGAACGATCTGAAGTGCTCAAACCTAACTGCGTTTGAGTTACCCGTATACTACACACTTCTTATTATTGGTCAGGTCGAGCGTTTTAAGTTTCTTACGGCTAGTCATTCCTGAAGTGGCTAGTTTGTGTGAGTTAAGCTGCGTGTTTCGCATGCCTTGAATCAAATTTTTGGCGGCTAGGGGGTGACTTGTATGCGAGTTTTCGTATTCCGTCTCGAATGCGTGTGCATTTGAAGATCCTTCCCGAGTGAGATTACCGTCATTTTTGTATATATATCTTTTCAAAAATCCAAAACATTTAAAAAACCTAAACATTCTTCCTAGAGTGTTTACAAAACCATAAAAATTAAAAAACCAACAAAACAAACCCGAGCGTTAATTGCACGTCGGCTCACCTTGAAGGTACAACCTATACACGGGGTATAAAGAAAGTCTTGACATTAAATTGCGAGGCAGAAGAACGATCCACTCTTAGTTCCGGCTTTCCCGCGTTGCATGGCGTACTTTTGAAACTCACAGAGCACTTAGATTGGCGTGAAGGTTACAAAAAGATTGTGTTTTCAAAAATTTTAAAACCCAAAAATATTCTTCTTTTATCCTCTTAACCCGATAATTCTTGTCTTTTACCCTCTATATGTTTAATTCTCATGGATCGATCAATTATAAATGCGTTGCCTTCATTGCCAAAGCCGTATGGAAGAGAAACAATTTCGATGTTTGAAATGTATATGTGATTGGTGCGGAAATAATTGTCGGAATGGATTTTGTGATGTATGCCAGAATTTTATTAATCCAAATCAGGATCTCGCTTTCGTCTTTATGCGGCTAGAACAAAAGAGTGCTCTAATTGAAGAACCTCGATTCCTACTCCTCTCCGGTGAGGAAATGGAATATGTTTAACGAACGGTGAATCCGTTCAAGAACAGAGCCTATCACGGAAACGGTGGAAATAGCTAACTCTTATCCGGATAATTCACCTCGATTTATAACTCTTGTGCATATGGTGCGAGGACCGAATATGTTGGAATTGTCCCGGTTGTAGCAATGGAAAATCTGGAACCGAGTTCCACCACAATCCTAATTATGAGACAACCGATTTTCCTAACCAACCTCGTACCATGAGCGGAATCATACTCTTGTGAGTACTGTGGTGGTCCTCACCAAGGATTTCAATGTCAAGTTCAATTTAACAACTCAACCTTTGGTTATGACCTTACAGTATTGATCACAACAATCATCTTGTTGTGAGTATTGTGGAGAATCCGCACGTTAATTCGATTGTGGATGCGAGAATCCGATTGTTTCACGAGCAGGTTCCTTGTAACAATTACGACTATCCTTATAACCCACCTCCACAATATCAAGAAGTTCAACCACCACCTTCTCCATGTTCTAAAGATTTTATCAAAAGTTCAAGAGTCATGATTGATCTTAAGAGTCTTCTTGAAAAACTTTCCCACGGAAAGAAGGTCCACCTGGGCGACCTATCGTGAATTATTAGAAGAAGCGCGAAAGTGATCAACATCGTCCAACTACCTATTATTACGATTACGATTAGGATGGCGATTACCTCCAGTGGCAATCCCACTCCATTTCGAGCCTTTAATCTCCGACCCTTCCCGCTTTTCTCACGTAGGTTGAGAGAAGTGGCGTCGTTTTGGAAGAGGTCGATGATTCTATTTCTCGAGACATCGTTGAACGTTGATTCTCTCATAATGGGGATGAGCATCTTAGTACTATTCCGGAAGCAGGCGCTAATGTAGAAATCCTTATCCCAAGCCCAAGAGAGTCCGAGTTTGGGGTTGTTGTTGATATTTGTGATGAGCCTTCTCTTGATATTTCGCGAGATGATGAGATGTTCTCAGATTCCGATGATAATTCTTATGGAGACATCGATTTGATCGAATGATTACCGTCTGAGCCCGTCATTATTGAAGAAGAAAACGATTTTGAGCGGAGAGGAGATTGGGCCGATAATATGAGATGGGGATGAAGCACTCGTCAAACATTGCCGAATGTTTATCTTCTCATTTCTAAGATTGAAGCCTTAACCGATAATGAGTTAAGCATCCTATCTCCGTTAAGATAGTGATTTCTCTCTGACTTGAGACCAGATTTGATGAAGAGTTGTGGAAATCCCACTATTGATGATGTTTATCCTCCGATTCTTGAGCGATTCTACTTGAGTTGATATGAGTAAGGTTTTGAACGAGATTTCCGATACTCCAACGAATGATCCGATCATTGAGGATGCGATGATGACCCAATACCTTTGGGTATTGAGGGTCTTGTCACATGATCCCGATGGGGATATGGTTGATCTTGATGGTTCTCTTGACTCCGCTTCACGTGAGTCACCGTCATTATCCCGTTAATTACATGTGGGACAAGATTTTTAAACTAGGGATATACATTGATGAGCCTTTTGTTAAAATCATTTACGGAAAAGGATCCTCCAGATGGATGCCTTCATTTGTGAGCCTAAACATCTTATCTCTTATGAGCTCCGTCTTTTCTTGGAGTTTCTCACTTTGATCCGTCATCCTTTAGTACTTATGGCACCACGGATGATGGATCCTTCTTACATCATATGCCATATCCGCATTTTCTTCTCCACCCAACCCACAGTCTCATTCTTTTGGGAATGAGGACACCATTTTGACCACGGTATCTCACCACTTTCTTCCCCGGACAAATGAATTGGGGGCGAGTCAAGCTAGCGTTCGTTTAAGCTTGATAGCGCTTCGTGGAGGCACCCCATGCTTATCCATCTATCTTCTTTCTATTTTCTAATAAGTGACATGAAGGGGTCCGCCTCTTGATTTCGTGTTTGGTTGTTTGTGATGTTGTGTAGGTTTTCGATATATGAAGACTCTCGTGCGCGAAGTTTGTCATTTCTCTACCGAGTTTCATGATCGATCTTGCATGGAAATCCGATATCCTAAATCTTATCGATTAACGTTTATCTTTGAGCATACTTAATAAACGGCTTTTAGATTTTCGTGATACCCTTGCTTTTAAACATTGAGGACAATGTTTCGTTTCTTGTCAGGGTAGGGTAATCTTGATTTGATTTGACCGCACTTGCTTATTTCTTTGTGTTTCTCGCAACCCACGTTTTCCTTAGAAAATCAAAAATTGTGCAAAAATGTGAAAAATTTAAAAATTTTTGTAAGCTTTTGTTAGTCTTTTGATTGAAAAGGTTTGCTAGTCTCTAAACAGAAGCTAAAAACAATTCTAGCTCACAAAGCCAAGATTTTGCAAGTTTCCCTGAGTGATTTTAAATATGCATAACTTGATTTCATTAGACGAATCATTTGCTAAGTTAATATATGTTTTGACATCTTGTTGACTTTCAGGTGAAGTAGGAATGGAATTGACTTATTGCGAGCGTGTTGAGCCTAGCTTGTTCATAACCATAGATAATCTAAAATTATCGGTAAGCATCTGGATCTCATTATTTGGGATTTTAAATTTGCAGAGATCGAGAAATGATAGAGTTACTTATGAGTTTAGATGCTAAGCGTGGAGTAGTTGGCTCTCTTTAGAGCCCATCGAAGGTACTTATGGCTTTTTGTTCCCACAAAATTGTTTCACCCCATATCTGTCTAATAAATAATTAGAGATGTCGAGTTTTTGGCGATAGTTAGTTCTTTATCTTCTTAAAAGAATCTTTGTTTAAAAATTGGGTACACATCAAGGATCCGTAATAAGTAATAAGTAATAAGTGATATGTGAAATGTAATAAGTAAAGTTGTGAGCTGCGGTGTCGAGATCGGACCTTGGATCTTTAGCCGGGATTGAGTGAGGTCTTAGCCTAGCCAGACGGGATCCTCATTTCATGAAGCCTATAGTCTTGGAATTACAGAGTGAAGCTCCGTGGTTCCGCATTCATATAAGTAAAGGTATAAGTGCAATAAAAAAAAAATGTTGAAAAATGAAGAAAAATGAAAATGAAAAATCAAGTATAAGTGAATAAAAATTCCTTGATGTGGACCTCATTTTTACGACAATGGTTCTCGAGAGAAGACGGATAACTAATTATCGACTTAGCTTTATATCTTTATCGGAATAAAGTTATCGAAACGAGAATTTGAAGAAATTCATTTCTCACAAAAATAAAAAATCTAGAGAAAATAGGAAAATGGGAGCAAGAGGTAATCACAAAATTAACTTCCATGGGTAGTGTTAGCATCTAGGTAGTATGTTAACAATGATTTGGTTTTTACGCTTAGTTTGGGACATGTGAATCGGGACGATGTATTCTATCCGTATGGTCACTTCACGTGTGTGTGTTTTCCTACTCCGTCATTCATAGCAGATATTAGCAATAAGTAATATCTACTTGTGATTTAAAAGGTAAACAGGGCGTTTTTAGAATTAAGGCTTTCTTAATCTCTTTTGAGGAATCTTTGCTACTTCATAGGTTTAGTAGAAAGAGATTGAAATCCTTGGTTTTAGAAGCGTGAGTTGATTGCATTGCGTGAGGACTACGACAATGGTCTGCGTCACGGGGTATTTTGGTATGTGCTAAAACATACCTTTTCATTATCAAAATAGACCAAACAACCAAGAAGAGCCGTTTATTGCTAATATTTGTGGTTTCTTGAGTTTGTGCTTGTCTGAATACTGGATATGTAAAACACACAAAAGAGCCAAATCAGGATGTAATCCGAGCACGAGAGATCGAGAGAGTTTGAGCTGAGCGGATGGTGAATTATGCATTTGGAAGATTTTATTCGCTAAGGATGATTTTTGAAGTTTCAGTCAAGTTTGAAGAAATGTCAAGATCAGTCCCCGAACTTTGAGCTTTTGTCAGATTTGATCCCTCAAGTTTCAGAATGTGCAAAATTCACCCTTGGATTATTTGAGAGTAACAAGAAAGGTCCTTGAAAGAGATTTTCGTTTACATTTATGGTCACAGTTTCAGTTATACATTTTGGTCCTATTAATGGTTACAACATAATCTAAGTCCAAACCCATATATATCTTAGGCCCAACTACCAAACCCAATCCAGTTAACTCAACCCGTCTCACCTTTATTAATAAAACTCTACCCGGTATACCACTTGACCCGAAAACTTACCCAAGTCAACCCTTCAACCCGGTCAACAACCCAAAACACTTCAAATAATAATAAACAAACTCCTCTGAACCCAAACGCGCCCAAACTAGTGAACCACCATGGTTTCACTGTTTACCACCTTTCACCATTTACCCCTGCTCCCAGCTTTTTAACCCACACTTAAAACCCTTCTAGAAGGCCTCTGACACACGTGTCAGAGGTATGACACCTTGGGATAGCCACAGTGGCAGAATGGAGCACTCCTATTGGCCCTGCCACATCACAAGAATGATCCTATGGCTGAGATTTGATGAGATGACAAAGAGAGGAATGAATGGTCGAGATTAGGCCTCTAGTATCTTCTGAATGGGATCCCAAGCTCAAGGCATCTGCTATATAAAGACCTCTCAAGTCACATTGTTTTTTTTGTCCAATTTCACACAGTATTTAGAGATATTGTTACCATTTAGTTTATGTTAATTACTGTTTTATTAGAGTAATCATTTCAAATTCATTTGTAATCCTTTTTAAGCTTGTTGAAATTCCTTATAATAAAATGCATTTTCAATTTCAAGTCTTAGTTAATCTGTTTTGCATAATCATCCTTTATTTATTTTGCTCTTTAGTCTACTTTTAAGCTCACATAAGCTCAGTAAAGCTTATGTGAGCTATGACAATTCTATTAGCTCTAAATTTCAAGTTTTTAGAAAATGGTCAACAAAGTCAATATTGCGGTTTATTGTTAATGTGGTTGGTTAACGTCTGTGATGAATATGGGTGAAGATTGAATTTGATATTGGGTGAATTCAGTTAGGATAGGGGTTATGATTTCATTGGCAGTGTGACAGGACCATTTGTAAGTTCAGTTTTATCTCTTAGTTCTAAATCTAGTAGTGTAGAATTGTTCATTGTTGCTCATTGTTGTTTGTTTAGGATTAGCATAGTCTAGTTTGTTGGTAAGACACATTCAATTTATTGTGTTTCTTAATGCAAATGCTCACTCATCTCATTTGCATATCTCTGTCCATCTGCATAATTTGCTTATTGTGTCATTGGTAGTTTGAGTTGGATTTATTGCATCTTTTAGAATGTCGAACACGTGTTAATGCTTGTTATGGGTTAGGATTTAGTTTTGATTGGTATATTTGCAAAACATTCCTTAAAAACTAGTGTTTGGATTAATGTTTTAAGTGAGTTAGAGGTTATAATATGGGGTTAGATCAGTTTCTTCAAGCTTGATATAGTTATTTGAGTTCATTTGTCTTTGTTTCTTTGCAAGTTATGCTCATAGTCAAAATTAGCTTGTCACCCTTGTTCTCTATTTGTTGAAATCAGTTGATCTTATTTAGCATTTAGGTGTAGAATTTGTTAGGTTAGCTTATTTGGTTCATATCACATCCCTTTTAGCAATCTGTCCTTAATTTGCATTCTAATCTCATTTAAGTCAAACCTTTTACTTGTTTTGAAAGTCAAAATCAGTGCATGGTTTTCTCTTGAACTTGCGACATATGCAAAGGTTCATTTCAAGTAGATGAGGTCTTATTTTTGGTTTAGATATGATCGCTAGGTGTGTTCTTCAATTCCACATTTTAGTTTAGCATTAGCTTATTGAATTAGCAGTTGGTAGCTTAAACATGGGACACATTTACTTTCATTACGCAGTCGATTTACTTGTCCTTAATAGCCACTTTGTTTGATCTATAACTTCTTCATTCTTGGTCCTCTTGAGTGAAATTTTGGATATATGATCTCGCTAGGTGGGCTTAGAACCATGCTTTTGTTTTCAGTTTAGCTTATTGAATAGCGGTTGTAATTGCTTAAACATAAGGTCGAGAATCTTTTTGCTCGATTGGTTAGCTTTAATCATTGGTAAAATGCTCATTAGGTGTTAGGAGTAGGTGCTTTAAGATGCCTTAGAGTAGTTTCAGTATATCCTAGCTTATATAATCAGTTGGTTCATTATTTTGCTTGTTAGCTTATTTTTAAGTCTTTATTCCATTCTAGTTTACTCTGTGCCTCCTTTTACCTCATAAGCCCATGTTTTCTTATTTTTCATAGATCCAGAATAAGATTTTAGAATTTTCCTAAAATTTTCATTAATTTTGAGTTAGCATTTAGTATTTTTCTTAAATAAAAACAGTTTTTAATCATTTTTAATTAGCTTTAATTGCAATTAATTGAAAAGGTTTAAAAATAATTTTTCAATTCAATAGTTTAAGATAAATATAAAAGCATAAAAAGATTTTCCATATTTTTCTCCTTTTATTTGGTATTTTTCACAATTTAAATTAGATTTAAATAGTATTAAATTCGTAGAAAATAGGAAGTTCAGAGAAAAATATAAAAAATAGTTTTGAAAGTCTTTTTATGTTATTTTAGATTTTTGAGAGTAATTCATATTTTTTCTCTCTCTTCCTCATAATTTTAGATAGTAGTTTTATTTTTAAAGTTATAAATTAGTTTTTAATTAGAATTAATTCAAAATCCTAAAAATAATTTTAATTCATAATTAGTTTTTACATATCATTTTTAATATAAAAGTAATTTTAGGTTATTTTTAGGAGTTAGATTAGTCAAGTAATGACTTTTATTAGCGTTTCAGTTTAAATTAGTTTTTCGTTTTTAACCAAAAAGAATTCATGGAAGTTTGCCTTAGTTCTTAGGATTTCCGTAGATTAGATGTTCCATTTACTTTCCTTATCCAGTAGTTTAGAAAATATCATATTATCACTTTTCTCATTGAATCCATTATGACCCGTAGTTGGAAATTGTTTGAACCCTGTTTGGAGCGATCAGTGTTCAAACCTAATGTTGGAAGTTACCGTATACTACACCACTTCTTATTATTGGTGAGTCAGTCGAGCCGTTTTAAGTTTCTTACGGCTAGTCATCATCAAATCATCATCATTCTGTCAATGTACATCATGGTGTTTACGGCATCAATGATGAAGTTAATCCCTTTGCTACTCCCGAAGATTCTCCATTTGAAAACATATTTGCTCTCAATCTTCTTCAGAACCATCTTCTTCGAGGACATCGACTACCTTCAGTCCCTCAACAACTGCCACATGAACACCTTCGAAAATGGACTCACGATCATCCATTAGACAACATCATTGGAAATCCCTCTCGTCCGGTATCCACCGGAAACAACTTGGCGATGCCTTATGGTGCTTCTTCAACTCCGTACTCTCTAAGATCGAACCAAAGATGTTAAAACCGCCATGAATGAAGATAGGTGGTTCAATGCCATGCAAGATGAAATTCATGAGTTTGATCGACTTGATGTATGGGAGTTAGTACCTGCTCAGATTGTGCTATGATTATTGCTCTTAAATGGATCTTCAAAGTGAAACTTGATGAGCATGGTGATGTGTTGAAGAACAAGGCTCGATTAGTTGCTAAAGGATACGGTCAAGAGGAGGGTATAGACTTTGAAGAATCTTTTGCTCATTTGCTTTCGAGAGGCAATTAGAATCTTTTGCTAATGCTGCTAGTAAGAACATGGTAGTCTATCGGATGGATGTGGCGGCATTTCTGAGCGAGATCTTAAAGAAGTCGTCTCGTCGGTAACTGAAGGATTTGTAAATCAAGAGCATCCTACTCACGTTTATCGTTTGAAGAAGGCTCTTTACGGTTTAAAGCAAGCTCCAGGGGCATGGTATGATACACTGTCAAAGTTTCTTCTATCTACGGATTTAGCAAAGGAGCAGATTGATCCTACATTGTTCACGAGGAAGTCGAGCAAACATTTAACTCATGTTCAAATTTATGTTGATGATATTATTTTTGCCTCGGCTGACCCAATGGAATGTGATCGTTTTCTAATGAAATGAGTTCAAAATTTCAAATGTCAATGATGGGACAAATGTCATTTTCTTGGGATTACAAATTTCACAAAGTCCCGAAGGCATTTTCATAAATCAATCTAAATATGAGATCTTAAAGAAATTTGGATTTGATTCAAGTGACCTGTTGACACTCCCATGATTGATCGAACCAAACTAGATGAGGACCACTCGGGGATCATGATTGACCAAACAAAATATCGTAGTATGATTGGATCCACGATGTACCTCACGCGCTAGTAGACCGGACATCTTGTTATTTGTTTGCATGTGTGCCAGATACCAGGCTAAGCCTACTAAAAAGCACCTTGAAGCGGTTAAGCGGGTCTTTCGGTATCTCCAAGGAACCATCAATATGGGACTTTGGTACCCGAAGGACACCGGTATGTCACTAACGACCTATCACGATCTTGATCATGCGGATGTCAGATACTACGTCGAAGTACATGCGGAGGTGCTCGGTTTCTGGGTGATAAGCTTGTGAGCTGGTCTTCAAAGAAGCAAATGAGTACTTCTATTTCCTCTACGGAGGCTGAATACATAGCCATGTCATCTTGTTGTGCTCAAATCTTATGGATGAGATCTCAATTATCGGACTATGGCTTTGAATTCAACAAAATCCCTATCTTGTGATAATAAAAGTGATATTGCTCTCTCATGCAACAACGTTCAACACTCAAGAGCAAAGCATATCGACATTCGACATCATTTCATCAGGAACAAGTGGAAAAAGGTGTGGTGGAACTATATTTTGTGAGGTCTGAATATCGGTTAGCGGACATCTTCACCAAAGCTCTTCCAAGAGCGTTTGAGTTTATTCTTCCCGACTTGGCTTGAAAAGCCTTCAACCGAAACACTCAAGCGTCTTGGGAGGAAGGCGAGGAGTAAAGGTCTATCTTCATCTATCTCTTGTATATATCTATTCGAAAATCAAAATACAAAATTATAAAACCTTCAAAATCCATAAAAATGAAAAATTGAAAAATCTTCAAAAATATTGTCATTTTGTCATACGTTTTCACGGTTCGATAATATCTACGGTCTTTGTGTTGTTCGAATTCAAAGAATGACACGGGACTTTAGATGTTGTTGAATTCAAAAAATTGGAGAAAGAGAAACAATGGTTTATTGTCATTTTAGAATTAGGTTTTAAAAGAAAAACGAGCCATGTTTTATCATGATTTCAAATTCCATGCTCTGATTCTATAAACATTTATCTGTTGAAAACTAAATGCTTTGAAAAATAACTCGGTCTCTATTTTTGATAATCATCGGGACTTATTTGTCAAAATCTCTATCTCTCAATCAACAACCTATGTCATTGATTGAGGAGGAGAATGATTTCAATTAAATTAAAAAGTTATTTGGCATTAAATTGTTTTCAAAAGATATACATGCATGTTTATCAATGGAGTTTAAAGTCTTAAATCCGATCATTATCGGTTAAAGCGCTTTCATAATCAAGTCACAATTTAAAAGCTTTCAAAATCAATTTAAATCTATAAGAGATCACAAATCTCAAATGATTTGATAATTGTGATCGGGGAGAATGTGTGATTTAAATGGATTTAATGATATTGATAAATGGTTTTATAAGGATGTACATGCTTCCTTCCACATGTGACAAAAAATTTCAAATTTTCCATGCACATGTTGAGGGGGAGCATCTATCTTAAACCTATGATTTGAAGCGTGATCAACTTATCTCAATGTGCAAGTTCCCTCTAGTATGTGCAAAACTCTTTTCAAACCTCGAGGCACATATTGAGGGGAGCAAAATCATGAAAACCTCATCCTTCCCCAAAATGCTTTATCTACTTGATTTGATTGGGAAGTGATGTTGATATCTTTTAGAAAATGGTAATCAAAGAAGTTAATTCTTTCTCTTGCCTCCGTGTGCAAAACTATTTCAAATACTTGATGCACATGTTGAGGGGGAGTTCTTCTTCTAAAAATATCAAAAACAATTCAGGTACAAAATGCTTTGATAATATATCATAAGTATCCGGATTGATTTTCAAATGGTTTTCAATTGGTTCCTATGGCGGATGAACAATACCAAATAGACCGACCAACTTTACATTATGTATGGTGATATAAGGATGATAAGGTTAGGTATGTTCCCATGATCCTTGAACGAGGAGGATCTACCAGGGGACTATCCACTAGTAGTGTAGAGTTCTTAGGTATGATGATAAAAGGAGAAAAATGAGATATGGGAAGAGTCGGACTAAGACTAAGCTAATCTTTGAATAAACCCAACAAGGTTCTAGCTATGAAGTCTCGGTAAGCATTGAAGGGGTTGAAGAATTAAAAAGAATTGAATGAGAAAAGGGTGAAAACAAATAGCCCTCCATTTATTCAACCTTAGAGGCGAAACGGGTTCAATTCATATGCTCACATGGTAACATCGGTATTGAAGACAAGGCGTCATGGACCCATTGGCCTTGCACTTCAACTTTCCAATCCACTCAAGTTCCTCTTAAAAGGACTTGTTTCATTCTCACGAGGAACCGACATTATCTATCGACTTTCTCTTAGAGATTGTTGATATTGAAGGAGGAGACCCTCTCCTTAGTCTCTGATATAGGATCCAAATATGCACAAATTGAGTCTAGAGCCACGAGATCATCAATAAATCTCATTAGGACACTTTCAATGAAGACTCTCAGTTTCACACAATGTGGAAAGAGATTATATCTTGAGTCCTACGCATTATCCTTGTGGTATTGCGAACATCAGTGATGTGTTTACATATTCACAATGAAGATGGAAAGCCTTACGGAGCCAACATCTAACAAGCTCATGGTAGGTGGCATGTGAGATCTATTATATAGATCAACCATGTGACAAGCGAGCGAAACAATGGGGCGATTCATTCTTTTGAATCAATCTGGTTCAGGTTATGGATTGACGGATACCTTTGAAAAACGGTCTTTGTGCTTTAAAACTCTTTTCATTAGCATGTCGACCGTGTACTAATTTTTCAAATCAAAGGTGTTTTATGATTGATAATTGATTTTCATTAAAACCTTCGTTATATTGCAAAACAATTTCTATTGAGCAATACACGATTGTTTTTCAAATCTCTTTTCATCAATCGATGGACGTAAATTATTTGGTTCACTCACTCCGTGTTGTCTTCTTTGAGGCGTTCGGTTTGAAACGGCTAGAGCATTTCGAAACCTGTCAAGGAAATTCTTGAATTATACGATCCGCGATGCTTATCTTGATCAACGGGGAACCGTGGGTCGTGTACCTCAATTCAATGAAAGTGATCAAAGACACTTTCGTTAACTTTATTGCTAAGCGTCTTATGCAGGTACACCCGGCGTTCTTGTGATCGAGAATGAAGCGGTCAATCCATAGCCGCATGCTCACCTAACACATTCATCTCAAAGAAATCATGATTGGTGCATCAATGACTCGATATTTTAACTCCAATACCTTCTGGCTAGCGCCAATATCATGAATCAACTAAAGCTTCGCTACTCTGATGAGAAGATATCATGATCCAGAATGTGAGCATGTCGGTCCAAAGTCACAACATCACATAATACCAACACCACAATGGATGTATCGAGATTTTCTATTAGTGATGATCTCAAAGGCTGGCTCAACATTATTATCCGTGGATCGAGTAAAAGACCTCCACTTGGATTAACCAAACATGCAATGAGTGGAATCAATGACTACGAGCTTGAGACAAAGTACTACATCAAGAATGCAAGATCAATTGTTAATGTAATATCAGATTGTATTCAATGTCATTTTAGTATATGTTTGAGGTGACCTCCCTTAGGGAGATTGTTAGGAATTAGAAATTTCAAGTATTAAAGAGTCGGTCACCTCAAGTATATGTAATCGTTAGCTTCGTAGTCATAGTTATATTTAGTTAAGTAGTATTTAGTTAAGTAACACCGTGGAGGACCGGAGGGTCTTTACCCTTTGTATGCACGATCCAGACCCGTTGTGTGGCGATATATGTAAGACTATAAATACTCTCTACCTCCCAAGGTAGAGAGTTGGAGCTCATAATAATATCTTTCACTTTCTCTCACTAAGTTCCCTAAACCTCTAACTTTCTCTCTCTAGAATTCCCTTATATGCCCACTTTGTTAATGGTTTGATGTGTATGTGAAATCCAATATCCAACAATTTGTAGACCGTTCTTCAAACTCTTGATCTCTTTAGGTAGAATCAAGCAAACTCTCGGATAAGCTCCGACATAACCTGAAGCATACAACTACATAAGTGGATGTGCCTCTCTATCTTTATCCACTTAGGCATGTGGTAGGTAATAATTTTTTAAGAATCACTAAAAACCCCGTATTCAACGGAGGCTCTGCGGTGTATACCACTTAAAAAATTGGCTTTGTCTAAACCATTACGATTGGCCCTCGGCACTATTAGGATATAGGTCATGAATTTGGGTTACAGCTGGAAAATATAAAATAATTGTTACAAAAAACAAATAAACTTTAGTCAAAAAAATAAACAATTCCTGAGACTAGATAAGCATTTAAGATCTACACCAAACATCTTAGAGATCCACGGGAACTTACTAAATCTTACATTTATGACACTATATTGCGTTAGCTTCATTGAGGCGACTTTGTTAGAAAAATGGCACAAACATATATAACAATCACAAGAACACAACAATTTGACCAATCGGTACATCGACCTACGTATGCTCATGAATTCAAACACCTAGTTAAATATAACGGAAACCATAACTACAAAGCGAGTAATGCCAAAACCATAACTCAAACCAAAAACAAGCATTACATGTTTTCATAATTCTACTTAAGCTCCACAGTGCGGTCACCAACCAATTTCCAAAACTTTATAATCGCTTGAGAGAAAAAAAGTGACAAGGCATTAAGCGGCACAGGGAAAAGTTGGCATAGCTCCCATTTTGAAATGGAAAATGCTTGACCGGAACAGCTCTTCGGGATCACATGGGCTCCTTACTCCCTGCTTGATGTATGCAGAGATGAAGACTCTAGAATCCATATCTACAAGGTAAATGTATAAGTCAAATGACAAACAAATTCTTAGCATCAAATAACTTGTAAATGAGTTGGACTAAAAATACAAACCTTGAAACACAATATAAATCCAGACAATGAATACGATGGAACAAAGTTTGGGTCTTTGTCCAATGCTTTATGGTGCTCATTCTTATGCTTTGAGTTAACATTTCTAATGGCAGCGTATAACTCCACGGATGTGTTCTCACAGCAAACTCATTCCAAGCATCCCGATTATATACCATCCTTAGGAATACATCATCAACAAGTCTAACTTCCGACCCATAAATATAACTTCAAAGATAACAAAGACAAACTTCATTATTGGTCTTCATCGATAGTTTGGTGAAACATCTTCATCCTCAATCATAGATAGAAGAGCTGTTTAACATAGTGCCCTATCTTCTCCAAATACGATCCGACTTGATATCACCCTCTCCTAAACTACGGCTGACCATCCCAAAACTTAAATGGGTTGCAGGGCAAAATTCACGACGACCAAAGTGAAGCAAATGATTGTTAACATTATAAATAAGGGGTAAATCATAGTGATCATTATCAGAGAAGACTTGCTTACGAAGCATAAAATGTATAAGATCCTCCTCATTGTCAACATAATCAGGTAATACGGACCAAACCAACATATGCGACCTAAACGGTACACATCGGTCCAAACCTATCCGTCTTTCATTACTTGAGAAAGTAATTGAGTTTGCTTCTAGCATGTACCCTATGATATTCTAAAGATTACAAGAGACAAGAATTAGCATCGTTGGGATAAGATATCAAGATTATCAAGATTAGGTGTACAAACATGATTATGCGACATGAAATAAGCTAAGAAGAACTAAGAAGAAATTTTACTTATAGGCTTTATCACAAACAATTGAAATATGGGCTTATATACATCGAATCTGGGCTTATAAACACTATAGAATAGCATTGAGCAATGTTAACATATTTGCATGCAGACATGAATATGCATAGAAGACTAGAAGAACTTTTACTTATAGGCTTATACTTTGACATTATCTAAACAATTCAAATAGGCATTCAAACACAAGCTCCAATTTTCAACCTTCATAAACCTAAAATTTGATTTAAGATGCTCTTAGGGACATAATGTGGAACCATGAACGAAACAGTGTTTTGGACCAAATATATCTCTACTAATACTATTTAAAGTTTGTAATGGTCTATTACTCTATTTTGTTATGTGGCATTTATGCTCATTATTTTGGTCCTATATTGCACTTAATTGATTCTAATATCGAACTAAAAACAAAACTACTAGATATTAGGTCAGCGTTACAACTAATACAAACTAAGTTCATATACGAGATGACAGATAACAAAAGCTTATGAACTTGAGACCTCACATTGGTGATAGTCACAAGCCCTTTTACCACTATGCCACCCTTGAGTGGTTAAGTTTGTTAGCAATTTTGGTTGTTGTAAACCATATTTTGTCATTTCTACTTTATGTTCAACAAATATAAACGCACCAAAAATTCTGATATTGATTAATACTTTGGTAAACAAGGCTTTAAGTATGGACCCTTTGATATAACGGTACTTACTAGATCTTTGTAAAGATGCACTAACATGACAATTTTCTCTACAATGACTAATACGCTGGTAAGTATGCTTTTCTAAGGTCCTGAAGGGACATATTAGGATTACACTTTGTCACTGATGGTGGTCAAATTTGTCCATGATTGCATGATTAGTGACTCAAAATGGTCATTCCTACTATGCAGTGAAAATATGAGTTTACATGATTGCAAAAGTTAAACATTATTAGTGGCCTGATTCTCAATATAACTTTAGAATAGGTAATCGTTTAAAAGTTCGCAACAAAAGTCATTATATCGCTAAGTACATAAGTTATCGTAATATCATATCACTTTATCACATCTCCAAACAACAAAACACATTCAAATGCAATCCTCAGTATCACGCAGCTCAGTACCAGTTGAATATTGTGTCAAAGATTTGCGTATGAGTCGTGATATTGGGATTGCATATTTAGCTTATTCTTATCTTTGTTATTACCACTTTTAGTTAGCACTTAGCACCATCAAGTGCTTATTCAAATATTATGTCTAACAAATAAGCACTTAACATCTAAAACACTTCAAAACTGCTTATTTTCTTAAAAATTACCCAATAAGCACTTAAAAACTGCTGATTTTCTTAAAAAAAATACCCAAATAAGCACTTCAAATCTGCTTATTTTATTAAAAAATTACCCAATAAGCACTTCAAAACAGCTTATTTTCTTAAAAATGGCCAAAGAAGAACTTGAAACTGCTTAACAAGAAAAAAAAAGCAAGCAACCCATTTTCAGAAATACCATGAAAAGTCACTTTGAAAACAAAAAGGCAAACACCCAGTTAGAAAAACTAACTTATTATAAATAAAGCAAACACTAAACACTAACTTATTATCATTTATAACTTATAAGCATTATAAACAAAACCTAAAAACCTAAGCACATAACAGTTATAAGCATAGATCTAACAATAAAGGTTAGAAAGCGTACCATCGGTTACATGATGGAATGAAACAATAATCGGATTGAGTATGTGAAGATTGAGTGTGTATTTGAGATCAAACAATAAATCAAACATAATTAAAAAAAAAAGTAATAATAATCAAACGGTCGCTCGGACATCAAGAAAATAATCGAATATCAAGAAAATTAAAAAAGTAAGATTTTACTTACCTATGTCAAATCAGAGATCCTCGGTTTAACAAAGCCTTGGTTGAGTAGCCGGCGGTTGCGCAATAAGGATAGTTACTTTGGTAGAATGAAAAGTAAAAAAGTGTACTTGCAGTTGGACACATGACGAATTTTTTAGTGGAGTGCGGAGTGAGTAGTTGCGTGTCCATTTGGAGATTGAGTTTAAAATGATCACAATGGGAACTCCAAGAAAGATTTTGGCCCCTTTTTGTACTTTCCTTATAATTATAACCACACATTCAAATAGAGTGGTTGCGCATGAGATATATAGGGACGATTGTAAGAATACTGCGTTTATAGGTTTATAGGGTGTGTCTGTTAAAAGTAGCACTGGCTGTGATTAGTAGCTATGAGTAGTAGCCACAACCCATCGCTTATAAAAGAAGTATTAGAAAAATGAGCATTTTTAAAAAATAGCAAAGCTTACTCTTTTACCAAACGATTACTAAAAACCAAAATGTCATTGCTCACCGTTTTAAAATGCTACACAACGCTCCGTGTCAAACATACCTATAGTTTAACAGGAGGAGATCCTCTCAAGTTCTAAAAACAACTTGACTCAAGTTAGAGAATTATGAGCCATTAGATTTGATCCAATGGCTCAAATCAAAAGAACTTCTTTTGATTTGAACCATTGGATCAAATCCAATGGCTCACAATTGTCTAACTTAAGTCAAGTTGTGTAAGTTATGTTATACAACTTCGAGGAGGATCCTTCTCTTAGTTTAACAACTTTATAATACGCTAAATGCATCTACCTATTTTCTAAGTTGACACATCACAGTAATGGGAACATGCTATAATTAGTTTTTTCTTTAAACAATAATGAATAACTCAATAGTCCAATGGAATTCACCACTTGCCAAGGTCCATGAGTAGTTGAGGACTCCACTAGCTAATAAGGACTTGTGGGGCTTTCTTGGTCAAAGTGCTCTTATAAGAGCGAGGGGTGTAACGAAGAATCACCTTTAATATTAGGGTGTTGATACTTACATCATTTTATTTGATACTTACATCACTTTGTACAAGCTGCATAACACAGTATATAACACTGTTATGCATAAATTGTGGTGAAAATATAAAAAATTATGGAGTGAGTATCAACACTCTTAATATTATAACATGGACATTAAACGAAGCTTTTCGTTTGCTCTTCACCACACTAGCTTTGTTTTCCGTTTGCTCCTCTTCGTTCAAACGAAGCAAATAAGAAAAAGTAGTTGGGCTAACTTTTTTTACTTTACTATTTTTTATTTATTATTTTTTTTCAAGTTAAAGTATATATAAATATAAAATAAATAAAATTGAAGGTGGGTGATGCCCAAATAAAGAGTTCGTTTTGTGTTATTAGTGAAAATATATTTTGAAGTGGGAGTGTCAAAGTGGTGTGGCACCCGGTGGGACTCAATGAAAAGAAATGGTGCTTCACTACACGCCTTGCTCTAATCTTGTAAAATATTTTTACTTTCGAAGATTACTTCAACGCTACTTTTACAACATCTTTGTTAAAATTAACCCGATATCCCCTTTTGTTCTCCTTTGTTGTGTCTTATGTTTCAGGTTGTATGAAGCCCAAGTTGCTCTCAAGCCCAAGCCTTTCTCAGCCCACATCTTCATACGATTTGCTTTATGGATTGGATGTCCGATATAAAGGCTCTCTTCTACATGTTAGGGTTAGAAGAGTGTATTTGGTTTCTTAGCCGTATAAAAATCTCTCTCTCATTTCTTTGAATCTTGGGACTTTAACTCAAGATCATCTATCCTTTATTATTGTTTATCTTGTAAAACTATTATCAAGTTAGATATAGGATCACAACAGTGTAGCTGTGGTGATCATTGTTGTTAACTTCATTGAACTTTGGTTGTTGATTTATATAAAGTATTTTGGTTTCGCATATCGTGTTTCTACAATCTTAAGTTTACTTCAACATACATTCGCGTCGGATAACAATCGTGCTCATGTAGTTGATGGAGGTCGTGGTTTATTATGTCATGGTGTGAGATCCTGCGGACGAGAGGTTTTGGATTCAAGTTTTATCAAAATTAAAGATAGTGCATTGTAACTTAACACTTAGTTGAGAGGATTTTAATCTTAATTACATATAAAAGAAAATTGTCAAATCTTGAAAAGTGAAATGTTAAAAATGGTCTAATATGAGAGAAACTTCTTAACTATCTATAAACAATTAAAATGGAAATGTAGAAAACTTAAATAATTAAAATAGAAATGTTGATATTAAAATGAAAATGTTGCGTATATGCCAGGTGTCCATGGATTATTTGCTTACTATAATGTCCATAACTAAAAAATATAGAAGTAACAATACATGAATCCTGAAAATATATATGTAGAAATACTCTGTAATCATATATATGTATAAATACCCAAAGATTATCTGACCACTAAGAAAAGATAATATAAAATGATATGAGAAGATATAATATGAGACTTTGACCATTAAAAGATGTTATAATCAATTTTTGTTTTCTGAACTTAGTTCAAATTAGAGACAATTAGTAACCACAAATTTCTTGAACATGCCTTAATATAACAAAAAAGATAATCTTACCCATAACTTTGCACAAAAAGAAAGTACAAATATGATGCTTTAGCCAAGGTAACCCGTAACAACCCGATAACCCGACCCGATATAACCCGAACCCTATTAGACCTGACCCGATAACCGGACACGATAACACCCCTAATTGTAGATGTAGATGTGTTAGGTATATCTGAAGTTCAAAATTTGGAATTATCAAAACATGGGAACTAACAAATACTATTGGTAAGATTTTTGGCAAAACTTATTCCATTAGATATAGGTTATGTTTGCGGCGGAGCTTTTTGGAGTTTTTTGAGGCGATGAGCGGTGAGCAATGAACTTTTTGATTTTTATTGTTTATTTGGTAAAAGAGCGGTGAGCTTTGCTATTTTTTAAGAATGCTCATTTTCGCTCTTAAGAAGTGTGGCTGTGAAGCTGTGGTGGCTCTGCTCACAACTCACTGCTACTTTTATCAAACACAACCATAAAGTATGGGATGGATTATTGATACCCTTTTAAAATACCAACAATACCCTATTTTATTTTATTTATATTTATTTATTTATTCTTTGTTAAATATTTTATGTAACTAAAATATTACTATAAGTAGCTAAAAATTCTCAATTAATGTGCACCATATTCGTCTAGTTTCTTAAACATTAACGCATGCATGAGAATGATAACGACACAAAACACTTTGTGATATAATACATGCCACGTTAGAATTTGGTCAATCAAGAATGGATATTGAATGGGAATTGATTGGCACACTCTCATTTGTTATTTGTACACTCAAATGTACAAACCGGTAAAGCAGCATATGATAAATGTACAACTGATTAATGCACAGATTTGAGTGTACAAATAAAAAATTAGAATGTACAAATCATTAGCCATATAAAATGGTCCATGTCTTGGGACAATTTCTCATAATGTTAATTAGACTGGTGCTAGTGACATCATCATGTCTTGTTGTGAAGAAATAAGGATTGCTAGCTTATCGTTGAATGATTTTCTCATATTCAGATGAATCGCTTCAAACATGTTTGTCCACTTGGTCTACCTAGTCGACCATGCATGATGATATTCACTTATGCTACAAAATTTTGTGGATGTCCATTGGACATTGGTGAAGAAATATTTACATATATAGAAAGGGATACTCTATTCATACGGGGTACATCATAGACCTGGGAAAATATTCTTTTTATCACTTATTTTTGATGTAACAGTTTTGTCAGTTCTGTTAACGTATTTCTGACGTTTTAAGCGTTTGGCGTATTAAACTTTATATTTACTGTTCGCATTTTGGGTTTATAGCTTTTGATATAAACAAAATTATAAAAATAAAAATAAAAAAAAAAAAATATGAAGGTTATCGATAAAATATAACCACCGTGCTGAATAACTCATGTCTATAGAAATGAGCTTTGTCGACGACTTATTATATACGATGATTTCACTTTTTCTTAATATATCGTTCTTCTAAACAGTGGTAACCTTAATACATTAATTATACGTTGCTTGTCATTTCATTTAAACAAGATGTATCATATATCATAGAAGCTAGTAATAGTCGGGCTTAAACACAACCATAAATGTGTTTAGTTCCATTCAAAATGCTTTCAAGCTTCATTTGTTAAGCTAGTACAATAATCACTGATTGACTTATTGATCGAACCCGGTAGTCCAATACATCAATAATATATTTAACAATGCAAACTTCAAAATGTAGGAATATATATAGGTTTTTCAACATACTTTCCGGGCACATGTTAAATAGAAATCTATAGCTTGGGTGTCACCTTCTGAATGACCAACAATCACAGATTGATCTCCATTATTCTCCACATCAGGCCACAATCATTTTACTGGCCATTCAGGATGGTGACACAGGCTGTGAGACTTTCAACATATGCCCTAGGGCACAAGTAGAAAAATCCATAAATATAATTTCAGAGGTAATCTTCCACCGAAATGTCCAACCTCTCTTTATTCGGTGTCATTTCTCTTGAAGTAATATATCGTGCATCCATAGCCATGCCAGCATCGGATGCAGCCTTTTGGATGGAGCTAGGAGACAGGTCCGTCCGAGCAGTGTGAGGTAGCATAGATGGAAAATTAAGTTTATGCAACGACGTGGCCCCACTCAAGCAAAGAAGAGGCCACGTATTGCCAAAACTGCACCCTCTGGCGTAGAATAAGTCCCTAGCCATAGCCTGTCTCGGGTTCCTGGAACTCGAATCTCGGATACCCATTTGCCCATCGCTGCATCGAACACCTTTATATTTCTTTGACATGCACGTGCACCTGATCTGCTTGTAGAGTTACTACTACTAACTTCATCTGAACTAGTACTCATGTTTGCTTTATTATGTTTTTAAAAGTAGTGAATGATGCATTAACTTTGTGCCTACATGGTTTATATAGGTTGAATAAAAGCAAAGTCCAAGTTTAATAGTTCTGACCATAATATCTTATTACATTATAATTAAGTCAAAATATTCAATGGTCAAATCCATAAAAGCAATTCAATTCAAAAAGTATTAAGATATCGTTTTATGTGACGGTGGGTTCAAATTAACCAGACGTGTAGTAGTATCATTTATGGAAGTCCACCAAATAACTGCAACTTGCAACTTGCAACATGATCTTAACAAATGTGCATCACTGTTTGCGTCATTAAGTATGAAAAAATGGGTACCGCAAGAACATGTTTCTAATGACTTGGTCACATTTTGACATAATAATTCAAAAGGTAAGGTCCAAACATCAACATCAAATCATTCAACTTTTTGTTAAATGTGTTAGTGGTTCTAAGCAAACTGAGAATATCTATTGGCTCGACTGATACAGATGGTTTGGACTTCTTCTGGTCGACGTACTAAATCGAAAGGATTGAAATTAAATTCTTTGCATGGGTTTTATGGCCGACTTAACAATTTCAACAATCCATCGACCGCGGTATCATGAGATGTGTATAAATGGAAGAACCATGTTATGTACAATCATGCCAATATGTATGTGTCGTCGTTCATTTTATCGTTAGGGTTGATACTCCACCATTTTTTGATGCATGACATGACACAATTTATGCATACACTATTGTGCGAACAATGTAATGCACAAAATTATAGTCTGTCATCAAATGTAGTGTGATTATCAATTCTCATCTCGTTAGGTCTATTTTGATTCATACACAAGTCATGCCATAAATAGCTATACTATTTTATAATGTGTTTGGAACGATCCTAAAATGGCAGACTTACTAATGAAAATAAAATTACATCTGGAAACTAAATGTCTTTTATTTATAAACTTAAACTTTTAATAAATGTTATTTTTAAAACACTCGTACAATAAAAAATACATGTTAATATACATATTGTACAAACTAATATTACAAAACTTTATACAATTTATATGAAAAAGTTGATTATGTACATGGTTTTAAAAAGGATCGGACCAGGAGGTTCAAACGAAACTAAGCTGACCGTCAGAACGGTAAAAGCGGTTAATTAGGCGAACAAAGTATTTTCTTCTTGTTTTTCTTAAGTTAATCAGCTCGTCATTGTATATTTTGTTAGTACCTGAACATTAATCATATGGTACTAGCCGCCGCAACGTACGGATACAGTATTCATAAATTATGTACGTATGAATTAAGAGCAATTATTGCAAATAAACTCACAAAATATTAGGTTATTTATTGGTTAGGAGCTTATTCGACATTTTGCAACTGACACCGGCCAAATCAAACCCCATCTACTTTAATCTATAGTTTAAACGTTCAAAACACTTTGATGTTTCAATATAAAATTATTTTAAAACATCAAGTGTGAAATGTAGCCCTCTAGTAAATTTTAGTCGTTTTAACTAATAAGTACAGGTATTGAAATAAATAGGAGTCAAATTTAGAATAGTATTGTGAACGCTATCCACCGAAATTTATCAATTGGGTTATGATGTCGGCCCACCATTTCCTATATTTGGCTATTTGCTATTTAAAAGACTTTAGTTTAAGTTATTTCAGTGCTATGGAGTAATTATTTCGACTTTTTGTAATTGAAAAAGACGCATTATATAATTTATACTAGCTTATAGATACGTGGATTTACGAGATTTTTAAAAAGATTATTTATTAAGAAGTTGAGTGTGTAGATAAAGTAATACTCCGTAAACAACAACGAATGTAAACATGTTTCATTATTTTTTAAAGAAATAATAAATAATAAGTCAACGATCCTAAAAACAATTGAGCTCATAACTATTAATATAATAAACGTCCATGTATCAGCGTTTTTAAAGTTGATGTTCTTCACAAGGAAATGTATGTAGTGAGAAGTGATAAGCCAATGTTCATTCCTTGAATATTTAATAAGTTTAAAAATAATAAAAGTGTGAATAAAAGGAGTTTGTGATTATACATGTAAATTTTAAGAAATGACATAAATAATGTCATATGTATATTGCAGATACCTCTTAAATCTCGATCAAAGACTTTAAACACAATCCATTTACTAACATTTATAGTGGTGTTTGATAGATTATCATTGGCATCGCAAAGACGACCTTCAAATCTGCTTTGCTTTTGACGCGTGAAATAACGATGTATAGTTGTCCGTGTGGCGAACATGGGACGTGGCAGGTACAAACCAACTTTTGAAAGTGATTAACCTTGGCTCTTATTTATTGTCATAGCAAATGACAAAGAATATTGTTTCCTCACGATCTTAGTGGTACGTTTATTAGACGGAGTATCTCAACCTTGGTATGATAACCTTCTTTCCAAAATGTTAATTTCGTTAATTATCTACATGCCTGAGAAGTTATTGATAATCGAACAACTTGAAGTTAAGTGGGCTTGATATCCTCTTTTCATTCATTAAGTCATTCATGATCGACAATTGAAGTTAGGTAGAAGCTTGAGTTAATTAGTTTTGGTATATAAGGGTTCAGTAAAGTAATGCAAATATACATCCCATTCATATTACTACACACAATCTAATTAAATGAGCTATATTTAAACATCAATAATTTATAAAAACAAAACTTAAATGAACAAAAAGAGTACAAAGTTCAACTAATAGCAAGTCCATTTTACTTTTAAACCTTTAAGTCGTTACTCAACCCATCAGTATTCATTTTTACATCAGTCAA
>OU343220.1:230324741-230393367 GCA_910596185.1 Chrysanthemum makinoi
TGGACTTTTAATAACAAAGAAGGCAACTAGTGATCCCGAGGATGAATGTGATTTTGAGGATATAACCACTAGTGATGATGAACTCATTAATTATATAGACACATCTAGTAATGAGGTCAGTTAGTGACACGCGTCCTTATTTTGAGAAAAATAATGCTTATACATGATCCCTCATCCTCACATTGATCATCAACCTCTGAGGCAGTGTTTCGTTTTGGAGTAGATAGCTTAGAGTTTAGGAAGAAATTTAAAGGTCAATCTAGGTCACGAAATCTCAAAAGAAACTATTGAAACACCTAAGGTAGATAATTTTTTCAAAGCAAAGCGTTTTCACATCAGTATGATTCTACTCAAAGAAATATTTTCGCCTTGGTACCTTTAAGAAAACCTTTTCACCAATTTGCTAAAACCTTGCAGGGATAATTTTGGTCAATTTTGAGTTTCATCATTCACCTAGAAGACATGATAGGCTTAGTCATTCACATAGAAGAAGAAACTTTGGAATCACAGAACAAAAACTTTGTTTTGTTTGTTTTGAGTCCCTACTCATTTGATTAGGACTGTAACTTACATTCAGTACTTAAGTAAGTTCCTAAGACAGAGCAGAAAACCAAAACCAAAGAAGACTAGACCAGTTTGGAATAATTCATAGAGTTAATCACGAAACTTTCTCAGGACTATAGGTACCCTCACCGGAATTTTCAAAATTCAAATACTTTCCAAGATGCTGATAAGCCGGACCGATACTTTCTCAAAGTCTGACTCAGTTTTCACCAAACACCTCTTGGAATAGGAACCCTAGGAGATCTAACTACTATCAATCTAGAAGGCGTTATAACTCCAAGAAAGTATTTATAGAGACTCTTCACAGATTAAAACTCAATGGGTTAAGAAAGAAAACTGCGATGATGAACAGCGGACTTTCAACAAGTCCTGCTTGAAAGCAGTGATTTTGATGCGAGATGATTTTGTTGAAAATAAAAAGGAGGTTTTGTTGAAAAAGAAACTTTTCTTTGAAAATCCACCACAAGTTTTGAAACAACAGAATAATACTTGATTCTTACTAAAAGCTGTGAAGATTACATACTCAAGGAATTTGAGTATGTTACTCCACAAGGGGAACACAAGTCAGTAATGGCTTGGGTTCCTAAAGACACTAATTTCTCTATCTTTGTGGGGCAACCCGGAAGAGGAGCTTAAGATCATCTTGGTGGATAGTGGTTGCTCTGGAAGCATGACATGAGACAAAGGAAGTGCTGTCAGATTTTAGGCCATATTGTGGAGGAAGAGTTGCATTTGGGAATGATGCTGAGTGGAGGGAAGAATTAGTGGAAAAGGAACCATCAGGAAGCATAGATTTTGAGAATGTTAGATATGTGAAGGAGTTTAAGTTCAACCTTTTGTCAGTCTCTCAAATCAGTGACAAAAAGCATCCTGTGTTATTCACTGACACAGAATGTCTTATACTTTCACACGAATTCAAACTTGATGATGATAATTTGGTGATACTCAAAGTACCAAGAACCAATAATATTATGCAGTTTGGATATGAAGAGTCTTCACTCTTCTAAAGAGCTACATGTTTAGTAGCAAAGAATCCTGAAGAAGCACATCATTGGCATAGAAGGCTGGGCCATGTGAATTATAAGAATATCAACAAATTGGTCAAAGAAATTTAGTTAGGGTTTACCTTCAAAGACTTACAAGAATGATCACTGTTTGGCATAAGAAGGGTAAACAACACAAGCTTCTTGCAAGAAGCTTGAGAAAGGACGTTAGAGAACCATTGGAGCTGTTACATATGGATCTATTTGGTCCGTATGCATTACAAGTTTGAACAAGAAGAATGCTTGCTTAGTAGTGGACGATGATTCAGGTGGATTGATTGGGTATTTTTCTTGGGATTTAAGGATGATACTTTTGATGCTATTCATGATCTTATAATAGCACTTGAAAACCAACTGAGGCGAAAAGTTAGAGGTATTAGATGTGATAATGGGCCGAATTCAAGAACAAGCTAATGGATGAAATTTGTGCTAACAAAGGAATCAAGAGGGAGTTCAGTATTGCGAGAACACCATAGCGAGAATGGTGTTGCGAGAGAGAAAGAATAGGACTTTGATAGAAGCGCCGGAAAGAATGCTTATGGGACTACTTATTACCTATTCATTAGAACGAAACTGGCAATACTTGCTATGTATATGATGTCATACCAAACCACGAGATGAAGACACCTTATGAGTTCTGATAGGGAAACAACAAACATTGATTTATGAAGCCTTTTGGATGCCCTCTCTCTTTATTCTTAATACAATTGATAATCGGGTAAATTTGATGGCAAGTCGGAAGAAGGTTATTTATTGGGCTACTGCACCAACAGCAAGGGATTTAGAGTGTACAACAGAGTTACTAAGAAGGTTCAAGATTGTCTTCTTGTTGAGTTTTTAGAAGATCAAGAAAATCAAAACGGAAAAGGTCCTGATTGGATGTTTGATCTCGAAGTTTTGACTCCTTCAATTAATTATGTTCTGGTAGAGAGAATCAACCTGTACACAATGGAGAGAGGTTGTATGTTGTTCATGGAGTTCATATTAGACCAGATCTTTGTTCATGATGAAGAACCTAAACCTGCGAGAAGAGAGAAAAGTCTGATCAACAAAATCCTATACTGGCGAGGATCAATCTATTCAAGAAGAACTTAATCGGATCCTTCTTCAAGATGTTTTGCACATTCTTATCTGATGACCAAGAGCTTATGAAGAAGCAAGAAGAAGACAAGGCTGCGAGTACTCTCACACTTTTGGACAATACTTTTGACCAAAGTACTTTGCACCGATTACCAGCACTTTGGATGATTTGGATGATCCTACCATGCATGGATTAGAAGATACTGATGATGAGTTTGAAGATGAAGGTATTTTCAGTTCCAATGAAGATCTTGATTTTACTAATTTGGAAGATACTTATGGAGTTCCACAGTCTCTAAACTTAAGAATTCATAAGAATCATCCTCTCTTGATCAAATCATTGGTCCTTCTTACAGGTGACCTAGACACAAAGCTAAGAGTTTTACTAAACCTTATAATGCTTTACTTAGCTTTGTCTATAAACAAAGCAGTGAATCATAAGGACCATCAAACATGTCTGTTTTACTTGCTTTATCTCTCTCAAGGAACCGAATATTGCTCAAGCATTGACTAAAGAAAGTTGGGTTGAAGCTATGCAAGAAGAGCTGCTACAATCAGACTTCAAGAGTTTGGTATTATGTGATCTTCTTGATGGTAAGAAGGTCATTGATACAAGATGGGTGTTCAGATTTAAGAGGGATGAAAGAGGGAATGTCATCAAAAACAAAGCAAGGTTAGTTGCACAAGGCTACAAACACAAAGAAGGAGTTGATTATGATGAAGTGTTTTGCTCCTGTCAGGATAGAAGCAATTCGAATTTTCCTTGCTTTTGCATCTTATATGGGCTTTCAGGTTTATCAAATGGATGTTAAGAGTGCCTTTTTATATGGCAAGATTACAGAGGAAGTATATGTCAAACAACCTCCTGGTTTTGAAGATCCTAAACATCCAAACAAAGTCTACAAAGTTGTCAAAGCTCTTTATGGCTTACATCAATCACCTAGAGCTTGGTATGAAAGGCTCTCTACCTTTTTATTGCTACATGGTTATAGGAGAGGAGCTATAGATAAGACCTTGTTTATCAAGAGAGATAAAAAGGATATCATGCTTGTTCAAGTGTATAGATGATATCATCTTTGGAGCTACCAAACAATCTATGGTCAAGGAGTTTGAGAAGCTGATGCAGAATGAATTTCAAATGAGTTCAATGGGTGAGTTAACTTTCTTTTTGGGACTTCAAGTTTAGTAGTCAAAGGAAGGAATTTTCATAAGTCAAGACAATTATGTAATTTGCTATACTTAAGAAGTTCAATTTTGATGACATGAAGGCACACCTATTAAATCTATCAACTCATTGGGCAAGGATGAAGATGGAAAACTAGTTGAAGTCAAGTTATACAGATCCATGATTGGCTGTCTTATGTATCTACTGCATCAAACGATATCATGTTTGTTGTTTGTTTATGTGCAAGATATCAAGTCTCACCAAAGATCTCTCATATGAATGCAGTAAAGAAATTTTTGTTATTTGAAACAACAACCTAAGTTGGGGTTGTGGTATCTAAAGGATTCACCTTTTCACTTGGAAGCTTTTTCAGATAGTGATTATGCAGTGACAACTATGCAGAAGATCAACCACGGGTGGATGCCAATATCTTGGAAGAAGATTAGTTTCATGGCAGTGTAAGAAACAAACAATTGCGGCATCATCAGAAGCGGAATATGTGGAACATACACAAGTTGTTGTGAATGTGTTGTGGATCACGAATCAACTCTTGGATTATGGGTTCAATTTCAAGAATACTCCTATCAATATTGATAATGAGAGTACCATTTGCATTGTGAAGAATCCAGTTTATCATTCCAAGACCAAGCATATTCAGATAAGGCACCACTTCATCGATATTGTTATGAGCATAGGCTCATTAATGTTGTCAAGGTTAATACGGATGATAATGTAGCGTTTACTCACAAAGGATTTGATGTTTCAAGATTTACTCACTTGGTGGTGAGTATTGCCATGATTAATCTTGAGCTACATTTAAGGGAGGACTATTGAGTGTAAGTATAGTCCTATGCATTGCTTGAGGGGAGGATATTTATGTTTATTTGCTGTATATGCTTTTGTAAGGAAGAGAATGGAAAAGTCTTACTTTTGATTTTATGAAAGTACTGTTTGGAAAGTACTGCACACGTGGAAAGTACTGTTTGTCTTATTAAAATGTTGTTTCAACGGTAATATTGAGGGTAACTACTTGGTAACTTTGTTGTTATTAATGGTTGTGATTTTTTAAATCTCACCTATAAATAACTACTCTCCGAATTTCCCTCTCATATTGATATCTTCAAATTTTTCCATATTTCTCTCACTTTCACCTATATTATTCGTTCTATCTCTTATTGTGATCATATAATCATCAATGGCGAATCTTAATACCGTTTCCAAACACAACATGGTGGCAAATTTAGACAAGGCTGAAGCGAATGTAATATTTCA
The DNA here is from genome assembly GCA_910596185.1 of Chrysanthemum makinoi. Taxonomy (NCBI): domain Eukaryota; kingdom Viridiplantae; phylum Streptophyta; class Magnoliopsida; order Asterales; family Asteraceae; genus Chrysanthemum; species Chrysanthemum makinoi. Next base: position 230,329,866 of record OU343220.1, read on the forward strand.
TGTCATCGATTTTCTTACTGGGTCACAAATTAGTTATGCACTTTTAGTAGAACCGAATATCATTGAGCCCTGGATTCAACAATTTTGGGGAAGCTCTAGGGTTCAAATGGAGAATGATGATTCGTATATTCAAGCTACAGTTGCTGGAAGAACTGTCAAGGTTACTGAAGTCTCTATTCGTGAAGACTTATTGTTTAATGATGAAGATGGGGCTAGTCGTTTTGATAAGCAACTGATTTGGGATACTTTTAGGGACATTGGTTATGAAGGGTCCTTAGATGAACAAACATTCAGGAAACCCTTATTTTGTCCTCACTGGAAGTTTTTGGTTCATGTATTGCTTCATTGTATTAGTGCTAAAAGTACATCATGGGAGCAATTTGGGTCTAACATAGCATCTACTATAGTGGGATTGGCTACAGATCGAATTTTCAACTTTTCAAGGCTAATTCTAGATGGCATGCTTTCACACATCACTCATGGTTCAAAATGGTTGATGTATCCACGGTTTATATAAGTGTTCCTAAATAAACAACTTTCAGATGTACCTAAGCTACAAGTCTTTTGTTGTGGTACAACAAGCCAAGATTTTTCACTTTCATGGCTAGGAAGAGTGATCTATTCCTTTGGAAGGGACACTCAGTTAACTACTTCTATGATGGAATTGTTCAAGCTGTCGAGGCGATCTTTGCGAGAGGATGATGACACTGAAGATACTTGCTTCTACACAAAGGTCTGCATGCTGCAAGTCTTTGCATCACAAGATGCTTGCATCGAGAAGGTGCGCATCACAACGTCTTGCATCACCAATCGCGGTTCAAGAGATGTTGCGGTTTCACCTACCATCTCCACAAATATCTGCTCATGAATCTCAACCAGAAGAACATTCACCAATTAGAGGAGATGATTCAGCTACTATACCCCCTGAAGGTTTGGTATTGGATAACTATGTTCTGACAAGGGAGTTAGTCAGATTGAAGAAAACAACAGAGGCTCGGAGCTAAACAAATTAAGAAGATAAAGCTTAAGTTTAGAAGACTCAAGAATTTTGTCTGGCCATTGGTTCAACATCATCGTCTATGGGTCAAGACTCAAAGAAATCAAGGAAAGCCTGTTCGGCAATTTAAGAAGCCAACCAAAGGTAAGAAGGTTCAACAATCATCTTACTGTCCAATGGGAGATTTAGAAGAAAGGAATTTGAAAGAAGATGTTGTTGGGAGAATGAACCTCAAGTCTTGAAGAATATGTTAATATTGAAAGTCTTGAGGAAGAAACTTGAAGTTCAAAGTGCTGAGGAGCAAGTTATTGATGTTCAAGTTCAAAGTGCTGGCGATCAAAGTCTTGCATTTCAAGGATCTTCAGGCAAAATTGATTACTCAAGGTTGTTAGATTTTAAAGAAATTTGGTCCTTCAACTATTATACATGAAGAAACATTGGTCCTTCAACTGTCTACAAAAGAAGAAGCTACACCCAAACCTATACATACTGCAAGTGATGACGAAACCATTACTGAGATTTTGCATGATTTATCAAGGCCAAGGGGTGTTAACATTCCGGAGGTGCAAGAAGAAGAGCAACCAAGAGCTTCTCAACTTTGTTATTGATCAATGGATAAAGGAAAAGGTATATTTGTAGAAACAAAGAAGAAAAAGAAACCAACTTTAGCACATATAAGGGTGCACTCAAATTGCTATGAATGAGGAAGCAGCTAGAAAGGTACAAGCTGAACTGAATGCTGAGGTTGCTAATAAAGAAGAAGCTATGAATGAAGCAGCAGCTAGGAAATTACAAGAAGAATTGAATCTTTGTTTGCTATACCATCACCACTTCCTATTTCCTCTCTACCAAGACGACCAAATCTTGCAAAGGAAAGGAATGCAATGATGTCTTATCTAAAGAAGAAAGGATATGTTGGTTTGAACAAGCTGAATTATGTTAATATGAAAGAGTTATATGATGCTGTCAGAGAAGAATATAAGAGACAAGTTGATAGTATCAAAGATTATAAAGATGATGATGCTTACAAAGAAGAAGAAAGAAAAGAAAGCTTAAAAAGAAAAAGATTAACTGAAGCTAAAGATCATCAGCCGTAAAAGAAAGTTGAATTAAGATCTGAAACAAATGATGAGCTAAGAATTACTTAAGAATAATAGATTTTGAGTATTCTAAAGATGATGCTGAATTGAAGATGAACAAATCTCCAATAACTACTTTTGAAGTTGTTGAGTCAAAAGATGAAAAATATCTGATGTTTCACAAAGAAGATGAAAGTTTCAAGGTGTTCAATATGCTATGGGATTTATTGCATATAATTGATAGAGTAGATTTATTCCATTTATATCATGTGGTGAAAGAATATTTTGAACACAATTCATCAGAAGGATTTGGTTTAGTCTTACTTGGAGATCATAACTGTTTGGGAAGCTGAAGAAACAAGTCACTGCGAGATCGGAAGAACCAAGAAGATTGGGAGATTACTTCTGGAGATTCTTTGAAGAATCGGGTACATGTTCTACAGAGCTAGAAGATGGACAATGATTCACATGTTAGTGATAGAAGATATCCTCTTACATCAGATCTCATGAGGGAGGATCTTGGAGCATGGAATGGAAGTTGAAGAAGACAATGAAACAGCACTTATGGTTATCAAATTGTTTATCAAATGGACAGATATAGCGTGATAATCATTGAATAAATGGTATGAATTTAATTGATTAAATTTTGATATATCAGTACTTTATTCAAAGTACTGCTGATCAAACAGTACTTTAATCAAAGTTCTGCTTGTAGTTTTAAACCAGTTACTAATTTTGAAAAACTTTTGTTAAGTAATAAATGTTTTGAAACAAAGGTTAAAAGAAATAAATGGTTTTTGAGATGGTAACCACAATAGGTTATCAATCCACCATGGTTACAAAAGGATTGGCTAATCCATGAGCAAACGGCTCTGGTAAAGATATCTCAAATCCGTTTTATAGTTGACAACTTGCTAATAAGTTGTATGGTAATCAACTCACCATATCAATATTGTGAAGAGTTGGCTAGCCCACAAGAAAATGGCTTGTGGTAAAGGCGGTGGAAAAACCATTATATGGTAATTAGTTCACCATGATGAAAGAACTAACTAGTCCAAAAGTGCGACTTTTGGTAAAGACAACTCAAATTTGTTGATAGCTGAAGATTTGCTAAAAATCATATGGTTATCAGGGTACCATGATCTTACACATCAAAACATTTGGCTACTCCAGAGTTAATGGCTTTGGTAAAGAGAACTCAAATCCATTAAATTTTCAATGATTCACCTCTCACAGGAGTTTACACACCTGGAAGTGATGAGAATAGGCGAAACTTAACTGAATTAAATGTATAAATTGTCTTATGTTTGCTTAAAGATGGAGCTTCTGAATGTTCCAGAAAGAAATAAAATTGATGTTTGATCTTTGAAAAGAATAAATTCTAAAGAATACTTTGATAAATGATGATATAAGCACATAGTCTACAAAGATACAATCCAAAGGCAAGAACACAATCTTTCTTTCAAAGATGGAGTACATTAAGATAAATTCACAAGGAACTTGAAGTCAAGCAAGTAGAATTCAAGTTAGGGGAGGATTGTTGGGATATGAAAGTCTTTGAAGAATGACAAAGTCTTGGAAAAGTCAAAGTTTTGCTAAAGAAGAAGTCAAAGTATCTGCTTTGGAAGTCAAAGTGCTTGAGCTAAAGAACTATTATATTAAGTTTATTGAAAGCTTAATTCTAGAATATTCTTTATTAGATTACTTGTCGTACAAGGATACAAATTGTAAACCGACTAGGGTTATCCTTAAGCCTATAAAAGGACCCTAGATTGGCATATGAGTCTCTGAGTTCACAAGTTTAGAGTTCGACATTATTAGAGTTGTTAAAAATTACACTTAACAAAGCGAGGGGTAAAAGTTATTAATAAGTTATTAGTAATATCTCATCTCTCATATATATATATATTACCTTTTGAACAGATGACGTAACTTTGTGCTCATGTCCGCCTTTTGTTTTCCGAGTAATATACTGCATCACAAAGTATTTTGCAAAACATGATAATTAGACATTAGTTAAATTAAGACATACGTACAAAAGGGTTTGTGTAAGACTAACATGAATAATAGTCTCCAGTTTGTAGACACGTTCTTTCAAACTCTTGATCTCTTTAGGTAGAATCAACAAAACTCTGGGATAAACGCTCCAAGCCTTAACCCGAAGCATACAACTGCGCCTAAGTGGATGTGCCTCTCATCTTTATCCTTAGCTGTGCGGTAATGACAATTTTTGAGAATCACTAAAACCCCTCGTATTCAACAGGAGGAGGCGCTCTCGGTGTATACCACTTAAAAAAAAATTGGCTTTGGCTAAACCATTCTGATTGGCCCTCAGCACTATTAGGATATAGGTCATAATTTGGATTTTTGGCCTAAGGAAAATATAAAATAATTGTTACAAAAAGCAAATAAACTTTAGTCAAAAAATAAACTAATTTACAGACTAGGTAAGCATTTAAGATCACAAAACATCTTAGAATCACAGGAACTTATAAATCTTAAATTTATGACACTATATTGCGTTAGCTCGTGAGGCGACTTTGTTAGACAAATGGCACAAACATATATAACAATCACAGGAACACAACAATTTGACCAATCAGTCTATCGACCTACGTATGCTCGCAAGATTCAAACACCTAGTTACATATAACCAGAAACCATAACTACAAACAGTAATCGCCAAAAACCATAACTCAAACCAAAAACAAGCATTACATGTTTTCATAATTCTACTTAAGCTCCCACATTCCAGGTCACCAACCAATTTCCAAAACTTTATAATCGCCAAAAAAAAAAAGAAAGGTGACAAGGCATTAACTGACCTGGGGAAAAAGTTGGCTGCCATAAGCTTATTTTTAAATGGAAAATGCTTGACAGAACACTCTCCGGGGATCACATCAGGGCTCCTTACTCCACCTTGATGTTATGCGAGATGAAGACTCTAGAATCCATATCTACAAACAGTAAATGTATAAGTCAAATGACAAACAAATTCTTAGCATCAAATAACTTGACAATGAGTTGGACTAAAAATACAAACCTTGAAACACAATATAAATCCAGACAATGAATAGGATGGAACAAAGTTTGGGTCTTTGTCCAATGCTTTATGGTGCTCATTCTTAAGTTAACATTTCTAATGGCAGCTATTAGGACCTAAGATATATCAACCTTATCACTTTACCAAGCAAACCAAACACAAGTATAACCACAAACACACGTTATGCGTAAAAGATGAAGAAAGAAAAGATGAAGAACTTGGTGACTTGAATATGAATTCGTGTATGTTAGAGAGATAGAGAGAAGAAAGATGAAAACAATAAGTTGTATATTGCTTCAAGGAAAACACACACACACACACACTTTCAAGCACACCCCTCAAATGACCATTTGAGGGTATTTATAGTACAAGTAACTTAAAACCCTAAAAGGCTTTGCTTGGGCTTTTGTGGGTTGGACATGGATTGGGCTTTGGACTTAAGCTTCAACGGCTAGCATAATCATAACGCCTAGCCATTTAGCTTAGTCCAATCCACGAGCCTGTTGACTATTCTATCACGATATCTAACACACGTTACAAGGTTCCTAACGTGAATGACCATCACTTCTAATAAAAACTATTAAGGCTAACAATCTCCCCCTAAGGGTGGTCATTCAAATGATGCTCCACTTGATTAGGTCTTTACTTTTCTCGAGCTTGAACTTTGTGTGTAGATATAGAATAGTCTTGATTCTTTGTTCCTTCATGCTTTGTGATCAGTTAATGTGGTTGTCTGCCGTTGTCAACTTTGTTGGTTAGGTATCTCCACGTCTTTCTCCACCATGCTCACACTTCTATTTGACTTTGAGTTTCCAATGATGAAGTTCTCGAGTCTTTACACTTTAAAGATTCTTTGACATTGTGAAGAATCATCTTCAACTTTGAGTTGCCTTTGATTTTGATGAGAACTTTCATGTGTTGGTATGAGCATGTGGCGAGTCTGCACGATCCATCCGCTCAGACTTCCATAAGAAGAAAACATAAAATAGATTAGTAATAAGCGGATTCCGGCACTTACAAGTTTGAATTTTGAGGGTGTTAACGCATAGTGTGCCATCTCTAATTCTCACAAGGGCCGTTCCTGTGGAGAGTCCCACAAGTGAGATAACCGATATACGAAGTACACCTACAGTTCGAGATGAGTCGAGGTACACAAAGCATCACCCACTTGTAGACCGTTTGAGACACACTAAGCGTAATCCACGGGGAGTTACCGAAGTGACCTCTGTCGGGCTTGATGTTGACCACTGGCGGGAGTTTCCATTCAATCGAAGATCACGAAGTGAAACTTCTCATAAATGTTCCGGCAGATTGCTAAGATCTGCGTAGGACTCTAGAATATATCACTTGTGTCCTTATTGATGAACAACAAGCGGTGTCATGTCATGTGTTCCTATGAGATCTTTTGATGAATCTCGTGGCTCTAGACTCAAAAGTGCATTTTGGTTTTCTGGCGGAGACTAGGGAGAGGGTCTCCTTCTTCAATATCAACGATCTCTAAGAGAAGGTCGATAGATTATGTAGGGTTCCCAGTGAGAATGAAACAAATCCTTTTGAGAGGAATTGAGTTGCTAGAAGGTTTAGTGCGGTCGTCCTTTGGGTCCATGCGTCTTTGTCTTCAATACCGGTGTCATCTAGTGACAACCCGTGCGATATGAATTGAACCGGTTTTACGCCCTAAGGTTGAATATGGAGGGCTATTTCTTTTCACCCTTTTCATTACATTTCTTTTTAATTCTTCAACCCCTTCTTTCTCCTTTCTCACATTACTCCTTTTTCAATCATTCCTAAGGTCTTCTAATACTAACTATGGTATGTCCTTGGGTAGATCCCTCCGACTCTGGCGGATCATAGGACGGATTTCCTATCCTTAGTCACCTTATAACTCCATGATTGTCCTATTGTTGCCATAAAACCTTTTTTCTTGAAAATCTCTGAGTGTTTATGATGAAAACATGTTTGGAGCACTCGAGAGTTTTATATTTTCGAAACACTCCCCTTCACATGTGCTTATTAGTTTTAATGAAATCTGCACATAGGGTAGAGTTTGCACTTTTTGAATTGATCGGCTCATGATAGACAATTCCCCACGAGACACGTTTACGTTGCCTAGTTAAAGAGTTCCATTGTCAGTTTTAGGTGACAACTAGCTCTAATAACTAACTTGAAGTTGTAAACACTCCTTGAAAGGAGGTTAGACCCATGAAGGTGCATATCTATCACAAGTTTCTCGAGATGGTACATTCTTGACTTTGATTCCCGTCAATTCATTTGTTTCGTCTGAGTCGAGCTCATTTTGAGATTCAAATACCACGATCATTAAACTTTTTGATCACATTTTAATCACGTCTCCTCCCCCTCAAAAGTAGCATATTCGTGATATTTTTGATATCAAAATGATTAAAAATATTTTTTGAATCTTTTGGGAGACGGATTTGATATGAATTTTGGAACATTTTGGTTTTATACTCCCCACTTAAAGCATAGCATAAAAATTTAAATCAATTAAGGGGTTTAGAGTTATCTTGGTACCAAATGTAATTTTGAAAAATCTTTGAAAAATTTGAATCAATTTGATGATGAAGATTTTGAAAATCTTTTGAAGATGATGATGATTATCTTCATTTGTTTTAATAAGTGCTCATATTTATGATGATTTCTAGCACTTTTTTCTTTAAAAGTGACAGTTACAAGTTTGTTTTGAAAATAATATTTAAAACCTTTGATTTTATAGCATTTTTTAAAAGTCCTGAGATGTGTTCGAAGCCATTATTTTGAAGTCGGGTTTAAATTTAAGTATCGAAAGCCATTTTTGAAAAGCGACATGTTTTGAAAAACATTAAAGAACTCTCGCTCAAGCATCTGTACATACCCGTATCATTGTTTAATGACATTTCTAGAAGCGTCTGAGAATATCGATTATCTGAGAGACATGTCGTGAGAAGAATATTTTTGGATTTTTGATTTTATATTGTTTTTGTATTTTTGAAAGTTTTATATTTTTATATTTTGCTTTTGTTGGTTTTCAAATTTTGTATTTTGTTTTTTTTCAAAAATATTTACTGTGAAGCTTTTGGAAAATCATTTTCAAGAAGATTCGAGAAGACGTTCTAACTCCTCAGGGGTTAGGCTTAGCATTCAATTCGTCGAACTAAATAGTCAAACCTTTCTTTTGGAAGGGCTTTAGTTAATAGATCGTGAGTTGGTATCGTCTTCACGAAGAATAATTCAACAGTACCATTTTCGATGTACTCTTTGATGAAGTGATAGCGGACTCTGATATGCTTAGTCTTTGAGTGATGAACGGGATTGCATGATATGGCTATGGCACTTTTCGAGTCACAATACATAGGTATTTTATCGAAAGTAAAGCCATAATCTGTGAGTTGTGTTCTCATCCATAGAACTTGAGCACAACACGCAGATAGAGACACATACTCAACTTCGGCGGTTGAAAGTGCAGTGCAATCTTGTTTCTTTGAAGACCAGCTTACTAACTTTTCACCCTAAAATTGTGCTCCTCGGATGTACTTTTCTTTTAACTTGATCACTGCGTGGTGCGCATCGAAAAGGCAATTAGATCAAATCCGGATTCCATCGGATACCAAAGTCCCATGTGAATGGATGTCTTCAGTACGAAAGATCCTTTTAACCTCTTTGAGGTGCAGTTCGGTAGGCTTTGCACTGCCGTGCTAATAAGCAAACAGCAAAATGAATATCTGGTCGACTAGCATTAAGATACATGAGAGAACCAATCATGCTCGATATTTCTTGGATCAATAGGTTTCCCAAACAAATCGGCTCCAATTTTTGGTGAAGTTACCATTGGTGTTTCGACCAAGTCACAATTATCCATACCATGATTTTTCAAAATCTCAGTCGTGTATTTAGCTTGATTTATAAAAATTCCACGAGGGGATTGATGTATTTGTAAACCAAGAAAGAATTTTAGTTCCCCATCATGGACATTTCAAATTTACTTTTCATGAGATTTTCAAAATGTTTTGAAAGATTCGGATTAGTGGACCCACAAATGATGTCGTCCATAATACGAACAATCAAAATGTCGTTTTGCATTTTTGTGTAAACAAGGTAGGATCAACTGTTCCTTTGGTGAAATTGTTTTGGATAAGGAAAGAGGACAGTTCGTCATACCACGCTCTCGAGCTTGTTTCAATCCATAGATTGCCTTTTTGAGTTTGTAGACGTAGTCTGGATGATTCTTGTCTATGAAGCCTTACGGGCGACTCGTACACTTCTTCTTTGAGTTCCATTCAAGAACGGTCTTAATGTCCATCGATAAACCGTGATGTTTGTGGCATAGGCTAAGAAAATCCTGACTGCTTCTAGTCTAGCTACCGGCGCAAATGACTCTTCAAAGTCTATCCCTTCCTTTGCTGTATCCTTTGGCCACAAGACGAGCTTTGTTGCGAATGGCAGTCATTTCTTCATCCCGTTTGTTCTTCCATAACCATTTAAGATCAATGACGCGAATGTCAATTGGTCTTGGAACCATTTCCCAAGAGTCATGTAGGCGGTATTGGAGAAGTTCCTCCTGCATCGCTTCTATCCATGCGGGTTCTGCCATTGCCTCGCGAATGTTCTTTGGCTCTATATTGCTAATTGATCAAAGGTAAATGCATAAGTCATGTCGGTGGCAAGTTGGCGTCTCCGTGCGAATTGGCCTTGAAGGTTCACCAATAACTTGTTCAATTGGATGGTCTTTTGTCCACTTCAGAGTAGAAGGATACCGTTGGTTTTACGTATGCGAGTTAGATGGTTCTCGTAAGCTTGAAGAAGATTCGGTGATTCCGTAGCAAACGGGTTTTCAAATAAGTCTTCATCTAACGTTGCATCGTTCTGGTTTTGATTTTGCTCATCAACTGCAGGTAGAATGGGTGCAATAAGCGTAGTAGATGTAGATGATGTAGATGGAGTTGGTGCATTGTTTTCGACCGTTGTAGATGCATCTTCTGTTGGTGGTGGAGGATGATGTTGGCGGGTGCAGCGGAATGATGGTTTGATGCATTTGTCGAAGTTCCACCATAGTATTCATCGAACATTAACTCAAAGAAATTCTCCCATTCTTGTTCTTTAGGATTGTCAATGGAAGTTGATTGAGCTCTTTGAGGTACGAGTCCTGGTGATGTGTCAGAAGTCTGCGGTTTTAGTGCGGGTTCTAGGCGAGTCTCTCAGAAGCCATATGTGAAAGTTCGTCAAACTTCACATTCATCGTCTCCATGATCCTCCTAGTTCTTCTGTTATACACCCCGAATGCCCTCGAGTTATCTGAATATCCAATGAAGATTCCAATATCACCTTTTGCTTTCAGTTTTCCAAGATCTTCTCTGTCATTCGTAGGATAGCACAAAGCGCCAAATACGTGAAAGTAAGAGATATCCGGTTTTCTGTTATTCACAAGCTCATATGGGGTTTTATTGAATCTTGGATGGATAAGGGATCGGTTCTGAGTGAAACAAGCAGTGGCAACAGCATCAACCCATAGAAATAACGGTGCACTAGAATAGATTAGCATTGTGCGAGCGGCTTCCACAAGAGTTCTATTTCTTCTTTCAACTACCCCATTCTGTTGTGGAGTTCTAACAATGATGTCGATGTGTAATTCCAACATCTTCAAAATAAGATCTTAACTCCGATTTGTGAATTCATTGTCGTTGTGTTCTTACAACCCTTCTGGAGCTTGAAGAAGTACTTGAATCGTTTGAAGGTGATGATAATGCACGGTGCTTCGTCTTTTGACCTCAGAAACTTAACCCATGTATATCTTGAATAATCATCGGCGATAACAAGAATATACTTTTTCCCATTAATGCTTTCAACTCTCATTGGGCCACATAAGTCCATGTGCAACATATGCAACTTTGCTTCCGAACTAGGTACGGTTTGGGTTTATATGATGCTCTTTTGCTTTTTCCTTGTTCGCATGATGGACATAAGTGATCCTTGGTGTATTTGAACTTTGGAAGTCCGTTGACGATGTTGTCTTTGGCAATTGTGTTGATGGTGTCGAAATTGAGATGGGATAACCGTCTATGCCACAACCGGGGGTGTGTTATAGATGCTCGTGTCATAAGACATATTGGTGATGAAGAGGCCATTTGATGGATGTCGATAGCATACAAGTTTGTATCACGATTCCCAGTTAAGAGATCGAGTGCCATCAAGTTTCTAACGAAGCAAGCATTTTTCCTAAAAGCAACCTCTAAATCTGCATCACGAACTGCCCGTGAAAACAAATTGTGTCCCAATCCTTGGACATAGTAAACCCGAGTGATCAAATAATTTCCAAAAGGTAGATCTCCATAGCCCATGATAGCTGCTACATGATCATTTCCGAAACGTACGGTTCCCATGAATTTCCAGATGAAATTGATCAGCAGACTTCAGATTCGGTCATGTGCTTGGAGCAACCCGAGTCGACGATCCAAAGACAAATTTCGATAACCTGCCAGTAACAGAAAACGAATATTGTGGAAACCGTTTTGATTTTGGTTCCTTTGGGTTAGAGGTAAAATCTTTATCACACGCAGAGAAGTTCTCTACTGGGAGAGTAGGCTCATTACTCATTCTACCATTCTGGAGTGTGAAAGTTGTACCTGTGGGTTTCCAAATATCATCCCTATAGTATACGCTATAGTTCCTGTCAGTAGTGTAAAGCCTAAGTTTTGCAACTAGTCTTCCTACTCTTTTAGCGTAAGATCTTTTTGGGACGTTCTTCTTAACAGGCTTAAAAATCTCATTCTTAGAAACACAATCATCATGAACATTAGATAAAGATTTCTTGCAAGTTAAACAAACAGATTCAACAGATTCATTAAACTTAGCATATTTCATAGGTTCGGTACATTCAGATGAAATGTCTTTCTTATTCAAAAACGGTAAATTCCTAGGGTGTTCTTCTACTTTCTTCTCTTTATTCAAGTTACTACTCCTAGAGGCATGCGAGACTCTATTGTTCCTTGTATTGCTCTTAGGCTTTAGTCTGCTGCTCCTAGAGGTGCTTTCTAGTCCTGTAGAAGGTAAGGCACACGCATTAGGATTCACATTTTTATTAAGGGAGGTGGTTTCAGCTGTCCTAGTCTCTTTAGAGTGCTCTTCTAAACTTATGTCGTTTGTTCCATATGTTTTAGATGTGGAGGCATACGCATTAGTGGTACTCATCTTAAAAAGGCCAGGTGCTAAAACTTTTGGTTTCTCGATAACCGCTTTTCCCTTATCAACATTTTGTTTAGGTAGGGCAGGTGGAGTGACTGGTTTTGATGAAACATTTTTCTCATTTACTTTTGGATGAGGCATAAGAAGCAGACATTTTGGTTTAGAAACGGTTTGGGAACATTTGCTTTCTCCGCGATCAATGGTTTTGTAATCACGATTATCCACTGCCTTTCCTTTTTACTTTCGGTGAGCCCTCAAAAGATCATTTTTACGCTTTCATGTCATTGTAGGCACGCTCATACAATGTTTGTCATACTTGCATTCCTCAGTTTTTCGATCAAGTTGTTTAAAATATGAGACATTTTCTTTTCAAGTTTTTCAAGAGCTTTTTCATATTTTGAAACAATTTCAGAGGTCTCATACTGGAGTCTTTCATGATCTTCAACCGAATATGTTTGCAAAATGATGGACATAATATCAGTAGTCAGAACATCTTTGAAGAGTGAATCATTTAGATTTTCCAAAACTTTGATGTGTTCAACACTTTCATTAGCTTGCTTTACCAGGGATTTATGGTCCTTGACAAAGTCAGTTGTTTCTTTCAAAAAGGCTTGTTCAAAATTAATTACCCTTGAGTTGATGTTAGTCAGCTGAGGGGCAATTTGAGTTTCAAAAACTTTTTCTGTTCAATATCAAAACTATTAAACCGGATGTTTGTTGTAATATTGGTTTTAGTTTTAACGATCTCTTGAAGATCTGCAATTCTCATTTTCACATTTTCCAAAATACTTCTGGCATCACTTGTGTTAAAAAGATTGTTTGAAGACATTTGTTCAATGTTCGAAAGAGATTTGGAGACAACAACTGGTTTTGAAGCTGATTTTGAAACAGGTGTTGACACTTTGTTTGAAACACTTGGTTTGGTGGAAACGTTGATTGAGAAACAAACGAAATACCATTAATTTTGTTCCATGTGTTATAATCAATTGGTTTGATTTCCGGATGTTTTTGTTTCATTTTTGATCTACTCTCCTCAGATAGTTCCAACGTTTCAAGAGAATCATGCACAATTATGGGTTCATGCAAAGGTTTTCTGTAACGCCCCGACCCGACAAGGGTAAAGGAATCACAAATAATGGTGTCATATCAAAGCAAACATAAATATCCAAAAGAAGTCTTAGCATAAATGCGGAATAATTCAAGTCAACATGACTTCAATACATAGGTCCCAATGGAAAATAACTCAATAGAAATAATCTGAAATAACAAAGTCTTAAATGGCATCATAAGATCAAAGCTAAATATCTCTAAGGTAAGTCCACTCATGCACTCATCTCAAAGCAAAACCCAGCTTCCAATGCTTAGATACTGCAGCGGAATAAAAGAAATGCGGTGAGCTTCAAAAGCTTTCGGTGAGCAGATATAAAAAGCAAAGCAAGTACGAAACGATATCGAATACTGAATATAGTGAACGAAAGATAGCAAAATCATAATCATTTTCAAAGTATAAATTCAGAATTATCGAATAAGTTTTATAGTTAACTACCACGAGCCCAGAAACAAATATCGGATCATAATCATATTCACATAAGGCAACATTTGTAGGGAGACCTACAGAGTTATGAAGGGCGTGCATGCACGCAACATCAATCATCGATAACATATAGCAGATAACTTGAGATAACAAATCTAGGATGCATCCATACGCCCCCAGACGAGATATTGGTCATATAACATAACAGAGCTCATAGCAGGATACAGATAAGGAACATGGCGAACATCACTCTACGCCTAGAGTCATGTCGGAGGTGCATCAACTGCCACGAACATGGAACCCCCATGACTAGTGAAATATTTGGCTCGGGTGTCAAACTATCTTAGGTCAAATCAGAATTTCAAAACTTACACAGATCATACTTTATCATAAGGTTAATCATATTTTCAAAATCAGAGTTTTCATATCAATATAGTTCAAAATCAGCCTGTTTCACATAATTCAGAAATCAGAGTTCAGATAAGCAACTGCTCAAACAAACAGAATGGGGTTCATAGCAAAGGCTTAGGAAACCTTAATATAAAAGCTAACGAAAGAAATCGTTATAAGGAACCTTTACTGAAAAGGTCAGAATATCTGTACCTTATTCCAAGCAAATGACCAAAAGCAGAAATACGAAAAGCAAGGATTACTCCTTCTTGCACAGAACCTATACACATTAGCGGTACGTACATGTTATTTATGATTCCATAATTGTCGAAATGATCTTTTACTATTTGATGTTTATACTTAGTGTATTTAGTGATCTTATTACTTTAAAGATTTATGATTAAATGAGACTTAAGTGTTTTATAACCGATATTATAGATTAGGGTTCATTATGTCATTTATTAAAGTGTAGGGTTAAATGTGAAAATAGTTTAAACGTCATAACTCACACATGAAATAATGAATTATTATACTTAGCTTCAAACCCTAATAGACTCTCATTTATGTTCTAGGGTTTTCTCATTCTTTTAATATCATATTAATGCTTATTACTTTTACATATTACGTCATTTAATGACTCATTACTCTTGTTTATTTACTCAACACATTCATGACTTAACCATACGTTACTTATACACATTTTATACGTCAACTTTTATATCCATGCTTGCGTTTATGATTTCATGTGACCCCAAGTTACTTATTACCGGATTGGTTACACATTTACACACATGCACAATAGTTTAGACTAGATATGACCACGTACTACGTTTACATATCAACAAGCTTACTTGACTTATAAAACACACGCATGATACACGGTCCACAAACCAATTAGGGTTCGGCATGCATGGTTCGGTTCACACCTCAATCTAGGGTTTAGGTTTTACATGACCTTTCTCGTTTAACACACGTTCAAAACCCTCACATGGTTCGGCTAACATGTAGGTTTCAGCTAACATGTTTTACGCAAACCCTAGCTCATCTACGTATCTTACTTAATCACGTTTGCATGTTTTACCTTGTCCGATTCATGATATATGTGGTTCGGTTTTCTTAAGCTCGACATACTAATGATCCGATTCAAACAATACATATATATTACATGTTCTCTTAATATTACAAGGTTCAATTCATATTGGTTTGCTGGTTTCATATGGTTCGCCAAAGAAAAGAACACAAGCTCGACTAAAACAAATATGCTACAACATATTATACGTTAGGTGTTATCAAAAGAAGACGAAAAGATCATTGTTATACCTTAGCTTGTTGGACACAAGGTCTCGACACCAAAGGAGTTGGTTCGGCCGAATAGGAAGAAAAAAAAAAGAGAGGCAAAAGAAACTAGGGTTCCAAATTATGTTTAATGTGTTGTATATATAGCTAGTACGATTTTCGGTTTAGGCTTGAGATGGGGTGGGCTTCGGCTTGGTCCAACCGAACAAACAAAACTCACGCCCCTTTGGGCTCTCGGCTCACTAGTCCAAACGGACAAAATTACACGGCCCAACATGGTTCACCAAATAAACGAAAACAAGGCCCATACGATTGTCCCAACTATTTAACGAGACGTTTAACTTCCGTCGTACAATGTCGATCACGTACACATATTCGTTAAGTTTTAATTATAGATAAGTTAAGTTTTTAATTTCGTTAAATGAATATAAATATCTTTTACATATTTTATAAATTTCGATTCCAAGGGTATTTTAGTCTTTATTCATGTTTTAGATTTTCAGGTTTTACATTTTCCATTGTGCAACACATTCTGAGATTTCTGAGCTTTCTTGAGAAACGAAGAAGGGTCGTTACCAAGTGCCATCTTATGTGAAGTATGAAAACGTGGATTTACTTGGTTAGAAAGAATCTTGTTTGATTTAAATTTGAATGACGTTGTAAAAAGCAAATTGTCCAATGTTTTGAGTTTTTCCGCTTTATCAAGAATTTCATCAAGAAGAGAATCTTCTCGTTTTGAAAAATCAATGATCAACTTCTTCTTCTCTTTTTCAAGATCGAGAATCGTTGCTTTTTGTTTAGAAAGTTGGTCAGTTAGATCAGAAATTTCCTTGTTTAAAGATTTTATTTTCAAATTCAGATTCACATCAAGTGTATCGTATTTGAGTTGCAATTGTTTTTCTCTTAAAACAGAATCTCGATAACCAATTTCTAATTCTGACATTTTGTTAGTATGAAATTCCAAAGCTTTGGCGTGCTCCTTGTAACTCTCAAGCTCAGTGGTCAATTTAACATTCGCGGCCTTAACCTCGCGATTGACCTTACTCACTTTTTCAATTTCAATGCCACACTGATTGATTAATGATTCAATGTAAGCACGTGTTTCCCATCAGTCTCGAGTATTTTGTGCCACATAGCCTCCACTAGGATCCACATCGGAGTTTGAGTTAGTATTGCTACAACTCGGATTGTCGGTATGTATCATAAGTAGGTCTTTGGCGTCCAGAATGCTGTTTGTCATGAGTAAACACATCAAATATGACATTGTTATAGCATGGTTCAATGATTGGTACCTCGATATCTTTGCGTTGGCGTCATAGACGAGGAGGTGCGTCGGTCAGTGTGTACTTAGTCTCCGAAGATTTGCCATGAAAATGCAGTTCGCATTGATTTCCTCGAGTCTTCCAAATCATCCACAATAGCGAAAAAATCATTTTCCTCAGCACTCAACTGCATCCACGCTTCTTTTACTGTGCTAACAGCATAGCTTTCCGAAGAAACTTAGCATTCTTCTTGTGCGGCTTAGTGGGACAGTTTCGTGCCATGTGACCGATTCCTTGACAGTTATAACACTTAACCTAATTACCACGATTCACATTTCCATAATTCCCAACGACTGGGTACGCAACATTCCCATTCGATTACCCACTGCTCTATTCCCAACATTCTGTCCCATCGATTTCCAACATTCGACCCAACTGATTACCGATACGGAACCGCCGATTACCCATGCGATATCCAGTAGCATATCCTGCGATTACCAATAACTCCAACCATTTGTCCTTGATTACCCATATTCACACCCGGTTGTGCAATTTGCATGTTGCGAGTGTTTGACGAAATCCTTTGGTTGTTGTTGGTTGGTGTGGAATAGCGACTTTTTAGTGTGTTACCCAATAAAAAAGTATATCTGTTGCAAGGTCGCTTGGGTCAGTTTCAGGGATCGATGATTCCTTGTTCTGGTATTGTTTATCTGGATAGAATTGTTGTTGTGGTTGTGGAATGTATTCTTTGCAAGTTGTTGTTGTTGGAGGATGATGAAGCTTGTTGTTGTGTATTCACTGAAGGTTGAGTCTTTGCAATAAGTGCCAATGGATAATGAGTCTTTGCCATCTTTCTTTCGACTTCATTGACTTCACTTGGTTTTGTTTGAGAAAATCATTGATTGATCAAAGTTCACTGATGAAGGTCTTTTGTTTGGTTGACAATAGTGACATATCGTCCCCATTCTTCTGGAAGATTGTTCAGGAACTTGATGTTTTGAACGATAGTTCTGGGTGTCAGCTTGTTTCTGATAAGCTCATTCATCAAAGTGCAAAACCTTCCATAGTAGGATTCAATGGATTCTCCTGGAGTTGAAGTAAACTTTTCCCATTCAGTTAGCAGCTTGTTCTCCATGTCTTGTTGACCAATTTCTGTTCCATGACAAAGCCGTCTAACACGTTCCCACATATCGAAAGCAGTTTCACAACTGTCTACAGCAGCAAAGATGTCTATTGGTAAACCCAGGTGGATAATATGAATTGCCATGTCATCTGCTTCGACTTGTTTCTGATCCTCTGCAGTGTATTCAGATTCGTATTGAAGACGAGAAGATGCTTATAAAAATTACGAGTAGAAATGACCACCTTCAAAAACACGAGTTCAAACTTGAAGAAAAACACGTAAAGCTTCGAACTTTTTGCAAAAAACTGAAACTTTAGCACCAAATAAACCTTAAACCACAAGAATCTTGAATTTTTAAGTGCAAAAATTAAAGCTTTATGCGTGACACTTTTGAGAACGAAACTACGTGTAACTCTACACAAACAAACTTCAACCAAAACACTCCTAAACCATTGTTAGGCGATTGATACCAATTGTTAGGACCTAAGATATATCAACCTTATCACTTTACCAAGCAAACCAAACACAAGTATAACCACAAACACACGTTATGCGTAAAAGATGAAGAAAGAAAAGATGAAGAACTTGGTGACTTGAATATGAATTCGTGTATGTTAGAGAGATAGAGAGAAGAAAGATGAAAACAATAAGTTGTATATTGCTTCAAAGGAAAACACACACACACACACACTCAAGCACACCCCTCAAATGACCATTTGAGGGGTATTTATAGTACAAGTAACTTAAAACCCTAAAAGGCTTTGCTTGGGCTTTTTGTGGGTTGGACATGGATTGGGCTTTGGATACTTAAGCTTCAAACGGCTAGCATAATCATAACGCCTAGCCATTTAGCTTAGTCCAATCCACGAGCCCGTTGACTTATTCTATCACGATATCTAACACACGTTACAAAGTTCCTAAACGTGAATGACCATCACTTCTAATAAAACTATTAAGGCTAACAGCAGCGTATAACTCCCACCAGATGTGTTCTCCCCACGCAAACTCATTCCAAGCATCCCGATTATATACCATCCTTAGGAATACATCATCAACAACTGACCCTAACTCACGACCCATAAATATAACTTCCAAAGATAACAAAAGACAAACTCGTATTGAGTCTTCATCTGATAGTTTGGTGAAATGCTCTTCATCCTCAATCACAGATAGAAGAGCTATGTTTTTAACATAGTGCCCTATCTTCTCCAGAAATATACGATCACGAAAACTGATATCACCCTCCCTAAACTTACGAAAACTGGCCATCCCAAACTTAAATGCAGTTATGAGGCAAAATTCACGACGACCAAAGTGAAGCAAATGGTTGTTAACATTATAAATAAGGGGTAAATCATAGTGATCATTATCAGAGAAGACTTGCTTCTGAAGCATAAAATGTATAAGATCCTCCTCATTGTCAACATAATCCAAATCCAGCCACGGACCAAACCATGTCGACCTAAACAGTACACATCGGTCCAAACCTAGTCTGTCTTTCATTAACGGAAAGTAATTGAGTTTGCTTCTAGCATGTACCCTCGCATGATATTCCTAAAGAGATTACAAGAGACAAGAATTAGCATCGTTGGGATAAGATATCAAGATTATGCAGACCAAATTATTGCAAACATGATTATGCAGACATGAAATAAGCTAAGAAGAACTAAGAAGAACTTTTACTTATGGGCTTATCTAAACAATTGAAATATGGGCTTATATACATCAGAATACTGGGCTTATAAACACTATAGAATAGCATTGAGCAATGTTAACATATTTGCATGCAGACATGAATATGCATAGAAGAACTAAGAAGAACTTTTACTTATAGGCTTATACTTTGCCAGCATTATCTAAACAATTCAAATAGGCATTCAAACACAAGCTCCAATTTTCAACCTTCATAAACCTAAAATTTGATTTAAGATGCTCTTAGGGACATAATGTGGAACCATGAACGAACAGAGTGTTTTGGACCAAATATATCTCTACTAATACTATTTAAAGTTTGTAATGGTCTATTACTCTATTTTGTTATGTGGCATTTATGCTCATTATTTTGGTCCTATATTGCACTTAATTGATTCTAATATCCGAACTAAAACAAAACTACTAGATATTAACAGTCAACGTTACATAACTAATACAAACTAAGCTGCTATACCAGAGATGACAGATAACAAAAAGCTTATGAACTTGAGACCTCACACATTTAGAGTGATAGTCACAAGCCCTTTTACCACTATGCCACCCTTGAGTGGTTAAGTTTGTTAGCAATTTTGGTTGCTGTACGCTTGTACACCATATTCTGTCATTTCTACTTTATGTTCAACAAACATAAACACACCAACAATTCTGATATTGATTAATACTTTGGTAAACAAGGTTTTAAGCATAGACCATTTGATATAACGGTACCTGCTAGATCTTTGTAAAGATGCACTAACATGACAATTTTCTCTACAGTGATTAAAACGCTGGTACGTATGCTTTTCTAAGGTCCTTAAGGGACATATTAGGCTTACACTTTGTCACTAATGGTGGTCAAATTTGTCCATGATTGCATGATTAGTGACTCAAACTGGTCGTTCCTACTTTGCAGTGAAAATATGAGTTTACATGATTGTGAAAGTTAAACATGTATTAGTGAAACTGATTCTCATTATAACTTTTTAAGACAGGTAATCAGTTTAGTAGTAACTGCAACAAAAGTCATTATATCTGCCTAGCTGCCACATAAGTTATCGTAATATCATATCACTTTATCACATCTCCAAACAACAAAACACATTCAAATGCAATCCTCAGTATACGCAGCTCAGAGTACTTAGTTACGAATATTGTGTCAAGATTTGCGTATGAGTACGTGATATTCGGGATTGCATATTTAGCGCTTATTCTTATACTGTTATTACCACTTTCAAGTTAGCACTTAGCACCATCCCAAGTGCTTATTCAAATATTCTTATTTCCTAACAAATGCGCCAATAAGCACTTAACACCTAAAACCCTTCAAAACTGCCTATTTTCTTAAAAATTACCCAATAAGCACTTAAAAACTGCTAATTTTCCTAAAAGAATACCCAAATAAGAACTTCAAATCTGCTTATTTTATTAAAAATGACCCAATAAGCACTTCAAAACAGCTTATTTTCTTAAAAATTGCCCAATAAGCACTTGAAACTGCTTAACAAGAAAAAAAGCAAGCAACCCATCATCAGAAATACCATGAAATTCACTTTGAAAACAAAAAGGCAAACACCCAGTTAGAAAAACTAACTTATTATAAATAAAAGCAAAACACTAAACACTAACTTATTATCAGTTATAACTTATAAGCAGTTATAAACAAAACCTAAAAACCTAAGCATAACAGTTATAAGCATAGATCTAACAATAAAACAGTTAGAAGCGTACCATCGGTTACATGATGGAATGAAACAATAATCGGATTGAGTATGTGAAGATTGAGTGTGTATTTGAGATCAAACAATAAATCAAACATAATTAAAAAAAAAAGTAATAATAATCAAACGGTCGCTCGGACATCAAGAAAATAATCGAATATCAAGAAAATTAAAAAAGTAAGATTTTACTTACCTTTATGTCAAATCAGATCCTCCGGTTGCGCAAGCCGCCGGTTGAGTAGCCGGCGGTTGCGCAATAAGGATAGTTACTTTGGTAGAATGAAAAGTAAAAAAGTGTACTTGCAGTTGGACACATGACGAATTTTTAGTGGAGCTGCGGAGTCGAGTAGTTGCGCATGTCCATTTTGGAGATTGAGTTTTAAAATGATCACAATGGGAACTCCAAGAAAGATTTTGGCCCCTTTTTGTACTTTCCTTATAATTATAACCACACATTCAAATAGAGTGGTTGCGCATGAGATATATAGGGACGATTGTAAGAATACTGCGTTTATAGGGTGTGTCTGTTAAAAGTAGCACTGGCTGTGATTAGTAGCTATGAGTAGTAGCCACAACCCATCGCTTATAAAAGAGTATTAGAAAAAATGAGCATTTTTAAAAAATAGCAAAGCTTACTCTTTTACCAAACGATTACTAAAAACCAAAATGTCATTGCTCACCGTTTTAAAATGCTACACAACGCTCCGTGTCAAACATACCTATAGTTTAACGGAGGGAGATCCTCTCAAGTTGTAAAAACAACTTGACTCAAGTTAGAGAATTATGAGCTATTAGATTTGAACCAATGGCTCAAATCAAAAGAACTTCTTTTGATTTGAGCCATTGGATCAAATCCAATGGCTAACAATTGTCTAACTTAAGTCAAGTTGTGTAAGTTATGTTATACAACTCGAGAGGATCCTTCTCTTAGTTTAACAACTTTATAATACGCTAAATGCATCTACCTATTTTCTAAGTTGACACATCACAGTAATGGGAACATGCTATAATTAGTTTTTTCTTTAAACAATAATGAATAACTCAATAGTCCAATGGAATTCACCACTTGCCAAGGTCCATGAGTAGTTGAGGACTCCACTAGCTAATAAGGACTTGTGGGGCTTTCTTGGTCAAAGTGCTCTTATAAGAGCGAGGGGTGTAACGAAGAATCACCTTTAATATTAGGGTGTTGATACTTACATCATTTTATTTGATACTTACATCACTTTGTATAAGCTGCATAGCACAGTATACAACACTGTTATGCATAAATTGTGATGAAAATATAAAAAATTGTAGAGTGAGTATCAACACTCTTAATATTATAACGTGGACATTAAACGAAGCTTTTCGTTTGCTCTTCACCACACTAGCTTTGCTTTCCGTTTGCTCCTCTTCGTTCAAACGAAGCAAATAAGAAAAAGTAGTTGGGCAACTTTTTTTACTTTACTATTTTTTATTTATTATTTTTTTTCAAGTTAAAGTATATATAAATAAGAAATAAATAAAATTGAAGGTGGGTGATGCTCAAATAAAAAGTTTGTTTTGTGTTATTAGTGAAAATATATTTTGAAGTGGGAGTGTCAAAGTGGTGTGGCACCCGGTGGGACTCAATGAAAAGAAATGGTGCTTCACTACACGCCTTGCTCTAATCTTGTAAAATATTTTTACTTTCGAAGATTACTTCAACGCTACTTTTACAACATCTTAAAGTTTACTTCAACATACATTGCGCATCGGATAACAATCGTTGCTCATAGCAGTTGATGGAGGTCGTGGTTTATTATGTCATGGTGTGAGATCCCTGCGACGAAGAGGTTTTGGATTCAAGTTTTATCAAAATTAAAGATAGTGCATTGTAACTTAACACTTAGTTGAGAGGATTTTAATCTTAATTACATATAAAAGAAAATTGTCAAATCTTGAAAAGTGAAATGTTAAAAATGGTCTAATATGAGAGAAACTTCTTAACTATCTATAAACAATTAAAATGGAAATGTAGAAAACTTAAATAATTAAAATAGAAATGTTGATATTAAAATGAAAATGTTGCCGTATGCAAACCGTGTCCATGGATTATTTGCTTACTATAATGTCCATAACTAAAAAATATAGAAGTAACAATACATGAATCCTGAAAATATATATGTAGAAATACTCTGTAATCATATATATGTATAAATACCCAAAGATTATCTGACCACTAAAAAAAGATAATATAAAATGATATGAGAAGATATAATATAAGACTTTGACCATTAAAAGATGTTATAATCAATTTTTGTTTTCTGAACTTAGTTCAAATTAGAGACAATTAGTAACCACAAATTTCTTGAACATGCCTTAACATAAGAAAAAAGATAATCTTACACATAACTTTGCACAAAAAGAAAGTACAAATATGATGCTTTAGCCAAGGTAACCCGTAATAACCCGATAACCCGACCCAATATAACCCGAACCCTATTAAACCTGACCCGATAACCGGACACGATAACACCCCTAATTGTAGATGTAGATGTGTTAGGTATATCTGAAGTTCAAAATTTGGAATTATCAAAACATGGGAACTGACAAATACTATTGGTAAGATTTTTGGCAAAACTTATTCCATTAGATATAGGTTATGTTTGCCACGGAGCTTTTTGGAGTTTTTTGAGGCGATGAGCGGTGAGCAATGAACTTTTTGATTTTTATTGTTTATTTGGTAAAAGAGCGGTGAGCTTTCTTTATTTTTAAGAATCTTCATTTTTCATCTTCTTTAAGAAGCTGTGAAATGTGAGCTGTATTACGTGGCTAACTTGTTCACAACTCACTGCTACTTTTATCAAACACAACCATAAAGTATGGGATGGATTATTGATACCCTTTTAAAATACCAACAATACTCCCTATTTTTATTTTATTTATATTTATTTATTTATTCTTTGTTAAATATTTTATGTAACTAAAATATTACTATAACTAGCTAAAAATTCTCAATTAATGTGCACCATATTCGTCTAGTTTCTTAAACATTAACGCATGCATGAGAATGATAACGACACAAAACACTTTGTGATATAATACATGCCACGTTAGAATTTGGTCAATCAAGAATGGATATAGAATGGTCCATGTCTTGGGACCATTTCTCATAATGTTAATTAGACTGGTGCTAGTGACATCATCATGTCTTGTTGTGAAGAAATAAGGATTGCTAGCTTATCGTTGAATGATTTTCTCATATTCAGATGAATCGCTTCAAACATGTTTGTCCACTTGGTCTACCTAGTCGACCATGCATGATGATATTCACTTATGCTACAAAATTTTGTGGATGTCCATTGGACATTGGTGAAGAAATATTTACATATATAGAAAGGGATACCCTATTCATACGGGGTCTATCTCATAGACCTGCCAGAGAATATTTCCTTTGTCCTCTCACTTTTTTCAGTACAACACAGTTTTTTGTCAGTTTCTGCTCCGTATTTCTGACAGTTTTAAGCGTTTGACGTATTAAACTTTATATTTACTGTTCCGCATTTTCAGGTTTATAGCTTTTTGATATAAACAAAATTATAAAAATAAAAAAAAAATAAAAAAAATATAGAGGGTATCAATAAAAACATATCCACCGTATGAATAACTCATGCCTATAAAAATGAGCTTTGTCGACGACTTATTATATACGATGATTTCACTTTTTCTTAATATATCGTTCTTCTAAACAGTGGTAACCTTAATACATTAATTATACGTTGCTTGTCATTTCATTTAAACAAGATGTATCATATATCATAGAAGCTAGTAATAGTCGGGCTTAAACACAACCATAAATGTGTTTAGTTCCATTCAAAATGCTTTCAAGCTTCATTTGTTAAGCTAGTACAATAATCACTGATTGACTTATTGATCGAACCCGGTAGTCCAATACATCAATAATATATTTAACAATGCAAACTTCAAAATGTAGGAATATATATAAGGTTTTTCTAACTTGTGCCTCAGGACACATGTTAAATAGAAATCTATAGCTTGGGTGTCACCTTCTGAATGACCAACAATCACAGATTGATCTCCATTATTCTCCAGCATCAGGCCACACAATCATTTACTGGCCATTCAGATGGTGACACCTAAGCTGTGAGACCTTCTTTAACATATGCCCCTAGGGCACAAGTAGAAAAATCCATAAATATAATTTCAGAGGTAATCTTCCACCGAAATGTCCAACCTCTCTTTATTCGGTGTCATTTCTCTTGAAGTAATATATCGTGCATCCATAGCCATGCCAGCATCGGATGCAGCCTTTTGGATGGAGCTAGGAGACAGGTCCGTCCGAGCAGTGTGAGGTAGCATAGATGGAAAATTAAGTTTATGCAACGACGTGGCCCCACTCAAGCAGTAAGAGGCCACGTCATGTGCCAAAGCTGCACCCTCTGGCGTAGAATAAGTCCCTAGCCATAGCCTGTCTCGGGTTCCTGGAACTCGAATCTCGGATACCCATTTGCCCCATCGCCTGCATCGAACACCTTTATATTTCTTTTCTTGACATGCACCATTGGCTGATCTGCTTGTAGAGTTACTACTACTAACTTCATCTGAACTAGTACTCATGTTTGCTTTATTATGTTTTTAAAAGTAGTGAATGATGCATTAACTTTGTGCCTACATGGTTTATATAGGTTGAATAAAAGCAAAGTCCAAGTTTAATAGTTCTGACCATAATATCTTATTACATTATAATTAAGTCAAAATATTCAATGGTCAAATCCATAAAAGCAATTCAATTCAAAAAGTATTAAGATATCGTTTTATGTGACGGTGGGTTCAAATTAACCAGACGTGTAGTAGTATCATTTATGGAAGTCCACCAAAGAACTGCAACTTGCAACGTGATCTTAACAAATGTGCATCACTGTTTGCGTCATTAAGTATGAAAAAATGGGTACCGCAAGAACATGTTTCTAATGACTTGGTCACATTTTGACATAATAATTCAAAAGGTAAGGTCCAAACATCAACATCAAATCATTCAACTTTTTGTTAAATGTGTTAGTGGTTCTAAGCAAACTGAGAATATCTATTGGCTCGACTGATACAGATGGTTTGGACTTCTTCTGGTCGACGTACTAAATCGAAAGGATTGAAATTAAATTCTTTGCATGGGTTTTATGGCCGACTTAACAATTTCAACAATCCATCGACCGCGGTATCATGAATGTTATAAATGGAAGAACCATGTTATGTACAATCATGCCAATATGTATGTGTCGTCGTTCATTTATCTCGTTAGGGGTTGATACTCACACCATTTTTTGATGCATGCATCACAATTTATGCATTACACTATTGTACGGAACAAACTGTAATGCACAAATTATAGTACATACATCAAAAAATGTAGTGTGAGTATCAATTCTCATCTCGTTAGGTCTATTTTGATTCATACACAAGTCATGCCATAAATAGCTATACTATTTTATAATGTGTTTGGAACGATCCTAAAATGGCAGACTTACTAATAATGAAAAATAAAATTACATCTGGAAACTAAATGTCTTTTTATTTATAAACTTGTAACAGCTTTTTAATAAATGTTATTTTTAAAACACTCGTACAATAAAAAATACATGTTAATATACATATTGTACAAACTAATAAAACGTACAAAACTTTATACAATTTATATGAAAAAAGTTGATTGTACACATGGTTTTAAAAACCGGATCGGACCAAGGAGTTCAAACGAAACTAAGCTGACCGTCAGAACCGGTAAAAGCGGATTAATTGAGCCGAACAAAAATTATTTTCTTCTTGTTTTTCTTAAGTTAATCAGCTCGTCATTGTATATTTTGTTAGTACCTGAACATTAATCATATAGTACTAGCCGCCGCAACGTACGGATACCTGCTAGTATTCATAAATTATGTACGTATGAATTAAGAGCAATTATTGCAAATAAACTCACAAAATATTAGGTTATTTATTGGTTAGGAGCTTATTCGACATTTTGCAACTGACACCGGCCAAATCAAACCCTACACATCTCTACTTTAATCTATAGTTTAAACGTTCAAAACACTTTGATGTTTCAATATAAAATTATTTTAAAACATCAAGTGTGAAATGTAGCCCTCTAGTAAATTTTAGTCGTTTTAACTAATAAGTACAGGTATTGAAATAAATAGGAGTCAAATTTAGAATAGTATTGTGAACGCTATCCACCGAAATTTATCAATTGGGTTATGATGTCGGCCCACCATTTCCTATATTTGGCTATTTGCTATTTAAAAGACTTTAGTTTAAGTTATTTCAGTGCTATGGAGTAATTATTTCGACTTTTTGTAATTGAAAAAGACGCATTATATAATTTATACTAGCTTATAGATACGTGGATTTACGAGATTTTTAAAAAGATTATTTATTAAGAAGTTGAGTGTGTAGATAAAGTAATAACCAACAACGAACGTAAATATATTCCATTATTTTTTAAAGAAATAATAAATAATAAGTCAACGATCCTAAAAACAATTGAGCTCATAACTATTAATATAATAAACGTCCATGTATCAGCGTTTTTAAAGTTGATGTTCTTCACAAGGAAATGTATGTAGTGAGAAGTGATAAGCCAATGTTCATTCCGTGAATATTTAATAAGTTTAAAAAAATATTAAAAGTGTGAATAAAAGGAGTTTGTGATTATACATGTAAATTTTAAGAAATGACATAAATAATGTCATATGTATATTGCAGATACCTCTTAAATCTCGATCAAAGACTTTAAACACAATCCATTTACTAACATTTATAGTGGTGTTTGATAGATTATCATTGGCATCGCAAAGACGACCTTCAAATCTGCTTTGCTTTTGACGCGTGAAATAACGATGTATAGTTGTCCGTGTGTGAACATGGGACGTGGCAGGTACAAACCAACTTTTGAAAGTGATTAACCTTGGCTCTTATTTATTGTCATAGCAAATGACAAAGAATATTGTTTCCTCACGATCTTTAGTGGTACACGTTTATTAGACGGAGTATCTCGACCTTGGTATGATAACCATCTTTCCAAAATGTGTTCCGTTAATTATCTGTGCCTGAAGAGAAGTTATTGATAATCGAACAACTTGAAGTTAAGTGGGCTTGATATCCTCTTTCATTCGGTAAGTCATTCATGATCGACAATTGAAGTTAGGTAGGCTTGAAGTTAAGTGGTTTTGGTATATAAGGGTTCAGTAAAGTAGTAAACCACACATCCCATTCATATTACTACACACAATCTAATTAAATGAGCTATATTTAAACATCAATAATTCATAAAAACAAAAACAAATGAACAAAAAGGGAATGTCTAACCAATGCCCTAAGGGCATTGGTTAAGATTTGTCTTCTTATGGGTTTTAATTACAAAAATAGTCCTTGAAGTTGACACAAAATTGCATATTTGGACGAGAACCCACCTAAATAGGTATTAAAAACCATAAGAAAACAAATTTTAACAAATGCCCTTAGGGCATTGGTTAGACATTCCTTTTATATTAATATTAGAACCTTTTAATTCGTTATCCAATAGCAATCATTCATCTTAGGCTGAGATATTGCGGCACCCCACAAAACACAAGCCAGACACCCCATAGGCATGGGGCCCGCCGCCGTACCTGCAGTACCCATTTTATTTTATTTTATTTATTTAATTGTGTAGTGTTTATTTTGTGTGATATATTTAATTTGTGTAGTGTTTTTGTATGTATAGTGTATTTATTTGTGTGGTATATTTAATTTGTGTAGTATTTTTATATGTATAATGTATTTATTTGTGTATTGTTTTCATTTAATTAAACAATAACAATAAAACATTAGACATTTTTTTATAAACTTTTTTTATAAACTTTTTATAAACTTTTTTTATAAACTTTTTATAAACTTTTTATAAAAATTTTTATAAAAAAAGTTTATAAAAATTTATAAAAAAAGTTTATAAAAAATTTATAAAAAGTTTATAAAAAAAAGTTTATAAAAAGTTTATAAAAAAAGTTTATAAAAAAAAGATTATAAAAAGTTTATAAAAAAAAGTTAATAAAAAGTTTATAAAAAATTTGTAAGAAAAGTTTATAAAAAGTAACGTAAAATAAATACCATATAAAAACACTACACAATTAAATACACTATACATATAAAAACACTACACAAATAAATACATTATACATATACCTAAACACTACACAATTAAAAAAAAAAAAAAAAAAAAAAAAAAAAAAAAAAAAAAGTACAGCCGCCGCATGTGAGGGGACCCACAGGCTATAAGACGAAATTGATTTGATGGGGAGAGAGAAAACACAAGCACCCCCTACTATGGGGTGCCTGTGTAACACGTCCATCTTTTGCAACATGTGCCAACTATTTAGGCAAACCTGTGACCCGTCATTAACCACATTAGAGCATGGGGTATGGTTCTCGTTGGTTTTCGCCATTGTCTAGGTGGCAGCTCGCCACTTGATATCTTTTCTCGCCGTGACACCACAAGGACTCGCCACTGTGGTTTTCGTCGTTCAAACGAAATGAAAAGGACAAAAACATTTGCTCCTCGCCACTTCATGCCACCATACCAAGGGTCCATATTTTGCTCCTTGCCACTTTGCATTTGTTTTAAAAACAATGGTTATATGTTTTTAAAAAAAATAAAAAGAGGGTGGGTGGGACCCAAGTGAAGAGAAGTGAGTAAGTTGTGATTGGGGGGTATTTTTTTGTTAGTGTGTTGGAGTGATGTGGAGGTGATGTGGCACACGTGGGGCCCAAGTGAAGAGAAGTGGTGTAGTCACCACACCCCTTGCTCTTAGAGCTTCATTTGTTTAACACTGACACACTTTAACCAATTATTCAACCCTTCACCTGTTGAAAAACTGTTTCAACATAAAAGCCGGAAAAATGTCACACATAACATAGTAACATCTTATTTTGAGAAAATGTGAAGTTTTTAAGAGTGCTAGGTATCATAACAAGCCTCAACCTCATCGTCGCGCCACCTCAGCGCCACATCAGCATCTCATTTTCCCACAACTAACCACAACAAACCCCTTCCTCACTCATAACAAACCTCAACCTCTTCATTTGGGCCCCACCACTACAAACACACACAACAATACAAACACACACTAATAACACAAATAAAATAATGCTTTTGTGTCAGATACCTTCATTCGTCGTCCCGACGATTTTGGAACCGACGGCGAGCCACGACGGGCGACGCCGGTGTGGCGGCGGCCCACGGCGAGCAGCCACGTCGGCGACGGCGAGCTACGAAGAAGCCCACACCGTCCACTCTAAGAGCCACATTTTGAATTGGTTTTTGGCTATGGTATTCTTTTGTTTTTGGATTGAAGGTGGCAGTTTCCTACTGCTACGATAGCTAAAAGTTGCCTACTTCAACTATAGCATAAAGTTTTGCTTAATGTATTCTACTAGGGGTGAGGAAAAAAAAACCGAAACCGAACCGAAAACCAAAAAAACCGATCCAAAATAACCGACCGAAATTAAAAACTGATGGTTTGGTTTTTCACTTTTCATATAACCAAAGTTTCGGTTTTGATATAGAAACCGAATCATGGAAACCGAACCGAACCGTTTCATTAATTATAATATATTTTATTTATAAATATATTCTTAATTACTAAATTGACTAAATTAGTAAATGGAGAGATCAAATTTAAAAAGAGTTTGGAAAAACCAAACGTCAAAAACAACTAAACACCGATAATTATTCGGTTGCCTTGGGAAATCCAAGAAAATTATTTGACACCTTGGGAACTAAATGAATTGGTAACCCTAAATCTATCTTCTCCTCTACTGAAACTCTAAAAGTGAACTTTACATTTTACAACCTCCGATCTCCATTGGTAAGTCTATGTTCTTATAACTTATAATCTAATTTTATTTATGCATGTATGGATAAAAGATGCGTGTACATGTATACGTTGGCTGAGATAATTTCCCTTCCCTTTGATTCTTCATATTTTTCTTTTTTATAGTTTAATGTTAGAGCATAAGCAATATCATGTGAAATTCCTTGCTTAAGTTCAGGTAGGCTGAGTTAATTTCCCTTCCCACAGTTTCTTATTTGCATATTTGTCAAATTGGGCGTGTATAACTACAAGTCAACATGGGTCTGGTTAAACAATTTAATTATAGTTGTCTAAAATTTCTTGTTTATTTAAGTTGATGGAACCATCAAGTAGCGAGGCATCCGAAGCTCGAAGTATGGACAAAGGGAAGGCACCGGTCATTGATGTAGATAGTGAAAATGCGAATGAACACGTTAATGAGAATATTGATGAAGGTGTTAATGAATGTGTTGATGAGAAAAAAAAAGCAAGGTCGATTTAAATCATTTGTGTGGGATCATTTTCCGAAGGTCGAAGAGGGTGCTACCACAACTACATGTCCTTATTGTGGTACTGTCTTCACACTATTATTCACAGTTATTTGTTAGTATGTATCAGTTAATGCACTATTATTCACAGTTATTTGTTAGTATATCAGTTAATTTGAATTCAACTTTTAATGTTAAATAGGTTTTTTTTGGAATATTTGAGGATTTTTTATGATGTGACAAAGAAGATTTCGGGGTGTAAGTATGTGACAAGCAATATGTTTGTGAAAGATCTTGTCACAATGCATGCTGCTATTTCAAAAATGTGTCGACATGCTGATGAAAATAAAAGGAAGATTGCCTTATCAATGAAAGATAAATATGACAAGTATTGGGACAATTTGGATAATATGAATGTTTTGTTGTATGTGGCCTTGGTATTAGATCCTCGAAATAAGTTGAAGTATCTTGAATTTTGTTTGGACCAAATTTATCTTAAAAGCCGAACATCCACAGAAACATCCAATCAAGGTGACCAAGTTCCGAAACGATTGAAAACATTGTCCGTGAAAACTATTGAAATTTGTAAAGTTGTGGAGGATGCTCTTAAAGAGTTGTATGTGCACTACAAGATCAAACTCGACAAACAAGATGATCAAACTTTTACCGTGTCTTCTTCTTCTACTACTAGTGAAGATGATAGTAGCATGAAGATCGACCTTGATGATGGATTTTCAAAGTATTTGGAGACCCACTATGGTGAAGGTGATGATTATAGTGAAGTAGATATTTATTTAAAGGATGGGGCAGAAAAAAGGGGGGATAATTCATTTGATGTTTTAGGATGGTGGAATCAAAATATGGTGAAGTTTCCAATATTATCACAAGTAGCTAAGCATGTGTTAGCAATGCCAATCTCAACCGTTGCATCGGAGTCGGGATTTAGCACCGGTGGAAGGGTTATCGATAAATATAGAAGCTCTCTTACGCCTAAGACCGCGGAAGCTCTCATTTGTGCACAAGATTGGTTACGGTCTACACCGGCGGATTTGCAAGATATGCCCTTTAATAGCCTACCACTTGAAGAGATGGTGGAAAATTTGGAGAAACTAGAAATTGGAAAGTAATGAAACTTGATTTAACTATGTTAATTTTTCCCGCTATATGTTATGCTAATCCATTATTTATATTCGTTTGTAGATATGTTTTCTACCGGAAAAAAGCAACACAATGACACTTCTCAACATGAAATTTGAAGTCATGAAGCTGTTTCCGTTAGAGTTTGAAGTCAAGAAACTATTTTAGACATTGTGGTTTTATGTTGAGACGTTTGTGTTGCAATTTAAGATATTGTCGGATTGTTATCTTTTAAGTTTTAAGTTGTTGGTTTTGTTAAGTTGTCGAATAATCATTTTTTGTTATAGTTTCAAGTTGTTGGGTTTGTTATATTTTGTTATCATTTTTCCTGCTAAGTGTTATCATTTTTGGGCAAAATTGGCCCAAGTTGGGCCCAAGCCCAATTTAGTGGATAACCGACCAAACCGAGAAACCGAACCACGAACCGACCAAACCGAGAAACCGAACCACGAACCGACCAAAAGCAAAAAACCGAACCAAGAAAAACCGACCGGTTTCGGTTATGACTTTTAGAAAACCGAACATTCGGTTTTCGGTTTCGGTTTTGGTATAAAACCGAACCAAACCGAACCATGCACATCCCTATTGGACGGATCTCTCATGTAAGGGATCCGTGGGATCCGGGGAACAGTAGTTGATTTTTGCCTATAAATAGTGAGCTATTTCATCATTGTAACTCACCCCTTTTCACACACATTCTCTATTAGTGTTGTAAACTCTCTAACCTTAGATCCAAAGGATCTTTCTATGTAGTTTTGTGTTTGTGTGATTCTCTAGGTTCCTTTTAAAGGCGAGATCACCACCTCTTGAAGTCGTGCAAGCTCAAGTCCATGAGTTGCCAAGCTTCGTCATCATCAAGACTACTTAAGTTCTCTTGTTGATAGTTCTTTCTTCCTCCTTAGAAGTGTTGTGTTGAAGGCATAAGGTGAAAGATGCCAAAAGGGTCAAGTAGAAGGCATTAGTGAAAGGTGTCGAAAAGTCCGTGTCGAAGGCATTAGTGAATGGTGCTGAAGGATCGTGTCAAAGGCATTAGTGAAAGGTGCCAAGGGTGTACATTCGATATGGTGCATCGATGTACTAGATAGATTAGTTTGGGTAAAGGATATTGATATCTTTGATGATGTTGTAATAAGGAGTGTGTCTCCTTTGGGATAGGTGTTGTGTAGTGTTGGGTAGTAGTTCCTCCTTTGTAATAGAACTCGGTATCTAGCCTTATACCAAATAAAGTGTAGGCGACGTTGTGATAGGTTTGGTTCTACCTCGTGGAAGAACCCGGTGTCTAGCCTTGTACCGGATAAAGAGTAGGTGACGTTGTGAAGGCTTATCCGCCACAAGGAGTTTGTGTTGTGTAATGATTACGAACTCTCGAGTAGGTGACTCGGGGAGTGGAGTAGGGAAAGGAAGGTGTCCTTATAGCCGAACCACTATAAATACTCGCGTTGTGGTTTTGTGCTTCTTACTCTTTATCTTTGTTTTACTTATTTATATACTTATCTATCAACATCCAACACACACGTTTAATAGATTGACATAAGTCAATCTAAATAGTTTAAAACGAAGTTTTAATCGGTAAAACTATTCAACCCCCCTTCTAATTTTCCACAATTGGTACTAGAGCTTCGTTACCAAGTTTTTTAGAGTATATTGTAGTTTAAAAACTTGACACGATCCGTGTATAATTGAAAACTACAAAGAAGGTTTTTAAAAAAACAAACACCATGTCTTAAAAACACTTTTGTAGGATGTTGATTGGATGACAACATCATATTTTTTCTTTCTTATTTTATCTTACAAAAATGCACTAACCCTTCTTGTCATTTTGTTTAGTTAAGTTCAGTTTAATCAAGCCATAGAAATTCCTTGGTAACAAGATTACCTTTCCTAAGAAGGTATCTTAAAACTACCACCTAGATCTCGAAGGAACCGGAGTTGCCTATTGACATTTTTCTGTCAAAAGAAAAGGACACTCATAATTGCATTAGAGGTATGACTTTCTTAAAACTTATCTCTAAATAACATTAGCTTAGAATAAGTATGCTTGCATAGGAACCTATATGGTTATATTTTATTTTCTTAGTTTTAACATATACTTTAGTGATATACGTGGCTTCATTAGGAAACCTTCTTGCATACGTGTTTCTCTTCCGTCTAAAATCTAGGTATATAAATATGTGTTATCTTAACCTAAATATCAAACCTTTCTAATAATAAAACAAAACACAAATCTCAAAAATTCCTCCTTCCCCATAAAACCCCTTCCGCTCGTTCCACAACCACCAAACCCTATTTTTTTCAAATCTTCCACTTTCAAAATACCTCTCATTCAAACTTCATCTTCCTTCTCATCTCATTTCGAATCAAAACCAAGGAAGAATTTCATCATCATGGTTTATATCGCCTTCGTGATCATCGTCTTGACACTCATCGCTCTCGTGTATCCCATGATCAAGTTTTCTCATGGAGACATGTACTTTGTGTTGTTAATCTACATTTGTATCATAATATTCAATCCTTTGTATTGCTCTTAGCATTGAAATGAAATATTACTAATGTCTTAGTTTATCCCGTCTATTTCTCATAATGTGTTTGTCATTTTTTTCTCTCTCGTTCGTACCTTTAACCTTGACATACTTTCGAAATCTATAAAGCATGCTCAAGTAGTAAATATTGACTAAAACACACTTCCTTTTATAAACCTAAAAGTTGCAAAAATTTATTTTACGTCAAGATCATTTTTCTGTCACAATGCAGATCCACGTATCCCTAACGTTTAACTAGCCGGATCCCTTTTAAAAGGGAACCGGGAGAACCGTGGAACTGGGAAACAGAAACTCATGCAACATAAAAACCACTTCATAAAAACTTAAAAAAAAAAAAAAAAAAAAAAAAAAAAAAAAAAAAAAAAAAAAAAAAAAAAAAACCTTTCCCGAATGTTAGAACAAAGTGAGTTAATTGTCATTGTTAATAAAAATAAGGATAAAAACATTAGGAGATTATTTTCACCTATCAAATGTCCTCTCTTTTTGTAACACCCCCAAAATACCGCAGCGGAAGATTGTGTCATTGGGGTGCTACTTCATAATACAAAGTACAAGTTATAGAAAACGATCTCTAAATGAGACGTTTTGAAAAGTTACCATTCGATTAATGAAATCAGAGTTACAAACAATGAGGTCCCAAAGTATAATATATAAATGTTTACAAAATGTTTCGAATGGTAAATGATAAAAGCGTAAGTCTTCAAAATATGTCGTGCGACTCTAAGTTCCATGCAATAGCTATCGCCTTATTGACCTGAGATAACATGCTAAAAAGTGTCAACACAATGGTTGGTGAGTTCATAGAGTTTGTTTTGAATAAGTTGAAAAGCCTTGAAAGAAAGTTTATTCAGCAAAGGCATTGTAAATCCACTCAGTTCCAAGTTCTGTCCATACAAAACTTGCAACCTGTGTGTTCACAACCCACTGCCAAAATATAGTTTGCACAATACACCGGATTATATTCACCCAAGGTCATGAATGGGTACCATGGTGGGGCATCTTCCCAAATAGTACTATATTAATCCCATGGTCATGAATCGGGTACCATGGGTGGGGCATACCCGACTTATAGTCTATTAATACCTCTCCGACAGCATAGAGTATTGTGCACGTTTGTAAATACAATTAATGTATTTAAGCGAGTTAAGTATTTCCAAGTATGTTAAACGAAATCAAGTATAACGTAATCAAGTATAATGCAACCAAGTATAATGCAATCACGTATAATGCAATCAAGTATAATGTTTTGAATATTTATGCAAGTAAAAGCAAGTAGTTGAGCATGTATCTCCGCCAAAGAGTTTAAAACAAGTATTAAAAGAGTAGGGGCTATGACTCACGGTAATCCTTAAAAGTTTAAAGTACTTGTAAAAGTAAATGAAAATAGTTGAGCATGTATCTCCCCCAAAGAGTTTGTAAAGTAATTAAACGAGTAAAAGTGGGGCTACGAACTCACCTTAAAAATGATATCACAACGTATAACGAAGTCGATGGATAAGCCCGGAAGTCTCATAGAATTATACGTATAACCTAGAATATGATGTCAACCTCTTAGGTTCGGAATAATGCCTAAGAAAACATGAACGAGCTTATATATGCCATTATATTGATCGTGACGTAGTATTTGTATATTTGTTTATAGAAATGGTTTTAGTTTGTATATCTCATACTACCGTTCGGGCCATCATAATTCGTATATAGAGGTCATGCATTACCGGGGCAAACGTTAGAGGAGCTAGGACACTTTAAATCGTAAATCCAGCAACTCGTCGATCCGTTTACCCAAATGAACCCCTCTCATGAAGTTCCCTAGTGTTGTAGTGCTCAATACGTAAAACATGTATTTTAATTACTTGATTATATGATATATTAAGAGTTTATAAATACAATAAATAAACTAACAAAGTTTATAAGTATTTAAATAAGTTTGAGTTATATATACTTACCTTAAAATAGAATGCTTGAGTATTATGGAAAAATAAAATATTAACGGAGCTTTGACGTAGAATTTGCAATCTTCGAAAACCCACGGCTATTAGAAGATTATAACAACGCCTTCTTGAGAACCCGAAGAAGAAAAGAAGATTATAACGACGTCTTTTTGGAGACTTGAAGTTATTTGAAGATTATAACGACTCTTTCTTGAAAACTTCCAAGAACGAAGATCAAACGCTAGTTTTCTTCAAGAACACATGAATGTTCTTACAAGATCTATAAGAAATGCCTTAGGGTTTAGGACTTTAGATGATAAGAAGGGGTGGTGCATTTTTTTCTATGTTTTTAAGTTAGTATTTATAGGCTAGGATTTGGAGTTAACTACATATTGGGTTAAAAACTAACCATGGTTAAGTTATATACTTGTAGTGATCTAAGGAATGATCAAATCTCATCCCTACATGTGTCTTACATGTTTCATATGAGGTGGTGGTGATAAGATTGGAATTTTCTTGATATTATCTTGTTTTTACGGAGTGTAGTTCGGTTCCGAAAATCGTTAACGGTAAGTATTTAATTCATGAAACGTAAAACCGGGTATCGTAAAAATATGAAATTTGTAGGAATGATGAAACTCATCATTATACTCCATATAAAAATATAAAATGGTTGATAAGTCTTATTGGGTGCAAAAACGCTGCTTAAAACTGGAAATACGGGTAAAAAACGCGTGATTCGCAGTTTATCAGAAAAGAACGAGATTTCAGGGAAACGACCATGGATTTATTTAGAGTAGACTAAAATTAGTCTAAAAGTGATATGAGATGTAAAAATGTGATTTTCGTCATACGTGGGATAACTTAACAGTTATTCGTGAAGTTTAAAAGTTACACGATTTCAGAAAAAGGTAGAACGTACAAGGTTAATTTCTTTATGGTCAAAGGAGGAGGGAAATATGTTTGACTTTTCCAAAAATGTAAAAGTTTCTAAAAATATTAGGAAATACAGTGCAGGAATCGTTAAGTCTGGATGTAAGTAGAATTGTTTAAAAACGTAAGTTTAGTTTCAATGCTACTTATGGGCTTATTTGGTAACATAAAAACAAATCTTAAAAATTCTAAAATTCATCATGAGTGATCCAAAAATTAATCTAATGCGGGGAAAATTGTCAGAGGCGGTTTTCATTATGCGCGGGACGTTGAAATGGTGTTCCGACCAAAATGAAACTTTAAGACGATGTTTTCTTAATAACTATTGCGAAAATGATCTAACGATTGTCGAACTCTCAGGTCATTACTAAAATAATTTATCCTACGAGAATGTGAAATAAAAATTTTACGGGATGAATAGTGAAAAGTGAATAGTAACAGTGAATAGTAAAAATAAATAGTGACCCGAAAATGCGAATTGTTACACTTTTGACGCATCACTTTATCTTAACTTGCTCATGTAAGTTATTCATTTCACTTCCATAGGTCTCATCATGACTCATGAGTATGAATTCGACTTTCAACTCACTTGTGTCTACATTCCTAATATCTCCCTTGAGCCTAACACACCTGGCAATCAAGTCCGTGGGTTCAATAATCTCGAAACTCATTGCTTTCATGAAGGACGCATTGTTGACTCATGTCTTCTATACCAAGAAGGTATCAATACCGCGTTCCGAACCATAGGACTAGAAGGTCTTCTCGGAATTAATGAGAAAAATTTTCCACGATTTGTTTTGGAATTCTTCCGTCAAGTTGAACTCGTTCGTAACGAGGATCTCTCTCTATCACTATGGTTTTGGATCAAAAACTAAAAGTTTGTCTTAACTCTTGGGCAATTTGCTCACATTCTCCGAATTCCAAATCATGGACAATGTGCCTTTACTGAAGATTGGTCTCTGGATTCTCTCTTCAACTACCGTGAAGAAAATAGTCCATATTGTTCACACATACCTTCCCCTCAAGAATTAACTCGCATGTTATGCAAACCTCGATCCAATTACTCAGATCCAAACATAATCTATACACGTGATATCCAAGATGATCTTAAACCTCTCGCAGTCATTCTACGTGAAAATGTTTGAAGCCTTAGGGGAAATCGAGAAATTCTTCCAGCTTGTTGTGCTCACATAATGTATTATCTCCTAACCTGTGACAACTCGCACTTTTCAAGACATTCGTTTTTCACGGAATTATGTTTGTTTATCATTTACTGACTTTTCTAAGCCTGTGTGACAAGAAAACGAGAAAGCTGTCTCATGAAATGTGAAATTTGCACCTAACGCGTACCGGCACACCCGACGTTTTGATTTATTTTGATTTTTGGTATATGATAAAATAGTCAAATAAATACTCATTTTTATTGGAAAAATTATTCTGAATGCGATGGCGTAAGTCTCGTAATTTTTATCGAACGTCTACTCCTCCGAATGTGTCCCGAATCTAATATTTATAAAATTTTACTGGAATTACGAGTTTGGTCCTTGTGATATTTTATCCTACCTTCCCTTAACTTGGGGAATTGACACCTTTAGTCCCTCTTGGGGTATATAAACTTCCCACCCCACTCATTCTCACACTTTTACACACACACTTCTCTCTCATCCCTCTCTCTAAAAATCCGGTCACCGGAAAACCTGTCCGATAGTCTTCTCCGGCGAGATTCCGGCCACGCGCCGTCACCCTATTACACCAACTACACCATTCAATAGATCGTCTCATCGTGGTTCTTTTGACATACTACACGCGCCATATACTCCCTACACGCGCTCTAGATCTGAAGTTTTAAACTCGAATTTCTAAGGTTTCTAGTCTAAATCGAGTATTAATGGTTCTGTGTTGTTGGGGTCTTGTCCGAGAGCCATCCACCACCATCACCGTGGCTACAACCGTCTCCACAGCCGAGCCTCCATCTCCCTCGTCTCTTCCAGTCCATCTTCTTTCTTTTCTTTCGTGTTTTTGATGGTAAGCCGAGACTCCCGTTGGTTTATTACTAATTGGTATTATTACTATTTTTGATATGTGGAAGTTTTCGTGGGTAACTTGGAATAAAAATCATCTTTGGTTTTAAAAACGCTTTGAAATAATATTCGTGTGGAAATAGACGAGATTAAAACAGTTATAAATGATTTTGGGTGATTTAAAAATGGTGGATAGAGCGTGTGAAATATCAGTTTCATGTGGTGTTGAGATTTAAGTATTCGGGTGGTGGTTTCATTTTGGTCTTGCGTTAACAGGGTAACACACGTGAGTGGTGTAAATATTTTGGCTCACAAGTCGTGAGTTTGAAGCTGGGTTTTTGCTTATTTCATTTGGTTTAGTCTCGGGTGAGTGTCACCGTTTGGGTCTCAAGTGGTGCTTGTTTGATATGATTGTTATACGGGCCTATTACGCTCGTTTCGTGTACTAGTCGAGTAGAGTGACTCATTTGAGTCTGGTTTTAGCAATGTGCCTTGGCCTTAGTTTGGATATTCAGTTACTAATCAGATTATACATGTCATAACGTGAGTTATCGTTTCGTGTTCATATGGATTAAAAACTCGGATTTACAGGACATTTGTTTTATCAGTTTTGGTAACGAGTCGAGTTAATTTAGAACCAAACCGTTCACGTTGAGAGATTGATGTTGCTATCGTTAGTGGGGCTAGATCTGATTAGAAAAGCGTGTTTGCTGACTATAAAATGTATATAAAGGTTAGTGTAAGAATGTCATGGTCGTGTTTCCAGGATTATAAGGGTGCGTTAGTTTTGATCATGGGCTCAAAGGCCATACTATAAATCATTAGGAGTGTGTTGAGTTATAACTAATATAAAGGGTATAAATTGTTTTGTTATAATGAAATTTACTTGTATATAAATTTGGATCATGTGACTAATGAGTATTTATTTCGGCTACTTGGAACATTGGTACGTTTTGGTTAATTGGGATTGGCAATTGATATTGGACTTTATACGGATTATGATTTGGACTTCGGATCGTTATTGGATTTGCGATATTAGACATTGGACTTATTGGATACTTTGTGACTTAACGGTATAATATATTAGACTCTGATAGAATTTAATATATTAGACGCGGAACACTCACAAACTATTCAATAAACTCAACGCTAATAATTACGTAAATGATAACGAAATAAAATTTATAAATATTGTAATTTCAAACTTGGGTTGTTTAAAGTCACGATGACTTGGGAATGTTTTATGAATGGGGCGTCATGCCAAAATTTATAAAAACATTCCAAACTTGTATTTTTAAACTCAAATCTCTTTTATTCTTTTTATAAATCCCAACAAGAATCTAAGCAAGTATTTTTCTAAATAGTAAAACCTTTATTGTTTGAAATGTAAATTCAAGCTTATAATTATTATAAAACATAGTTGTTTTATGCAAGCTATTTGGGGATTATGGGTAAACACCGAAACTTACCATTTAACTTACTTTCTTAGCTTAATTATGTGTCTTTAGTTCTCCGACTTCTTCCTGGTCGCTGTCTACTCGAGTTGAGTCTTGGTCAATTCTTATTGACTATTCCTCATAATATATTGGGATATATATTATGCTTTGGTGTGAGTTACTTTTGGCGTGAGTTGTATGTCGAGTCTTGATTTCTTACCACCACACGAAACGTTAAAACTAAACTTTTTGAGATATTGATACTGAGATTTTTGGAAATGTTTGATACGAATAATCCACGAAAACTAAGACACGTTGTCTTCCGAATATTATATTATTTTACTCTTTGAGACGTATTTTGAGATAATACGTATACTATTAGGTCATGACGATATAGTACCTTTGTACTTGTACTCTTTGGATATCGACGTTCCTTCCTTCATGATTTGGTTGTGCTTGCTCTTTGATGCCAGTCTTGTTAGTTGTGATTCTTGCGTTGCTCGTATCAAGGTGAGTTCATAGCCCCACTTTTACTCTTTTAACTATTTTATAAACTCCTTGGGGTAGAATACATGCTACTCTTGCTTTTATGATCACAATTGCTTGAAAGCATTTCTTGTACTCTTGATATTATGACTGCCTAAGTTGCACGCCAAAGTCCCTACATCATGAACCATTAATCACTTGCGAGGTGAGCGCAAATATCGTGGATAGTACTATGGGAATTGCGACCCCGCTCGGTTATCGGAAATAACCGGGGCGCACTATATTTGGTATCTCTATGTAATTGGCTATTACATCTCAGAGGGGCAATTTTATTTACTTACACCAGTAATTTAGGTGTATGCAGTTAGTTTGGTGTTATGAGCTTAGTGAAATAATATCAACTATCTTTTATGGGCGTATAACAACGTAGCCCATGGCTTCTTTTAAACTTGAAAATCTTGTGATCAACTGCCTTATTACTAAACCTATGAATTCACTCAACCATTGTGTTGACTTT
This sequence comes from Chrysanthemum makinoi, assembly GCA_910596185.1. Taxonomy (NCBI): domain Eukaryota; kingdom Viridiplantae; phylum Streptophyta; class Magnoliopsida; order Asterales; family Asteraceae; genus Chrysanthemum; species Chrysanthemum makinoi. The sequence continues at coordinate 230,372,531 of OU343220.1, forward strand.
TTATAGCATGTATTTTCAGGGATGAAAAGCGATAGCTAACTCTGGAGGCGCTTGAGCATTGGCATGGCATGGTCATAGATGACTCTGATTTATGTATGGGGACCAAACTTTGTTAATGGGCCATTTTCATAACAATTCAAACTTTGTAAACTTTGTTTTACTACAATAAATGAAATATTTCACGAAAAAGCTTTATTTTTCACTTTGTGTCATGATCCAATTTAGTAGCACCCCAATACATTATGCTTCGCTGAGTCATTTTGGGGTGTTACGGTTGGCATCGAGCCTTGGTTATAGAGAACTAGGAAATTTTCAAAACCTAGACTATAACCACTTTTACAAAAACTTAATCCTATGAGCCACATGCACACTGCCTGCCAAGCTGAATGCCTCACTTATGACTCGTTGAAGTCATCTTTGATAAGATATGTGTTTTATTACTGACAACTTAACCTCACTATTAGCTATGATTGCTTTACTTATATGCATGTTTACGTACCACTGCGCTACGTCTTCTCCCCCACATAAATGGAATATTTGTTCCATCTTTTATACCAAACTTTAAAGACATTAGGGCATGTTACTAGTATAACTAAGCTAAGCATTGCAAGATTCATTGAACCTCGGGTGAATATAACCTGATCACCTATATTCACCGGGGACGGTGGGACATAGCGATCACCTATGTCCGGCTTCGAGAGGTGAATGTTGCAATACTGAAAGTAGTTGTAATAGTGGTATGTCCAGTTCACCTCCTGACGCTTCTTAAAAGGAAAAATTTTCATGTGTGTTGCGTCATAAGAGTTATAAAGTTTACTTCTACACATCACCTGCGGCGACAACATTTTCTCACTCACGATACTTTTTCTCCTAAGTTGGAGCCTTTTCTCATTACTACACTCTCTAAACTGACCATTTTACACCACTACCTTACGCCTCTGCGTCTACATCTTACTAGCAACGTGCATGGAGATTTGCACTGCGGATGATGCACACTACCACTTCAAGCTAGGACACCACAGTGATCCATGTTGAAATGGACTACCTTACACCACCACTTCGCGCCCTCCGTACCTACGTTATGTATGAGATTTGTTGAGCAGATAATACATAACCGACAAAATGTTGCATGATGCGAGTTAGTGATTGTATTTACCATTTAGATTTGCTTAGCGGTTTACAGCGACTAACTAAATTTTATTACGGACACTACTCTAGGTTTAGATTATATTTTCGGGTTGCTACAATACCATGTCTGCTGTTTCCGGTCCCATCGACTTATCGTCTTAGTTCTTTGGATCATTAAACCTTTATTCTGGATCATTGCAACCGTCTTCATCAACCCCAACCTATCATTATTCTCTCATACGTTGAGATTGAAATTGTCTCGTCATCCATTGCGGTAACAGTGTCACCTCTCTACCCCAAAACTCGTACTCAATCGATGAATCGGATTACATCTCTAGCGTTCTAGGAACATCACACCTAAACAATAAAAAAAACCCTCGCTAAACACAAATAATAAGCGAACGACTAAAAGATCTAAAGACATACCAAGAGTTAGCTTGCAACTCAAGCCCACAGGAGCGGATTCTAACCTTTCACTCATTCATTTGAAATACCAACGGTCCGTTCTACTACCCTCTTATGAAATAATAAACCTCGTCGTTATCTAACGTGAACTACTTCCAACTATTTTACTAATCACTTCACGGTCATTTTTCCAAAAGGTCTTACTATTGTGCCATTAAACCAAAAATTACAACCTTACTCATACTTCATAAACAATGACCTTATTAATGCTTTGCAAACTATTCTCTATAGAGTGATAAACCGATAAATTACCTTACTATGAAACAACAAACAATGGCGATAGCAATTTGTAAACCATATTACAAAATTTTTACAAAGTTATATTACGGTTTTATAAACTATTCTACCCTTTTGGTGAGCTATTTTAGCCACTGTCTGATTTAAAATCATAAAACTTGGTACAGCTTACCTCCTGAGACTATTCGCCTTTACTTTTCGACTATTATATCACCAACCTATAAACCATCTTGATATTAATTGAACTCTGAAATCTTCTATTATTTGACAAACGATAAATTGTTTTCTTGTAAGCTATTTTACAAATCATTTCACGAGTTATGTTATAATCTGAATTGTGTCTTACGAAAATACTTCACTACCATTGTTAAGCCGTTTTCTATCACTATATAAGCTGTTTTAAAATCACCTTACTAAGTTGTTGCTTAAACACCAAGCCACAACTAAGATTTATTATTAAACTGTAAATGATAAAAATGTTTCTTTCTTACTCAATAAAGTGGTTTTACAAACATTTTCATAAACTTTATTGCAATTTTCTTACAAACTATTTACTCCTCAAAAAAAAAAAATTATGATATTTTCTTTTGTAAATAAACCAAATTTTGGAGTGAAAATACGGCTTTGTTTTGAAAACAATAAATATTTTAATTGCTAAGGAACAAACTCATCCATCATCTACAAAAGTTAAGGTATTTCAAAATTATTTGAAATTGCGAAACAACTTTTGAATTCACATAAAGACCTTCAACTTGGAACCGATTCCATGTTATCGCCTAAGACCTTATTTAACAAGTTTTCATCACAAAAGCTGAAATTTAGCAATTTTCTTTATATACATCAAGTTCTCTCCTAAAATTTTAAAGGCTCTATATTTTAATTTTTTATATATACCCTCACCTTCGAGAAGCATAACCTTAACAACTGAATAATGCTCATAAACTTTTAAAACTTCTCAAAGCATACATACCCAACTTTCTATCTGAATTTGTTGGATCAAAAGCGGAATGCAAATTGCTTTGCGATCAGAAGGACTGTGATTGAAAATGATGGAAATCTTGGAGATTCCATGATTGGAGACAAAGCTACACTTAAAAGTCTCACCATGGAATTGTGTTATACGTTTAGTAAACGTGGAAAGTTTAATCTTCGTTGTGTTGATCCTTTTTAAGACTCTTGCTAGAGTTGGACTAGTGACTTAGAGACTTGAGCTACCGCCAGAACTTAGCTATTCATGACGTCTACATGTGCGTAATTTGAGGTAATGCCTCACTGTTGAAAACGATTATTGTCCTTGCTGGGAGATATCCATATCTACGAACGCCTAAGGCGTGTTGAGGAACCTATCGAAATCGTGAACCGTGAAGTCAAATGACTTGAGCAAAGTCGTTTTCCTATTTTTCCTGATCGGTGGAATCTCTAAGAAATATCTCGAATTCGCGTGAGAACGTGAAAAATTGAATCTTGAGAAAGTAACTATATCTTTTTTTCAAATCTAACGGATAACTCGAATTGAATCGCGAGGACGCGATTCCGTTAAGGAGGGAAGTCTGTGACAACTCGCACTTTTCAAGACATTCGTTTTTCAAGGAATTATGTTTGTTCATCATTTACTGACTTTTCTAAGCCTGTGTGACAAGAAAACGAGAAAGCTGTCTCATGAAATGTGAAATTTGCACCTAACGCGTACCGGCACACCCGACGTTTTGATTTATTTTGATTTTTGGTATATGATAAAATAGTCAAATAAATAATCATTTTTATTGGAAAAATTATTACGATGCGATGGCGTAAGTCTCGTAATTTTTATCGAACGTCTACTCCTCAGAATGTGTCGAATCTAATATTTATAAAGTTTTTGGAATTACGAGTTTGGTCCTTGTGATATTTTATCCTACCTTCCAACTTGGGAATTGACACCTTTAGTCCCTCTTGGGGTATATAAACTTCCCAACCCACTCATTCTCACACTTTTACACACACACTTCTCTCTCATCCCTCTCTCTAAAACTCCGGTCACCGGAAAACACATCGATCGTCTTCTCGTGATTCCGATACAGGCCGCGTCCACTATTACACCAACTATACCATTCAATAGATCGTCTCATCGTGGTTCTTTTGACATACTACACGCGCCATATACTCCTACCTGCGCGCTCTAGATGAAGTTTTAAACTCAATTTCTAGGGTTTCTAGTCTATCGGTATTAATGGTTCTACTGTGTTGTTGGGGTCTTGTCCGAGAGCCATCCACCACCACCAACGTGGCTACAACCGTCTCCACAGCCGAGCCTCCATCTCCCTCGTCTCTTCCAGTCCATCTTCTTTCTTTCCTTTCGTGTTTTTGATGGTAAGCCGAGACTCCGTTGGTTTATTACTAATTGGTATTATTACTATTTTTGATATGTGGAAGTTTTCGTGGGTAACTTGGAATAAAAATCATCTTTGGTTTTAAAAACGCTTTGAAATAATATTCGTGTGGAAATAGACGAGATTAAAACAGTTATAAATGATTTTGGGTGATTTAAAAATGGTGGATAGAGCGTGTGAAATATCAGTTTCATGTGGTGTTGAGATTTAAGTATTCGGGTGGTGGTTTCATTTTGGTCTTGCGTTAACAGGGTAACACACGTGAGTGGTGTAAATATTTTGGCTCACAAGTCGTGAGTTTGAAGCTGGGTTTTTGCTTATTTCATTTGGTTTAGTCTCGGGTGGGTGTCATCGTTTGGGTCTCAAGTGGTGCTTGTTTGATATGATTGTTATACGGGCCTATTACGCTCGTTTCGTGTACTAGTCGAGTAGAGTGACTCATTTGAGTCTGGTTTTAGCAATGTGCCTTGGCCTTAGTTTGGATATTCAGTTACTAATCAGATTATACATGTCATAACGTGAGTTATCGTTTCGTGTTCATATGGATTAAAAACTCGGATTTACAGGACATTTGTTTTATCAGTTTTGGTAACGAGTCGAGTTAATTTAGAACCAAACCGTTCACGTTGAGAGATTGATGTTGCTATCGTTAGTGGGGCTAGATTCGATTAGAAAAGCGTGTTTGCTGACTATAAAATGTATATAAAGGTTAGTGTAAGAATGTCATGGTCGTGTTTCCAGGATTATAAGGGTGCGTTAGTTTTGATCATGGGCTCAAAGGCCATACTATAAATCATTAGGAGTGTGTTGAGTTATAACTAATATAAAGGGTATAAATTGTTTTGTTATAATGAAATTTACTTGTATATAAATTTGGATCATGTGACTAATGAGTATTTATTTCGGCTACTTGGAACATTGGTACGTTTTGGTTAATTGGGATTGGCAATTGATATTGGACTTTATACGGATTATGATTTGGACTTCGGATCGTTATTGGATTTGCGATATTAGACATTGGACTTATTGGATACTTTGTGACTTAACGGTATAATATATTAGACTCTGATAGAATTTAATATATTAGACGCGGAACACTCACAAACTATTCAATAAACTCAACACTAATAATTACGTAAATGATAACGAAATAAAATTTATAAATATTGTAATTTCAAACTTGGGTTGTTTAAAGTCACGATGACTTGGGAATGTTTTATGAATGGACGCGTCATGCCAAAATTTATAAAAACATTCCAAACTTGTATTTTTAAAGTCAAATCTCTTTTATTCTTTTTATAAATCCCAACAAGAATCTAAGCAAGTATCTTTCTAAATAGTAAAACCTTTATTGTTTGAAATGTAAATTCAAGCTTATAATTATTATAAAACATAGTTGTTTTATGCAAGCTATTTGGGGATTATGGGTAAACACCGAAACTTACCATTTAACTTACTTTCTTAGCATAATTATGTGTCTTTAGTTCTCCGACTTCTTCCTGGTCGCTGTCTACTCGAGTTGAGTCTTGGTCAATTCTTATTGACTATTCCTCATAATATATTGGGATATATATTATGCTTTGGTGTGAGTTACTTTTGGCGTGAGTTGTATGTCGAGTCTTGATTTCTTACCACCACACGAAACGTTAAAACTAAACTTTTTGAGATATTGATACTGAGATTTTTGGAAATGTTTGATACGAATAATCCACGAAAACTAAGACACGTTGTCTTCCGAATATTATATTATTTTACTCTTTGAGACGTATTTTGAGATAATACGTATACTATTAGGTCATGACGATATAGTACCTTTGTACTTGTACTCTTTGGATATCGACGTTCCTTCCTTCATGATTTGGTTGTGCTTGCTCTTTGATGCCAGTCTTGTTAGTTGTGATTCTTGCGTTGCTCGTATGAAGGTGAGTTCATAGCCCCTTTTTACTTTTACTACTTTTTATAAACTCCTTGGGGAGAATACATGCTACTACTGCTTTTATGATCACAATTGCTTGAAAACTGTTTTGCGTACTCTTGATATTATGACTCTGCCTAAGTTGCCTGCCAAAAGTCCCCTACATCATGAACCATTAATCACTTGCGAGTGAACGCAAATATCGTGGATAGTACTATGGGAATTGACAACCCCGACTCGGTTATCGGAAATAACCGTGGGGCACTATATTTGGTATCTCTATGTAATTGGCTATTACATCTCAGAGGGGCATTTTATTTACTTACACCAGTAATTTAGGTGTATGCAGTTAGTTTGGTGTCATGAGCTTAGTGAAATAATATCAACTATCTTTTATGGGCGTATAACAACGTAGCCCATGGCTTCTTTAAACTTGAAAATCTTGTGATCAAGCGCCTTATTACTAAACCTATGAATTCACTCAACCATTGTGTTGACTTTTTAGCATGTATTTTCAGGATGAAAAGGCGATAGCTAACTCTGGAGGCGCTTGAGCATTGGCATGGCATGGTCATAGATGACTCTGATTTATGTATGGGGACCAAACTTTGTTAATGGGCCATTTTCCTCAACAATTCAAACTTTGTAAACTTTGTTTTACTACAATAAATGAAATATTTCACGAAAAAGCTTTATTTTTCACTTTGTGTCATGATCTAATTTAGTAGCACCCCATACGTATGCTTCCTTGAGTCATTTTGGGGGTGTTACAGTTAACATCGAGAGCCGTTATAGAGAACTAGGAAATTTTCAAAACCTAGACTATAACCACTTTTACAAAACTTAATCCTATGACCGCACATGCTGCCTGCCAAGCTGAATGCCTCACTCATTACTTCGTTGAAGTCATCTTTGATAAGATATGTTTTATTATTACGACAACTAACCTCACTATTAGCTATGATTGCTTTACTTATATGCATGTTTTACGTACCACTGCGCTCGTCTTCTCCCCACATAAATGGAATATTTGTTCATCTTTTATACCAAACTTTAAAGACATTAGGGCATGTTACTAGTATAACTAAGCTAAGCATTGCAAGATTCATTGAACCTCGGGAGAATATAGCTTGATCACTATATTCACCAGGACAGTGGGACATAGCGATCACTATGTCCGGCTCGAGTGAATGTTGCAATACTGAAAGTAGTTATAATAGTGGTATGTCCAGTTCACCTCCTGACTGGCTTCTTAAAAAGGAAAAATTTTCATGTGTGTTCGTCATAAGAGTTATAAAAGTTTACTTCTACACATCATACACTGACGTCACAACATTTTCTCACTACGATACTTTTTCTCCTAAGTGGAACGCTTTTCTCATTACTACACTCTCTAAACTGACCATTTTACACCACTACCTTACGCCTCTGCGTCTACATCTTACTAGCAACGTGCATGGAGATTTGCCTGGCAGATGATGCACACTACCACTTCAAGCTAGGACACCACAGTGATCCATGTTGAAATGGACTACCTTACACCACCACTTCGCGCCCTCCGTACCTACGTTATGTATGAGATTTGTTGAGCAGATAATACATAACCGACAAAATGTTGCATGATGCGAGTTAGTGATTGTATTTACCATTTAGATTTGCTTAGCAGTTTACGCGCGACAAACTAAATTTTAATTAACATGAGACACTACTCTAGGTTTAGATTATATTTTCGGGTTGCTACAATACCATGTCTTTGTTTTCCGTCCCATCGACTTATCGTCTTCGTTCTTGGATCATTAAACCTTTATTCTTTGGATCATTGCAACCACGTCTTCATAACAACCTATCATTATTCTCTCATGCGTTGAGATTGAAATTGTCTCGTCATCCATTCGCGGTACAGTGTCACCTCTCTACCCCAAAACTCGTACTCAATCGATGAATCGGATTACATCTCTAGCGTTCTAGGAACATCACACCTCGACAATCTAAAAAAAAAAAAAAAACCTAAACCCAAATAATAAACGAACGACTAAAAGATCTAAGACATACCAAGAGTTAGCTTGCAACTCAAGCCCACTGGAACGGATTCCTAACCTTTCACTCATTCATTTGAAATACCAACGGTCCGTTCTACTACCCTCTTATGAAATAATAAACCTCGTCGTTATCTAACGTGAACTACTTCCAACTATTTTACTAATCACTTCACGGTCATTTTTCCAAAAGGTCTTACTATTGTGCCATTAAACCAAAAATTACAACCTTACTCATACTTCATAAACAATGACCTTATTAATGCTTTGCAAACTATTCTCTATAGAGTGATAAACCGATAAATTACCTTACTATGAAACAACAAACAATGGCGATAGCAATTTGTAAACTATATTACAAAAATTTTTCTGCAAGTTATATTACGGTTTTATAAACTATTCTACCCTTTTGGTGAGCTATTTTAGCCATGCGATTTAAAAATCATAAAACTTGGTACGCTTACCTCACAGACTATTCGCCTTTACTTTACTGACTATTATATCACCAACCTATAAACCGTCTTGATATTAATTGAACTCTGAAAATCTTCTATTATTTGACAAACGATAAATTGTTTTCTTGTAAGCTATTTTACAAATCATTCCACGAGTTATGTTATAATGGATTGTGTCTTACGAAAATACTTCACTACCATTGTTAAGCCGTTTTCTATCACTATATATACTGTTTTAAAATCACCTTACTAAGTTGTTGCTTTAACATCAAGCCACAACTAAGATTTATTATTAAACTGTAAATGATAAAAATGTTTCTTTCTCACTCAATAAAGTGGTTTACACAAACATTTTCATAAACTTTACTGCAATTTTCTTACAAACTATTTACTCATCAAAAAAAAAAAAAATTAAGGAAATATTTTCTTTTGTAAATAAACCAAATTTTCGGAGTGAAAATACGCGCTTTGTTTTGAAAACAATAAATATTTTAATTGCTAAGGAATAAACTCATCCATCATCTACAAAAGTTAAGGTATTTCAAAATTATTTGAAATTGCGAAACAACTTTTGAATTCACATAAAAACCTTCAACTTGGAACCGATTCCATGTTGTCGCCTAAGACCTTATTTAACAAGTTTTCATCACAAAAGCTGAAATTTAGCAATTTTCTTTACATACATCAAGTTCTCTCCTAAAATTTTAAAGGCTCTATATTTTAATTTTTTATATATACCCTCACCTTCGAGAAGCATAACCTTAACAACTGAATAATGCTCATAAACTTTTAAAACTTCTCAAAACGTACATACCCAACTTTCTATCCTGAATTTGTTCAGATCAAAAGCAGAATGCAAATTGCTTGCGGTCGTCAGAAGGACTGTGATTGAAAATGATGGAAATCTTGGAGATTCCATGATTGGAGACAAAGCTACACTTAAAAGTCTCACCATGGAATTGTGTTATACGTTTAGTAAACGTGGAAAGTTTAATCTTTGTTGTGTTGATCCTTTTTAAGACTCTTGCTAGAGTTGGACTAGTGACTTAGAGACTTGAGCTACCGCCAGAACTTAGCTAGTCATGACGTCTACATGTGCGTAATTTGAGGTAATGCCTCACTGTTGAAAACGATTATTGTCCTTGCTGGGAGATATCCATATCTCACAGGCCTAAGGCGTGTTGAGGAACCTATCGAAATCGTGAACCGTGAAGTCAAATGACTTGAGCAAAGTCGTTTTCCTATTTTTACTGATCGGTGGAATCTCTAAGAAATATCTCGAATTCGCGTGAGAAAGTGAAAAATTGAATCTTGAGAAAGTAACTATATCTTTTTTTTTTCAAATCTAACGGATAACTCGAATTGAATCGCGAGGACGCGATTCCGTTAAGGAGGGAAGTTTGTGACAACTCGCACTTTTCAAGACGTTCGTTTTTCACGGAATTATGTTTGTTTATCATTTACTGACTTTTCTAAGCCTGTGTGACAAAACGAAAACTGTCTCATGAAATGTGAAATTTTACCTAACGCGCGTCTGCGGCACAGGCGTTTTGATTTATTTTGATTTTTGGTATATGATAAAATAGTCAAATAAATACTCATTTTTATTGGAAAAATTATTCTGAATGCGATGGCGTAAGTCTCGTAATTTTTATCGAACGTCTACTCCTCCGAATGTGTCCCGAATCTAATATTTATAAAGTTTCTGGAATTACGAGTTTGGTCCTTGTGATATTTTATCCTACCTTCCCTTAACTTGGGGAATTGACACCTTTAGTCCCTCTTGGGGTATATAAACTTCCCACCCTCATTCTCACACTTTTACACACACTTCTCTCTCATCCCTCTCTCTAAAATCCGGTCACCGGAAAACACTGTCCGTCGTCTTCTCCGTGAGATTCCGGCCCAGCGCCGTCACCCTATTACACCAACTATACCATTCAATAGATCGTCTCGCCATGGTTCTTTTGACATACTACACGCGCCATATACTCCCTACACGCGCTCTAGATCTGAAGTTTTAAACTCGAATTTCTAGGGTTTCTAGTCTAAATCGAGTATTAATGGTTCTGTGTTGTTGGGGTCTTGTCCGAGAGCCATCCACCACCACCAACGTGGCTACAACCGTCTCCACAGCCGAGCCTCCATCTCCCTCGTCTCTTCCAGTCCATCTTCTTTCTTTCCTTTCGTGTTTTTGATGGTAAGCCGAGACTCCCGTTGGTTTATTACTAATTGGTATTATTACTATTTTTGATATGTGGAAGTTTTCGTGGGTAACTTGGAATAAAAATCATCTTTGGTTTTAAAAACGCTTTGAAATAATATTCGTGTGGAAATAGACGAGATTAAAACAGTTATAAATGATTTTGGGTGATTTAAAAATGGTGGATAGAGCGTGTCTCGGTTTCATGTGGTGTTGAGATTTAAGTATTCGGGTGGTGGTTTCATTTTGGTCTTGCGTTAACAGGGTAACACACGTGAGTGGTGTAAATATTTTGGCTCACAAGTCGTGAGTTTGAAGCTGGGTTTTTGCTTATTTCATTTGGTTTAGTCTCGGGTGGGTGTCATCGTTTGGGTCTCATGTGGTGCTTGTTTGATATGATTGTTATACGGGCCTATTACGCTCGTTTCGTGTACTAGTCGAGTAGAGTGACTCATTTGAGTCTGGTTTTAGCAATGTGCCTTGGCCTTAGTTTGGATATTCAGTTACTAATCAGATTATACATGTCATAACGTGAGTTATCGTTTCGTGTTCATATGGATTAAAAGCTTCAGTTCAGGGACATTTGTTTTATCAGTTATGGTAATGAGTCGAGTTAATTTAGAACCAAACCGTTCACGTTGAGTGATTGATGTTGCTATCGTAAGTGGTGCTAGATTCGATTAGAGCGTGTTTCTTGACTATAAAATGTATATAAAGGTTAGTGTAAGAATGTCATGGTGGTGTTTCGGGATTATAAGGGTCGTTAGTTTTGATCATGGGCTCAAAGGCCATACTATAAATCATTAGGAGTGTGTTGAGTTATAACTAATATAAAGGGTATAAATTGTTTTGTTATAATGAAATTTACTTGTATATAAATTTGGATCATGTGACTAATGAGTATTTATTTCGGCTACTTGGAACATTGGTACGTTTCGGTTAATTGGGATTGGAAATTGATATTGGACTTTATACGGATTATGATTTGGACTTCGGATCGTTATTGGATTTGCGATATTAGACATTGGACTTATTGGACACTTTGTGACTTAACGGTATAATATATTAGACTCTGATAGAATTTAATATATTAGACACGGAACACTCACAAACTATTCAATAAACTCAACGCTAATAATTACGTGAATGATAACAAAACAAAATTTATAAATATTGTAATTTCAAACTTGGTTTGTTTAAAGTCACGATTACTTGAGAATGTTTTATGAACGGACGCGTCATGCCAAAATTTATAAAAACATTCCAAACTTGTATTTTTAAACTCAAATCTCTTTTATTTTTTTTATAAATCCCAACAAAAATCTAAGCAAGGGTTCTTCTAAATAGTAAAACCTTTATTGTTTGAAATGTAAATTCAAGCTTATAATTATTATAAAACATAGTTGTTTTATGCAAGCTATTTGGGGATTATGGGTAAACACCGAAACTTACCATTTAACTTACTTTCTTAGCATAATTATGTGTCTTTAGTTCTCCGACTTCTTCCTGGTCGCTGTCTACTCGAGTTGAGTCTTGGTCAATTCTTATTGACTATTCCTCATAATATATTGGGATATATATTATGCTTTGGTGTGAGTTACTTTTGGCGTGAGTTGTATGTCGAGTCTTGATTTCTTACCACCACACGAAACGTTAAAACTAAACTTTTTGAGATATTGATACTGAGATTTTTGGAAATGTTTGATACGAATAATCCACGAAAACTAAGACACGTTGTCTTCCGAATATTATATTATTTTACTCTTTGAGACGTATTTTGAGATAATACGTATACTATTAGGTCATGACGATATAGTACCTTTGTACTTGTACTCTTTGGATATCGACGTTCCTTCCTTCATGATTTGGTTGTGCTTGCTCTTTGATGCCAGTCTTGTTAGTTGTGAATTCTTGCGTTGCTCCGTTATCAAGGTGAGTTCATAGCCCCACTTTTACTCTTTTAACTATTTTATAAACTCCTTAGGGGAGAATACATGCTACTACTGCTTTTATGATCACAATTGCTTGAAAGCTGTTTCTTTGTACTCTTGATATTATGACTCTGCCTAAGTTGCCTGCCAAAAGTCCCCTACATCATGAACCATTAATCACTTGCGAGTGAAGCAAAAATATCGTGGATAGTGCTATGGGAATTGCGACCCACTCGGTTATCGGAAATAACGGGACTATATTGGTATCTCTATGTAATTGGCTATTACATCTCGGAGGGCAATTTTATTTACTTACACCCGATAATTTAGGTGTATGCAGTTAGTTTGGTGTCATGAGCTTGGTGCAATAATATCAACTATCTTTTATGGTATAACAAGCGTAGCCCATGGCTTCTTTTAAACTTGAAAATCTTGTGATCAACTGCCTTATTACTAAACCTATGAATTCACTCAACCATTGTATTGACTTTTTAGCATGTATTTTCAGGATGAAAAGGCGATAGCTAACTCTGGAGGCGCTTGAGCATTGGCATGGCATGGTCATAGATGACTCACGATTTATGTATGGGGACCAAACTTTGTTAATGGGCCATTTTCCGCAACAATTCAAACTTTGTAAACTTTGTTTTACTACAATAAATGAAATATTTCACGAAAAAGCTTTATTTTTCACTTTGTGTCATGATCCAATTTAGTAGCACCCCAATACACGTATGCTTCCGCTGAGTCATTTTTGGGGGTGTTACATAACCCAACAACCATACAATCTCACCTATTTTATTCGCAAGACGAATTGTAAACCTTCAAGGCAACAAGAACAAACTAATTCCATACGGAATGTTCCTGACACGCCTTTATCATCACATCATTACTTTCATCCTCAATTTCAAAGTCCTTTATATGTACTTGTGAACAAGATGATGGAACCCTTGAACACATCTCACATCACGACATTCTTTGTTCCTGAACCCTCAAATACTCATCATCCATTTGACGATCCATCAGCAGCACAGAAACATAGTCTCTTCTACAAATAGGTTCAATCCTTAGGATCCATCTTTTATTTCTATAATATGATCATTCCCATGAAATAAAACATTTTTCGTTTGATATCTCACTTATATAGATGTTCAAATCCTTTAGAAATCACTGGTCTTAATATACGACACCTTATGCAAAATATGCACACTTTACGTGAAGGTGCTTGCTGCCGTGGTAGGATCCACTGGTCATAGCTAACCGGATCCCTCATATGAAGGATCCGTGGGATCCGGGCAGACAGAAATAAAGTTACAGACCTCCACACATCAAACCATTCCTTTAGACCACATCATACTAGCTAAACATGATTCTTTAGGATCACTTAAGTCTTCCTCAAACTCAATAGGTCTCATACTCACTCATAGCTAACTTTGGATCACACTCTAGGTGCTTTTGATTTACCACTTCATCTAAACTCACCATATTTCCGCTTTAATACTCACACATTGTTCCTCACATCTCAAAACACTTAGCTTGATAGTTTTCTCAATTTTAGCAAATTGATTTTAGTCATCCTTACCTCAAAATTGGCCAAAAGCGAGTTTTTCATTTATCATGATTTTTAAAGAATTTTACAAATTTCTTTCAAGCTACCATCTGATCTCTAGGATCATTTAACTCCACTTGACACTCTCATATTTCTTAGTGTCATATTTGATTACCCATTGGTGCTCATAAAGCCCAATCTCTTTCTATAAAAGGCAATCATTAGCTACCATCAATAATTTCTCTTGATCATTTAAGTCCCTCTTCATTTAAGACACCTGAGAAGACTAAAACACTCAAGATGTATAGGTATTAGACCCTACAAAACATCATTTTCCTTTCTCTTGACTGCTGAGAGTCGGATCCCTAGGTTAAGCCTAGACGGATCCCTCATTGGAGGGAACCGGCTGCACAGAATCCGCTAATCCTAGCTAAAACAATCATTTCAAGCCTTTCTTGTTAACTTGAACACTCCATCTTGTCTTAATTGACTTCCTTGATCAGTGCAACCTTGAAGTTGACTCTTGTGCATGCAAATCATTGCATTTTAAAGGATCTTAGTGGTTTAAGCTTTGAATTCACTTACCAATTCCTTTCCTTTATAAACTCCTTTTGTTAGTACCTCTAAGTCATCATTCATAACATCATTCTCAGCAACTAAAAGCCTCCATTTCACTATCCATTTATCATTTCATCATGAGAAAATCTCCTAGTGCTAACTCATCCACCAAAGGACCACCCAAGAAACTTGCTCGGGTTGTTCACAAAATCTCTTCAACCGAATCATCACCCGTTAAATCCACAAACGCTAGGATTTCCCTTCCTCCAACTCAACCAATCAAACCAATCCCTAAAAGGATTGTTCCCACAAAACTACCATTGCCAAACACTACTATACCTGCTAAACCAAACACCTCTATTTCCATTAAACCATCACCCTTGGTGCCTAGAGCCATATCGTTCACCACTCCACTTTCATCTCCACACCTCTACAACTTAAAGGACTTGCCTCCTAGGCCATCTCATCCTCCACCATTGCCAACATTCTCCTCAATAGAGAGAATAACACAACAATAAAACCATGGTGTTGAAACAACACTAGCACCTGTATCCTTTTCTCCATCACCCTCAAATAGTCCCTTTTGGATTATGAGGAATCATCAAAGTCAACCACCCGATCACATGGAAGTAGATACCTCTCTACCTTCATCCTCGACACATATTCCACCACCACCACCTTTGGTTGAACCACCTCCAAATGTACCTTCACAAATCCCTCCTTCTTTTGAGAATCCTCAACCTTCCTCATTCAACCTTCCATCTCAAACCATTCTATTTCTACCACCACCACTTCCAAGCCATGAAAAAGATTGTTATCATTGTCAACATGTTGAAGGTTTAGTACATGAACTACGTGAAGAGCTACGTTTCATGTGTTATCACCTCCTCGAACGTTTCGATGAGGTCAACAAAACTAAACACTCCCAAGCTTAAGGATTCAAATGGTGTTCTAGTCTTAAGAAATTACATGTTATATACCATATTGTCTTGAAAATATGTTTGGTGCCTTAATACATAACTCATTTTGATGTTAACATCACATTTTACATCCACATTGTTGAATTGAGAATGCAGGTTACGGATCCCTCACTTTGGCCTAGAAGGATCCCTCCCAGGGAGGAACCGTGGGATACGTGTAACAGAAACAATTTTTCTTACTAATTTGAGTCTTATTTGTAGGAAATTATGCATCATATACTCGTTTTCTAACATTTGTTTTGTAGATTTTCAATATACACTTGAACACTTTGACACCCTCAACAAGGGGGAGTTTCTTGTCAAAGCAAAACGTTGCATAAACGCTTGCAATACTTTTACATAGGAATTACATTACTACTTGGCGTCCTCTCCTCACAAGGAGCACTTGTCAAGGGGAGCATGTTCGTCAAAAGGCGAAACAGTTGCAAACAAAATTGCAAATACTCGCTTAGTCTTCCTAATTACTTGACGCCGTCAACAAAGGGAAGCACCCGTCAAGGGGGAGATAAGACGAGAATCCTTCTCTTCTCTTACTCTCTATTTTTCATACTTTTACTTTTTACATGTTTTTTTTCAAACAATGTGTTAGTTTCTTTTCAACGTTCTTTTTGTTTCAACAAAAAGGAGGAGAAGAGAGTAAAACTTCAATTCAAACTTTTACCAATTTTAGTTTTTCCTTAAAATAATCTTATGTTTTGTCATCAACAAAAAGGGGAGATTGTTAATACAAATAAGCCGTAAAAGCGTTTATTTATATTTTACGATCTTCTAATGTTTTGTCGATAACAAGCGTAAAATCATTTTAACGAAACAAATAAAATACGTAAATGGTTTGAGCCAATAGTTTACTAACACACTTACATTTTCATATAAAACACTAAACAAGTAATAGTGTTTACATTTTTATAGAAATGCATATGTATAACAACTAAGTGTTTACATGTACTTATATATACTTAGTATATATATGTGTAATGAGTAAAATCTAAGTACTTGACCCATTGACTAGATACATTGAATGCAGTTGGGTAAAACCCAAAGTCCATGACCCATACCATGGGCATGATCCATATACATGACCCATTGCATGACATCATGCATGAAGTTATGTTGGGTATTATCCATAAACCATGGAGCTAATCCATGACCCATTGACTAGATGCATTGCATCTTCTAGATACATTGTATCTATTTGGATACCCATGATCCAAAGTCCATGACCCATGACCCATGATCCATGACCCATAACCCATATAGGAGGAGCGTCTGGCGGATCCCCCAGTTTACACTAGACGGATCCCTCATGTAAGGGATCCGTGGGATCCGGGGAACAATAGTTGATTTTTGCCTATAAATAGTGAGCCATTTCTTCATTCTAACTCACCCCTTTTCACACACATTCTCTCTTAGTGTTGTAAACTCTCTAACCTCATATCCAAAGGATATTTCTATGTAGTTTTGTGTTTGTGTGATTCTCTAGGTTCCTCTTAAAGGCGAGATCACCACCTCTTGAAGTCGTGCAAGCTCAAATCCATAAGTTGCCAAGCTTCGTTATTATCAAGACTACTGAAGTTCTCTTGTTGATAGTTCTTTCTTTCTCCTTAGAAGTGTTGTGTTGAAGGCATAAGGTGAAAGATGCCAAAAGGGTCAAGTAGAAGGCATTAGTGAAAGGTGTCGAAAAGTCCGTGTAGAAGGCATTAGTGAAAGGTGCTGAAGGATCGTGTCAAAGGCATTAGTGAAAGGTGCCAAGGGTGTACATTCGATATGGTGCATCGATGTACTAGATAGATTAGTTTGGGTAAAGGATATTGATATCCTTGATGATGTTGTAATAAGGAGTGTGTCTCATTTGGGATAGGTGTTGTGTAGTGTTGGGTAGTAGTCCCTCCTTTGTAATGGAACTCGGTATCTTGCCTTGTACCGGATAAAGTGTAGGCGACGTTGTGATAGGGTTGGTTCTACCTCGTGGAAGAACCCGGTGTCTAGCCTTGTACCGGATAAAGAGTAGGCGACGTTGTAAAGGCTTCTCAGCCACAAGGAGTTTGTGTTGTGTAGTGATTACGAACTCTCGAGTAGGTGGCTCGGGGAGTGGAGTACACATGTGTTTGGTTCAAAATTGTTAGGAACCACGGTTTTTGGTATATAAGAACATGCAAAAATTTTACTAACTCAACTTCCATGCAAAGTTTATAAAATCATCATTGTATGCCAAATAATTGAAAACGACATGATGGGTCTTTAGTTGTTTAAGTTATTAAATACCAAATATGCGTTGTTTCATAGCTATCAGAGTATACGGTATGATAACGCCTCACTCGGCGTCATGCTGATGTGGACGGCGTTATCCTCTCATTACCACACCATCTTCAAAAAAGGGTTTGGGGTGTGTGTGTGTGTTCTTATGCGTTATAATTGTGTGTGTGTTGCTAAAGGAATTTAGGATAGACATGCGTTCATACAATTTTTTTTTTATTATTTGTTTTTTAAAATGGGTTGGGTTTGTGAAAAAGCTTACTGTTTGTTTTCGGTAGTGTGTTTGTTATAAATTATGTGTGTTTTAAGGTGTTAGTGAGAAATTGAGTGAAAAAGAGGAAGGAGAAAGTGGGAGGGAAGGGGTATATGGAAACGAGATTAGGAGTGAGAAAAATTAAAACCAAATTTATTTATTTTTATTAGTTTTTTTGGGCCGCGGGTTGAAGCTGGGCTATGATTAACTTGATTGGTTAAAAACTTACTTTTTATTTGGTTAAAATAAACTTACTTTTAAATCTATAAATGTTATTTTTATTTTTTTTAAGTGTGTTAGTTTAGAGATTGAATTTGTAAATTTATTTTTTAAATAAAAGTGGGGCTCAAATAATGATGTGGTATGGAAGATGATGAAAAGGGTATTTTTAGTAGTTAAGATTGAATGTTAAAACTGATGTTGTGACATAAGCCACGGTGTTGGAAGATTTAAACCTAATATTGATGATAAGGAATGCTCTTATAGACAATTGGTTTATAACTTCACATTCAGATGGTTACAAATTACTTAGATATGAATATTCTCATGATTTCTTTAGTTAAAGTTTGTAGACTTTCAATTTCAAAGATTTAATAACTCAATGATTGCTGTAATAACTCAACAAAAACTCAATCTTAAGTATTTATAAAGTATGGATAAAAAACTATTAATCTCTTAATTTTGTTCTATACCTTTAAAATCCCATAAAAACTTTCAAAAAATAACCAAAAAAATCACGGGTCCAAAAATAAGCAGATATATCACATACATGACAAAAACAAATTCTGGTTTCACATACCTTCTAATATTGTTTAATTGCATATTTTTCAATCTTACATACACACTTACACGGTTTAATATACACGTATAGCTAATAGATGACTTTTGAATTGAAATGAAACATTGAATTGACATGGTTACATAGACGCTTATATTCTTCTTGAGACATATATTTTAGTTACTCAAGCTCTGCGTTGCAATTCATGTGATTTTTTGCCACATGTATGACGTAATATGCCTTATATTCTTCTTGAGCAAATGAACTCCTATATTTTTCACATGGTGTTAGCGTGATTTTAAACATCCTGTTTAAAGGATAAAAGAAATATGAGACTATACATGCGTGGGTAGGGAAGGACTATTCGCCCTTTAAAAGAATTCTCCATTTAAAATATGTCTTACATATCAATTTTTGGTAAATTGACCGGATTTACTTATTCTAAAACCCCCAAAAAAAAAAATTGGAATATTAGTGGTAGCATGCAAAGAAATTATGTGCGTACTTAAGATTACTTGTTTGGTGACAAAATTCACTACACCCCAAAATCCTCCATAATTTATAGTCCCCTATTGACTTTTCGGTGCTCTTTTTAACTTGACCTTAAAATTATTTTTGTTTTTGTATACAATAGTATGATGAAATATACTAATGGAAAAATAGATTTAAAACACAATCCATTCATATAATTTGCATCAAGTATTATATAACACAAACAAAAATATTCGTATATTTTTCATCAAGTATTATACCACAACAATATTATTAGGTCAAATTTTTAAAAGGAAAGACCAAAAAGTCAAATAGGGACTAAATTTGTTGGCCAGGGAGAGTAGTAGTTTTACAATATGTCTTCATTGCAATTGGTGGTTGAGCAAGGAAAGGACTTATTTTTTTGGAGAATGCATATATACCCATTAAAACTTAAAAACTTGCATATTTCTCTAAAATACAAGTTTTTAATGCATGATGTACAATGCAAGTTAAGCATGTTTTGGGTATATATGCAAATATGCAAGTTTTAGTGGGTATATATGCAATTGCCCCTATTTTAAAATACTACGATTTTTTGTCAACCAAACAGTAATCTTAAATTTACTCATTATCAGTTATCTTCTCTTGCAAACAACCACTATTCTAAAAGTGTCAACCGCTTTATATGATTTGTTCCAAAATGGTTGCTCGTCCTTCAAATAATTTACTAATACTCCTGTATTACTCTTAGCTAGACAAATAATCACGCAAGGCGACGGTATATAGCGGCACATAATAACACTTGCGAACTTGTAGTTCTAGTGTAACTCTTAATGCAACATTTACGAGTATAATTTGTAATTATTGCGAAAAAATAGTTTGAGTTATAAACGAAAAATGATAAAAGTATTTAAAATATTAATTTAGTGGTAGATGTAGTTATCTTTTTTAATCAGAGATATTATAAAGTTTGCACATTACTTAAATTTGATAACTTTAAGTAATGAAAATTTGGGCTTAGGTTATACATGAACCCCAAGATAGATAATGCGCCCCCCCCCCCCACCCCACACACACACACACCTTTTTTTATATTTTATTTTTCTTATTTTTTTTAAATTTTTAAAATTTAGTTTTTATTACGAACAACAAAGCTGAAAGTACGTAACATAAAATATAAATTTTGATAGGTAAAAAGTAATAAAAGACATAAAACAGAGAATAGGAAATAGGAAACGCTAAAACTGTTTTCT
>OU343220.1:230393467-230418979 GCA_910596185.1 Chrysanthemum makinoi
GTTGGTCATATCTTACCCTTCCATCTGATCCGCTCACCTAGAGATTAGTTGGTCATATCTCCTAGGCAATTGGCCTCTACGCCATTCAAAACTACCGAACGAGGGTGACTACCAAAGAACTATGCATGCATAAACTTAGAAATAATTGTATGGAAGTAAAGGTAAACGTAAACAAAATAATTAAGGAATCATAACTAGGCTAGCACCAAAGGGTGCTTAGCCGCTCATATTAATCATGCACATCAATTCAATATTCAAAGTACGAAATACATGAATTGAAAGTAAAAGAAATAATAAACGCTAAAGCTTAAGCGTAATGGTGTGACTTCTCCATTGGAAACAGCTCTGTATGCTTCCCTAGACCTCCCTTGAGTATTTTCCCGTTCACGAGTATTGTGTGTGGAATGGAATGAATAGAAATCTTTGGAATTCGGTGGGGTATTTATAGGCAGTGTAGTTGCAGTAACCAAAATATGAGTTACGCCGTAACCTCGGTAAATACTAGATCTGCTAGTTACGGCAACCAGAGTGGTTACGCCGTAATCTTCAATAAACCAAGTTACGTCGTAAATGATGCAGTAGTTACGGCGTAAGTATCAACGGCGTGGAACCTCATTTGACCTAATGGAGTTACGTCGTAATCTTTGGAAGGAGTTACGCCGTAACCTCTTGATGAGTTGGACTTGAGGTTCACAATAGTCACGGCGTAATGTGAGAGACGAGTTACACCGTAACCTCTTCAAAATAAGCATATTGTGATAAATCCTTAGTAAAGTTTCCATTTTAGGTGTCTCATTAGCTCCAATGCTCGCAAATTTACGAAAGTGTAAAACAATGGAAAACAAGCGTAAATCCATATAAATGATATAAATAATGAGCATTAACGGGGAAATTGACACTAATAATGGGACTATTTGATGTTATCAAATATCCTCCAACTTGAACTCTACTTGCCCTCAAGTAGACCTTATTAGATAGATTCCTAAAAGATATCTTCCAAAACCTGGAAAATATGAGTTTACAAATCCTTTATGCTAGAATAAAACAAAGCCGAACACCTCTCGAAAGGGGAACAAACACTCAAATCTCTCATCTATTCTAAGTGTCAATTTCGGGTGATCACTCAAACTTGATCATAGCATGTATTCTAACATAAGCTTGGCGGTTACACAAATCTCCACCACTAGAGTTAAGGGCTAAACAGTTCTTGAAGGCAATATGGGTAGACATGACAAAGGTTAAGGGGTGACTAGTCATTACTAACATGTCACGGCGAAGTGGACAAAATCAATGATACATGACCAAATCCATGGACAAGACACCAAAGATTGCTCGCTGCATCACCTAGACATGCTTCATGACTAAAGGGTAGGATAAGACATGGGATATATAATTGGTGTAAAACAAAAAACAAGCAGGTAGTCTATATCTATAACTAAGTCATCACCACTTACCGTCCGCCCAAAGTTCAAGTTTAGAAGTCTAGAGACCGGATCATGAAATGCAAGGTAGATGTGTCATTAGAGGACGTCGTGATGGGCACACTACCTTTTCTTCTTCAGTTGGTATTACTCCAACTCCAATCTTCAAATGTGATCGAGGTGGCCTCCTCGATACTAAACAATAAAGCTCATACTATAGTGCTTATAACAATGCACTTTACAAAATCATAACTGAATCAACTATATATATATATATATATATATATATATATATATATATATATATATATATATATATATATATATATATATATATATCTTTTTTCGACTTTTTTTTTTCCAATCATAACTGATAACATAACATCCCCCCACTTAAGATGAACAATGGGAATTCGGGGGGTCTTCAATGATCTTCATAATTGTTGTCGATGAAAGCGTGATTTCCAAACCTTTCCACTCGAACCTTGAACTTAGGCAAATGATGACTTCCCAATTACAAATAAAGACTACAGGGTAGGCTAAGGTGTAAGGGTGTAATGAAACAGTATATAGGGGTGACAAAATGAAAGGAATGGCTCAGAAGGGTGTATCTAAGGGTATCTTGCACTAAAGGGGAGTGCAACAAAAAGGGTTTCACATGGGGGTCGAAGAGTCGAGGTGACTAGTCGATAGACTCATAATGGTAGGCTTTTTGGGTGATAATCCTATAATACTGCCTTCTAAAACTGAAAAGTCCAAATACATCGAGCTAACTCAACATACCTCGTTTATGGTCTCGAAATGATGCAAAGACCAAGTTCTAAAGTTTACAAGCTACCGGCACACTCATAATTTGGTGGATTTGGAGTAAAATATTGGAAATGGATAAGGCTAATCTCACCATGTAATATCAAGGGTAGTATGTGCTTTCGCTAAGGTCTAATCTTGTTAGGTTCGGAAAAACATGTCAAAATTTTAAAAATGGCATAATTTTTCAAAATAAACTAGAAAACTAAGAGGAAAATAAAGTTCAAGATATAATTCTACTCAGTCCCCCACTTGAGTTTGTACAAAGTCCCTTTTGTACTAGGCATTAAAATAAAGGTGAAGAGAAGGTAGAATTAGAAGAACTTGAATTTTGCTCCAAAAACGAAGAAGGCTCACGAGAAAGGATCGTGCCTTTGTTAAAGCGTCATGAGCAAACTTCAATCCCTGAAATCACAATGAGCAAGCATAATTCTAAAAATAAAAAATAAAAATGAAAAATAAACCTAACTCACTTTCGTAGGAATCACGGTTGCATTTAGCGAATGCAACAAGCCTTTTAAACCACTTGGTGTCCCAAGTGGAGGAGTGAAGTCTCGTGAAGGTTTACGGGGAACACACCCACAAAGTTCATTTA
The DNA here is from genome assembly GCA_910596185.1 of Chrysanthemum makinoi. Taxonomy (NCBI): domain Eukaryota; kingdom Viridiplantae; phylum Streptophyta; class Magnoliopsida; order Asterales; family Asteraceae; genus Chrysanthemum; species Chrysanthemum makinoi. Next base: position 230,396,291 of record OU343220.1, read on the forward strand.
AAAACTAATAAAAGGTTACTGTATTTTAAAATGAAAGAATTAAAGCAGGGGATAGTTACGTCGTAACTCCAATAAGAGAGTTACGCCGTAACTTGCAAAACCTGAATGAGCTGAAAAGCGAATGGTTACGGCATAACCACTGAGATGGTATTACGCGTAGTTGGTAATCGTCAAGAATTCTCTGCTAAAATGTTGGTTATGGTGTAATCACCAAGATGAGTTACGCCGTAACTCTGTTGGATCGACAGCTAGCGATAATTACTTTATTGTCTCCTGCAAAAATGGTTAGAAAACACAAAACCCAACAGAAAGGAAATAAAAACAAAGAAAGGGATAATGAGTTGTCTCGAAAGAGCACTTTTCTTTATTAACGAATCTTTAAGTTAGACTCAGAGCCGCGGGGCTGGCCTTTGAGCATCCCCAATTTCCTCAATATCTTTCGTCGAATAAGGCTGGTCCCAAACATGTGGCGAAACATACCAAGTCATGACGCATCTTTTCCGTAGAAAATTAGCTTGTGCCCACTCGAAATGAAACCTGTCTTTTTTCTCCTCATCGATTTTATTATATCCAAACTTTACTCGTAACCAATTTTCAAATGAGATCCCTCTATACCCTACATTGCTCCTTTTATCTTCGTCAAAAGATGCCCATTCCTTACGTTTGAGCAATTTAGGTTCAGGGTATTCTCCTCCATCGCAGATCTTGCGATTTGGGTTGCATGTAGGCCATGCTATGGTGTAATTGTCATGCATCATGGCTGGCTCGCAAAAATGAATTGTCCAGTCAATATCGGAGAACCATTCGCTAAAAACACTATGTTGTTGTAACCACTTTTGTTTGATGTCCTCCTCATTTTCCCAGCACCACCAGACTTTTGCAGCGTTATCAATTCTCCGGATGAAATACTCCCCCCCTCCATTACATCCTTTTTGGAAAGGAGAACATGTGGGAAATATTACCCTGGTTCCCTCAACCAAAGGAGCACAGCAGTGAACTCTTCCTTTACAAGCGTAACTAGGTACGGAAAACGGGTTTTCTTCCCATCATCTTTATTGTCACTAGATTAGTCTGCAAATGTCTAAAATCTGAAGGTGGAAATCTATCGGAGTCATCTAGTTCTATCTTTGGTGGTTCTTTTATAACAATATCGTCAGGGTCAAGGCTCAAGGTTTTATCTAACTTGAACTCTACTATATTTCCATAGACTCCTCCATAGCGTGCTAACGTTTCAAGGAATGGCAAACCAAGAATCAAATGTTCCTTTTTGCCTTTTACATCATCTACTACCACAAACTCGGGGGCTGAAGTAAATTTATCGACTTTAATACACGTACCTCATGTAATACCTAACGGGGTAATCATAGTTTTAGTAGTGGATGCAATCTTTAAATCTGTTTCCCAAAGGTGGACAATCCGTAGTTTTAGGAATATGGATAGAGGCATGATGTTAACACTAGACCCAAAATCAACTACCCCCAATATATCAATATTATCAGCAGAACACGGAATGACTGACCCTCTAGCACTAATATCCTTAACAAAGAACAAACTCGATCCTAACACGGACCTACTGCTTTGGGGCATAGTTCGCCAGAACTAGGAAAGTAGTTGACGCAACTTTCTGTTGGTTAGATATTCATGAGTTCTAGCTTGTCGTTGATACATTCCTTGATCCTCAGAATCATTGGTAAACAACATTGCATTCCTCCTGCGGCAGCCGTTAAACGATCCCATCAATCTCTTCTTTGAGTTTTCCAATCATAATTTCCGATTTTTTTAGGGTTTAAAATCGTGACTTGAAAGATTTTTTATTAGTGTTTCCTAAAAACCCTTCAACCAAATATTTGTTCTTCTTGTTTGGGCGAAATTTCCAGGAATTTATTAATTGTGTCCTTAGATTGGGCCTTCTTTCATCATTAGGCCACGATTGTAATTTCCCGAATACTTTGCTATTATTTGAATATCTCTAGTAAAAGATTGATTCTCCCCATATTTAAGCTTCCTCGTCATTATTATCTTTCTTGTCGTTATAAGGGCCGATTTTTAGTTAAATGTCTACCCGTAGCTTCACACAGGTTGAATGGAATGAACGGTTTCGACTTTTAAGCATATCTGTTGAAACTTTCAATTTCTAGGTGCAATTAAAGGTGAAATTTCCACCTTGGTTTCTTTTTACTTTCCACTTGATAGATTGCCATTTTGAGAATGGTCCGCCATTTTGGATAGCTTCAATGCATAGTAGGAGTCATATTTGGGATAGGTCCTGATAATCCGGCATCACAATGTCATGATACATTTATTCCTTTGTAGAAAATATTGACCTTCTGCTGGTTATTAAGATTGTAACATATTGGATTTCACAAACACATCACATAACAATATATGGTTCGAATTAAGTAGAGTTTAGAGAGAGAAAGTGGGAACCTTTCTAGAGAGAGAAAGTGAAAGAAAACTTAGAAGGTTAGATTAAGATGAATGAAAGGTCCAACCCTCTACCTTGGGAGGTAGAGGGTATTTATAGTTACAAACTAAGCGTCCTCCTTCGGATGTGGATCGGGCATCATTGGGTAAAGACCCGTACTTCCTCCACGGTGTTACTCTAAACTAAATAACTAACTAATAAAACAGTAAATAACGATATTTCTACGAGCTAACTTATGCTAGATTATATTTGGGGTGACCGCTACTTCACTATGGAATTTTCTAATTCCTAACAATCTCCCCTAAGGGAGGTCACCCCATGTTTTACATTTTGAATCCTAGCATTCTATTTTATCTTGATCTTGAGCTCGTAGACTTGAATTCTTCAACATCGACAATCTTTGTGCTTTAGTAGTGATTCTTCAAAGTCCGCCTTGACGTACTTTTAGTGGAGGCCTTTAACTGATCCACATCTTTGATGATCTTCGAGCTTTCATTGAGATCATCGGCCACAGCAAATCTCTGGATCACCCTTTGTTGTGTTGCCATCATGTGAAGTTGTGACTTTCGGACCGACATGCTCACACTTTTGGATCATGACATCTTTCCATCAGAGTAGCGGAAGCTTTTCCTGGTTCAAGATATTTGCGGCGGCAGCACGAACATAGTATAGAAATATCGAGCGGCTATGTAGATATGCACCAGTCATGATTTCTTCAAATTAAGTGTGGATTTTGTGAGCATGCGGCTTTGGAATGACTCCTCAATTCGATCGCTGCCCGTCCAAATGTACACCGCAAACAACGGTTAGCAATAAAACACACGAAAGTGTCTTTGATCACTTTCGTTGAATTGAGTACACGGCCCACGGTTCCCCGTTGATCAGTACAAGTCTTTTGTGATCGGGTAGGATTCGAAGAATCTCCTTGACGGGGTTTGCATTTGTTCTAGCGTTCTCAAACCGGAACGTCTCAAAGACAACGAATTGAGTGAACCGCGAATTGAGATTCAGCGATTGATGAAAAATGATTTGAAAAACAATGCGTATTGCTTAGAAAGAGTTTTGCAATACGACGAAGGTTTTATGAGAAAGATCAATTTTCAATAAAAATACTTTTTGTATTTAAAAGAGTACACATTCGACGTGCTAGCGAAAAGAAGAGATTCGCACATCGAGCGGTTTTCCAAAGTATTTTTTCAATCAGAGATACTTTTGAATTTGAAAACATAAGTACACATTCGACGTGCTAGAGAAAAGAAAAGATTTGCACATCGAATGGTTTTCAAAAGCATCGTCAATTCCATTTCTGGACCAAGGTTGATTCACGAATGAATCGCCCATCGTTCTATCCGGTTGTCACATGGTTGATCTATAGAAAGATCTCACATGCCACCTACCGAGAGCTTGTTTGATGTTGGCTCTAGAAGGATTTCCATCTTCATTGTGAATATATCCTTTCGGATGTTACTGCAATACCACAAGGAGAATGCGTAGGACTCTAAATATATACTTACTTTCCACATTGTGTGAAACAGCAAGTCTTCATTAATTTTGTGTCCTAATGAGATATTGTGGATGATCTCTTGGCTCTAGACTCAATCGTGCACATTTGGTTCCTATGCGGGAGACTAGGGAGAGGGTCTCCTTCTTCAATATCAACAATCTCTAAGAAAGAGTCGATAGATTATGTAGGTTCCCCGTGAGAATGAAACAAGCCCCTTTAAGAGGAACTTGAGTAGTTTGGGAAGTTTAGTGAGTCGTCCTTTGGGTCCATGACGTCTTGTCTTCAATACGGTGTTACCTTGTAACCAACGGTAGCATATGTATTGAACCGGTTCTTGCCCTAAGGTTGAATTATTGGAGGGCTATTTCTTTTCACCCTTTTTCACATTCATTTCTTTTCATTCTTCAACCCCTTCAGTGCTTACCGAGACTTCATTACTAGAACCTTGTTGGGTTTATTCGATTACTAGCTCTATCTCAGTCCGCACTCTTCCCATATCTCACTTTTTCTCCTTTTTTCAATATACCTAAGGACTCTACACTATCTAGTGGATTGTCCACAGGTAGATCCCTCGGCTCTGGCGGATCGTGGGAACTAATACCTAACCTAACCATCCTTATAACTCCATGCATAAAGTAAAATGGTCGGTCTTTTGGTACAGTTCATTCTTCCTTGAAATTGATCGAAAAATCATTTGGAGAAAACAATCAAGGTACTTGTGATACGAGATCAAAGCATTTTGTACCTTAATAGTTTTGATCATTTAGAAAACCTCCCCCTCAACATGTGCATATGATTTAAAATTGTTTGGCACATGGAGGCAAGAGTTCTTTGAAATAATTTCTTTGAAATAATTTCTTGATCACAATTTCATAGAAAAAGCCATTTGAATTTCTTTGGTAAATTCTCCCCTCATATGTGCATATAGAATATTTGAAATCATTTTATCACATAGAGGCAAGAGTTCTTTGAGAAGGCATCACAATCACAAAGCGCCATTAAGAAACCAATTTTAAAAAACTCCAATCAAGGTACTTTATAAATCACTTTAAAAGCTTTGGTACCTCGATGGTTTAATTGCTCCCCCTCATATGTGCTTCAAGATTGGCGTTTAGCACATATAGTGGCGGCGTGCACAATTAAATCAAAGCGATCACCTTTTATCAAATTTCATTTTGAAAAATCTTGATTCTAAAGAAAAATCATACCATGACATAACATTAAATCTTTAGATCACCACATTTTAGCATTACAAAGCGGAAATTTTATGAAGAAATATCGTTTGAAAAATTTTATTTAAAATCACTCTCCCCACTCAAATCATGATAGTAGTCATTGATTGGTGACTTAAGTTTTGATAAAATGAAGTCCGGTGATTTTCAAAATTAAGTCAATAAATTTTCAAAACAATATTTTTCCATTTTCAAAACAATATTATTCAAAGTTTTTGAAAAATGGTATCATCACTATAAACCTGCACAAGATACGTTAGGTGGTTGAGAAGCTTATGTTGTTCTTTAGGGGCTTGGAAGAAAAAAACCGTCTGTGATGCGGTGAGACTTCTTCTTACGTTGCATTTTGAATGCCAACCGAGGTCAAATTAAGCTCCGTTTCTTCAATCACTTAGAAGAAAACCATCTGATCAGAGTGAGACCTCTTACGTTGCATTTATGCCAAATCTCCATAGAAGTCCAATTAAGCTCCGTTTCTTCATTTGTCAACCCAAGATATAGTTACCCTTTCCTTTCCAAACATCATATTATGTGGGATCGGATCGGGAACATTCTTATACCAATATACCGCATCGTTAGTGAACACACATACAAATATATGGTGGTGCGACAACACAACATGTCGACTAATAAAGTCAATTCAACATATCAATCAGTTCATATAAAGCATGGGAATAATGTTCATCAATCTATAATCATCTAAACCTAACAATCATATCCTAGAAACCTAGTCCTTCAACATAGGCAATTATCATTTTTAATAAGCATCGTAGGATAATTAAGAAAGTCCGTTAGATGATATAGATTTGAAAAATATTCTCCCCTCAATCAATGACTCATTTTTTGAAAAGTTTTAAAAGTCTGAAGTCATTGATTGAGTTTTCTAAAATTACGAAAACTCTGATCGATTGATTTTTCAAGCAACTCTTTTACCACCATTTTTGAAAACAACAAATATTTTTCTGAAGAATTTTAGACGGAAAAACATTTGTGTAGGAACATTGATCCTTGACATACTTTCCTCAATTTGTTTTAGGATAAGTGCACGAAATATTTGAAAATTGTTTAGCGTAACACTTTCCTTTCTTTAAAAGAGCGGGTTGCTATCTGAAATGATAGCAAGCCATAGTTTAAGCGGGTCCGGATCAAGTAACTAAAGCCATCATTTGAAGCGCGGGTTATGCGAAATGCTGTAAACCATTTTTTGAAGCTGGGTTCTGATCTGAAATAGCGTAAGCCATAATTTTGACATGTTTAGAAATCTAATATTTACACCTCGCCGAACTTCATCTAAAAGTCCGTACATTATTGAATGACATTTCTAAGACCGTAGATGTTATCGTATACCGAAGACATGTCTTGAGAAAAACAATATTTTTTGGTATTTTTCAATTTTCTGATTTTTTATGGGCTTTTGTTGATTTTATATTTTCTATTGGTTTTTGATAAATATTTACGGATATGAGAAATAGTTTAAGAGGGTGATGATACAAGTACAATAATAGGAAATCGTCAGACTGCGAGAAGATAGAAGTCATCATCTTTTAAACTTTCACTACCAAAGCATTCGAGGCTCTTGAATCATCGAAAGAACTTGAGCCTTCAACAAGTGAATCTTTGGTAGCTTCAAAACCCAACAAACCCAGTATAAAGACCATTTTCAAGAAGTAGAAATGAATAAAAACAGTCTCATTGAATGAAGCTCGCACTCAAGAACACGAGAACACAAAGTAACAAGTTGAAACATAGATCATTATCGGTGGTTATCAAATCAGAATAAGCGATGAATTTCGATCACATGAACCTGTTGTCGGCTCCGATGTACACATTACTCTTCGAGATTGACCAAATTGTCTATTCAGGGGAATAATACATCAACATCTTCATTTTTTCAAATGCATTCCAATTATCTTACATAACCAATCACCCCATGATGTACACATGTACTCCAACAAGAGTGTAGATGATGACATTCAAGTAACATGTTGAGTCACTGACATCTCTGCAGATGTCAACTCGAGATAATGATTAAGCCCATCGGTGAACATGTTGCAGTTCTAGATGTACCCATATCTCTCCCCCATGATGGTTGTGATCTTATTGGAATCAACATAATAATGTGTACATGAAGGAATAATCGGAAGCACTTTACCATTATTCATATCGAAGATGTCGATAAACAATATCATCTCATGAACCAAATATTCTTCTCATATTTCCTTCTATTTGTGGTTGAGTTAACACATACCAAAAGTATCCAGAGACCACTTCCTCCCAAAAGGTTGGAATAATACATCAAAGGCTATGAGTAAACACTGAGTTTCTCTATGGTTATGACATTTGTCTTTCCGGATTACTTCAAGAAAAGAAGTATTAGGTTCATCACTTGTACTGTGTGTGTTTAGATGTATGTCTCTTCCCCTCGATACCCTCGTAATCAAACAACACATTATACATACCAAATATTCTTGAAATAGAGAAGAATAAAAATTAGCTCAAATGAATTTTGTGAATCAACCGCTAAAGAAACACTCTCGATTATCTTTATCAACCCATTCAGGACAATTTGAAGTGACCTCATTGAAGAAAACCCGATGTACCAAACTTGAAATCAAGTAGAATTCCCCCGCATTTGCATCTTAAGCTTGCACTAATGTTGGAAGAAGCCGTCGAGAATTTATGCTTCAAGCAAATCTCCAAGTACTCAATACTCAACCAAAGTATGAGACATTAACACCTCTTGCATTATCCAAAAACGACATAAGCGTGTGTCACCGAGTAAAACAACGTAACTCCTTGAAGTGATAGTTAACCAGGTCTTCAACCATCCAACCCGGATCACGGTAACTAGATAAACTAAGTCTTCAACTTAAATTCAATCACGAGCAAGTTATCATTGAAAGTCATGCATCCAACCATCCCCACTTCAGATAAAATAAGAACGCCATAAGGTCAACTTCAATCTCAATAAGTGATAACGATTAACCGAAGTAATCAACTTGTGTCAAATACCCAACACGTGAATAAACATACAATCGGATGTACATTCACCCACTGAATGAACCGGAACAAATGATGCCTCACCATCAATGCATTCTTCCTAAAAGTATACATGTAGTGACCGACGGAAGATTCACCAATGATGTCTTCGAGCGGATGAGGTAGTCATTTTCCTTAATGTTTATGTGGTTGATTTATAGCATGCACAATGAGAGGAACAATAATCCGTGAAGATTTGGTGAAGGAATACCAAAGAGCGGATCATTATTCATGAACAATAATCCGTGAATATTTGGGAGGAATACCAAAGAGCGGCTCATTATTCATGAGTGCAACTGCAATATTATGATAATCATTATCAACGCCTTGAGGAATAACGGAGATAGGCTTTTAGAAGTCTCAGTTGTACTTCTTTGATGATGAACCAATTCGAGTCAATAGAAACCGAGTAGAGCTTGGAATTGGATGATCAACATTCGTTGAAGGTTGAAGGTACTCATCAAACATATCTTTGAAAATCAATGAATCCAAACATTGATTCAATTATCCTTAGTAAGTGAAGCATTAGGCGCGAGAGAGTCATCAAAAATCAAAACAATGAATCCCAGTTATCCTTAATATATTCACTCATAATCAAAAAGAATATACACTCATCATCATCAAAAATAAAGTCATATAACCATTATTCAAACATCCATCATCATGTAGTATATTCACTCTTCTCCCCTCAAAAATTGCATCCGAAGTTGCCATTTTTGATTTAGCAAGTGAATAAGAGTATACACCAATGAACGCAGATCCACTTGATGATGAATGAAGCGGCAAAACATGAAGCTGGTTGATGAAGAATGTAGATGAGTATGGCCATTCATGAGAGAATTTCTCTTTAGCGAAGATAAAGCGCACGGAATAGCGTACACTTTTTTTCTTTGAAGAACGGGGCCGAAGTGTTATCCGCGAAACACCATAATGATGAAGAACGAGCCCCGGCTGATGTGATCAGACGTCATAAGAAGATTTCTTTCCAAGATAAAGCACACTGAAACGTACACTTTTCTTTTCTTAGAGTACGAGGCTTGAATCAGTGTTCAAACGCCAGCCGATGATATATCAATGTTGAGTACCTTGAACCCGTGAGTTATGAGATATCAATCCTTTTGTTATCCATACTTTAAGCCAGACCATGTATTGAAGGATCGAAGTATACTGGAAAGTGAGTGACTACACCGCACTAATATTACAAACTTGATTGCATATATTATGGTTAGTGACATCAATATCCAAATCCAAACCCTTTGGGGTTTCACGGTCAACATTGAGAATGCCATTGGTAAACATCTTTCCTGTAGGTATCCACCTAAGTCCAAAGATCCAAAGTTCTACCCGATGGTATCCACTTATGGCAAGGTCTAGGATTGTAAGGCTTCTTATGCATAGTGAGAGACTTATCCTTTTTCCTAGTTTCCAAAGATTTAGCAGTTGGTAACCATCTAGGTGAGGCTTTTGGTTTCATTTGCTTCTGTGGATGACTTAGTGTAAATCCTAGACTTATCAGGTTGTACCATTGCATGAGCATTTACTTTCTTCGGGGATTTTGTGAAACATTTATCATGATTAGCATTAAAGATACATTTCAGACACTTTGAGCAAACGGCTTGTTTGGATTCAGAAATAGATCTAGATTTCTTAGAGTGATTCACTATAGAATAAGCTTTAATCAAAACTCAACTACTCTTAGATGTACGCCAATCCCTAGTCTTTAGATTAGTGTTCCTAGGTAATAGTTTAGAACTACTAGCTTGCCTTGAAATCTAGAAGAATTCATCATCCTAGGTCTTGCACCTAAAATTCCGCTCTTTACGATTGCCTTCTTTCTAGCCATTCCAAGATAAGAGTTCTTATACAAGTCATTCATGTCAATTTTCCTAGGCAAGTGAAGTGGTGAATTGGTTTTGTCAAAAACTTGTTTAGCATCAACTTGGGAGGCAAACCGCGTTTTTGAAAATTTTGGTCGTTCAGATCTAAACGCATTCGGTTGTCTAATAACTGGTTTCCCAAGTTTGATGGTTTTGAAAACTTAGTGTTCACACTATTCCCTGCTGTTTTCCGAGCTCATTTTTAAAAGCAACAAAAACTCTTTTCCTAAGTGAGCTTTGAGTTCATCAATATTTGCTATCAAAGGGTTTGTTTGTTCCATTGACTTAGTTCTAGCTTCTTTGACAGAGTCACTTAGTTCTATGTGATGCTTTCTCAAAGACTCATTTTCCTTTAGTAATTTAGCCACATAAATTGACAGGTCATTATTTCTTGTTATAGTAGCATCAATGTCTTGTGTATTCATGACTAAATTACTTTTCACATTCAAGACATAAATATGTTTCTTCGGATTGTAAATGGTTGAGTCTTTGTCTTGTGAAGCCAAAGTGTTAATTTCAAAAAGTTCACGAATCTCGAAGTTCGATTTTTACATGGTTTGTTAAGTTGAAAACTTTCTTCTTTATCAGCAATTTCAAGTGAAAAGCAATGTTTTTCAAGATTTGAGAATTTGTTTGAAAGTTCATCAAAAGCCTTTTTATCAACCGTATCTTTTGTTTTGAAACACTTAATCTCGACTCGGCCTCGTTATAGAACATTTATCAAAGACATGTTCAAAGATCATGATCAGTTTGTTTAAGAACGTTAAGGGTACCTCATTGCATGACACTTGTTCAATTATGTCCGATACCGCATCCATATCATGTGTAACAAGAGTACCGACCGCCGGGCCGTCAAGCTTATCTATCTCGAGCCTCTCAGATTCCGTGTCAATGAATCCAACATCCGGTGCATTACCCAGCTCAACATTACAATCTTTTGATTGTGCCCGCCATTCATTCCTACTGATTTCAAGATCTACTTCTTGTGTGTTAAGAGTAATCAAGAGTGGTTACATCATCATTCTTGTGCTTTCGATACCGCATTCAAAGAACACCGACCTTTCGATACATTTACCCGACTTATCACAAATATCTCTCAACTGTATCCCACTCTCATCTACTTTCTCATCAACTTTTTCATCTTTCTGAGTAACTTCCTCAATATACTTCTCCACATTATCCATGAGATGGATAAGTGTCTCCGTGGAACACGCTTAATTTCCATTCCTGTGTGTCTCTTGAAGGACATTTCAGTCATGTCTTGATCATAATCAGATGTGAATTTCTTAATGAATGATGAAATAGTTTGTAGATCACTTGAAGTGCAAATACTGGAATTATCCCTGAACCTTCTCTTTGCCAAGTTGTAGCTCCAATTGCTCTAGGTTTTAAGTTAGAGTTCCTGTTAATTTGGATAAGTCCTGACGGAAGAGGGCAATACATGTTCGTTCCATTGATGTGGGTAGAAGTAACATGAAGTGAGTGAAGTTGTTGATAAGGTTCAATCTCGCTTTCCTTTTGCATGGCATTCTCAGCCTCGAAAAAAAGTAAATCTATCCCATTGGACTCGGAGCATGATGAACACAAATCATCATTGATTGATTCCATCATCCTGTAACCGTCAGATAGCTAATTTTCATGGTTGTCTACAGCATCATACATTGAGTACTTCGAAATCAACGGAATCGAGTGTAGGACATGATGTTGATGAATCCACGGGATTTTACAAGTCTATGATTTAAAGCGAGAAATAGAATCTTTCGCGGGATTTTACTAAAATCAAGACCAAACCATTAAGCAATGACCAATGGAACGTGTTAAGATGACTGATGGGTTGTCAAAATGATAGACAATTGTGTGTTAGGACATATAATTGTTTGTAGGATTAGCAGAGATGTTGTTTGGTTGAGATTTGAATTGGTTTATGCACGATTTTCTCCCGAAATTTAGGTCTAAAATCATAAAAACCTCAATAACTTCTGTTCAGAGCGGATTTAGCCCTCGAAGGTTTACCCGAATCAACTTTAGTTTATCGGCGGACATTCTCCTCGCCTTCACCTGGGCCGTTGATGGGTAGAACGCCAAAACGGAGTTACTGATCAAAAGTTATAGCCGTTTGAAGTTTTGTCTGGAAAAGTCAACAAGTCGCTAAGAATTCTTAAACCAAGTCGCTAAGACCAAGTCGCTAGGACCCAAGTCGCTAAGATAATGCACCAAGTCGCTAACACCTAATTCACACATTCACTAAGTCGCTACAAAGTCCCACCGCTAGATAATATTCTCGTATTATGATGATCTCTAAACTCAAGTCGCTAGCGAAACTTTGGCGGCAATTGCCACTCCGTCGCTAGGAATACAAGTCTTCCAAAGAGCAACTCGCCATGCACCAAGTCGCTACCACTAAAGTCAAGCAACCCGTAGTGGAGAGTCCACTACTTGTAATCAAATCGCTAGGTAAGTCGCTAGCTCCAAACCACAGTAATCTCAAGCTACAAAAAATGTGAAGCAAGTCGCTACGAAGAAACTTTTCCGTGGCTCAAGTCGCTAGCATGAAAAACACATAAACACCACTTTTCAATCCAAAAACAACCCAACCAAGATGATTTAAACCTTCCAAATCACAACCTAAACACTTATGATGATCCTAAACACAAAAGTACAATCAAAATCCAAACTTTAACACAAGAAATTAACCAAATGATGCAAAAACCACTAAACTTTCTCAAACTCAAAAACCACCTAAAACCACTAGAAATCCAAAGATATGTAAGAGATGATCTAACCATGGCTCTTGATACCAATTGTAACATATTGAATTTCACAAACACATCACATAACAATATATGGTTCAATTAAATAGAGCTTGTAGAGAAAGTGGAACCTTTCTAGAGAGAAAGTGAAAAAAACTTCAAGGTTAGATAAGATTGAATGAAGGTTCAACCCTCTACCTGGGAGGTAGAGGGTATTTATAGTTACAACTAAACGTCCTCCTTCTGGACCGCTGATCAGCATGTTGTGGTAAAGACTGCCCTTCCTCCCTCGGTGTTACTCTAAACTACATAACTAACTAATAAAACAGTAAATAACGATATTTCTACGAGCTAACTTATGCTAGATTATATTTGGGGTGACCGCTACTTCACTATGGAATTTTCTAATTCCTAACAAAGATTATTGGTAGGACACTTGTAAAGAAGATCGTTGTATCTGTCCCAAGCTTGATCAGAAGTTTCATCGTCTTCTTGTTTGAAATTATGGATCTCCAAGAGTTGATTAGAAACTCGATGGTGGCAATATCTTGGATAAAAGTGTTTCTTATGTAGCCTAAGTATTAATTGCCCCTATGCAATCTTTCGATCCATCTTCTGCCGCTCCAGTTAGAGTCATTGGGAAGACCCTCGAGCATAAATAAAGATCATGAGACAATTCGGAATGTTGAAAAAGCTACGATGTATAGGAAATTTTCAACGCTCATATGCATCTTCGCCCTGCTTCCTGAAAAAGGGTTAGCGCGAAGCTCCCTCATAAATTGGTCTTTAATCTCAAACTATGACCATCTCGATTAGGTCTTACGAGACCCTACCGATTAGTTTTTGTTTAGTCAACGCTAAGCATTCCTCAAGAGTGAGGTCATCGATGTTAACAACTTCCATGGTACCTGAAAACTTGAAATATGATCGTGAGAAAAGTATAAATATGAAATTAAAAACTTAATATAAATCCTAATATAAATCACTGCAAGCCGCCAAAAACTTTGATGCGTTTTAATGACTGTGTCTTAATATTTATAGGTCTCGCTTATACCTATGGTCTACAATTCTAATGCACTAACTAGCAAAGGTAGTAAATGGTAAAGTCGAGGTCGTCCTAAGAGCTATGTGTGTCGGATAATTACTAAGTCTAATTGTCACATAATATAAATGGTTTTATATGGTTTTAATTAATTAAACTACGAATGCAAAATATAAAAGCAATTAAATGGTAGAAAGGAAATCAATAAAGGAATAGGGGTGCTAACCTAGTCAATCCTCCTAACTAGTTATGCTCACGCCTACTTACTCCAATTACTACAGGTGGGGTCAAATTCGAGAGGATAAAGATAGGTCATATCACTAACCTATCAAGAAATATGCCACTATTGGAGAAATCAAAGCACCATCAAAAGTCCCCGTTGTTCCCGTCCCCTAAGCCAAGTCATTAGTACCGCTACATGCTAGATTCTAATAGTGAAAGTGCCCGGCCGTTTGAACTTGTGACACTACACCCCCAATTTTAAGTTCATCCAAACGATAGGTGATCATTGGTCAAATCGCACAAGTAGAAAAGTGGTCGTCATTGGTCATATCTTACCCTTCCCATCTCAAATCTCACCTGAATGGTCGGGGTTGGTCATATCTCCTAGGCAATTGGCCTCACCGCCATTCAAAACTACCGAACCGGCTGACTACCAAAGAATTATGCATGCATACACTTAGAAATAATTATACTAAGTAAAGGTAAACGTAAACAAAATAACTTAAATCATAACTAGGCTAGCACCAAAGGGTGCTTAAGCCATTCTATTAATCATGCTCAAAGGCACGAAATACATGAATTGAAAGTAAAAGAAATAATAACGCCAAAAGCTTATCAATGGTGTGATTCTCCCTTGGAAACAAACCAGTTAGTTTCCCTGACTCCTCGAAAGTATTTTCCCACGTTCACAGAGTATTGTGCTGAATGGAATGAATAGAAATGCGAATTGGGTATTTATAAGTTGTGTCCGGAAGTACGCAAGTACAAGAATCAAAATATGAGTTACGCCGTAACCTCCGTAAATGCACTAGATTCTGGCCCTGCCGTAACCCGTAAGTGTGGCTAATCGTAATCTTCAATAAACCAAGTTACGAAAAAATGATGCAAAGAAGTTACTTGAAGTAAGTATCACGCGTACAAGGAACCTCATTTGACCTAATGGAGTTACGTCGTAATCTTTGGAAGGAGTTACGCCGTAACCTCTTGATGAGTTGGACTTCGGGGTCACGCAATAGTTACTACAGACACAGAGACGAAAGTTAATACCAGTAACCTCTTCAAAATAAGCATACTTTGGATAAATCCTTAGTAAAGTTTCCATTTCCAGCCTTCATTAGCTCCAATGCTCGTAATTTACCTCGAAAGTGTAAAACAATGGAAAATGTTTAAATCCATATAAATGATATAAATAACGAGCATTAACGGGGGAAATTGGCACTTAATAATCAGGACTATTTGATGTTAATCGAGATGATTATAAAAAAGGAGAAATGAGAATCTGAAAGAAGAAATAAGAATTAAAAGAAATGCAAAGAAAGGGTGAAAGAAATAGCCCTCCGTGATTATTCATCTTAGGGCAGATTAACGTTCAATTCATTACCTTTGTCATCACTGATGTCGCTTCGGTTGAAGATTAAAAGTCACATGGACCAAATGGACGCATTCACTAAACCTTCTTAGCCACTCAAGTTTCTCCCCAAAAGAAGCTTGTTTCATTCTCACAGTGGAACCCACGAAATCTTTCTCTTGCTGGTATTGAAGAAGAGACCTCTCCCTGGGGTTCCTCAGAAAACCAAACGCACTATCAGTCTAGAGCCAGATTCATCAAAAGATCTAATGGTAATCCTCGACATTTCATCACTTGTCGTTCAACAATAAGAACAACAGTGGTATGTTATCGAGTCCTTCACTGATCTTAGCAACTGTAGAACATTTATGAGAGGTTCACTATTGTGATCCTCGATTGATGGAAACTCCTGCCAGGTCAACATCAAAACAAACCGACAAAGCAGTCACTTGTTGTAACTCCCTGGATTACGCTTTTAATTGTCCTCAAACGGTCTACAAGGCAAGGTGATGCTTCTGTATCTCAACACTCATATGAACCTGTAGGTGTACTTCGCATACATCGCTATCTCAACTTGAGGGACTCCTACCAGAACGCCTTTTGTGAGAATTAGAGTTATGTTTTCACACTATACCTTTAACACTCTCAAAGTTCAAACTTGTAAGTGCCGGAACCGCTTATTACTAACCTTTCCTATGTTACTTCTTTCTTATGGGCTGAGTGGACTGACGTAAGTTTTCTCTACTTGCTCATACCAACAACATCACTTATGAAAGTTCTCTCATAATCAAAGGCAACACAAAGTCAATGATTCTTCACAACACAAAGAATCTACAAAGTTTAAAGACTTAAAAGAACTTCATCAATCAGTAATCCAACATTAAAGAGCGTGGATCATGTTGGGAAAGGTGGAGAACCGGAGTAGCGAAGCAGCACTGATGCAGCAAAACAAAACAACATACTATCACTTTCAAAGAATAAAGAACTAAAGAACAAAGAAAATGAAGACGTCAAAGTAGAATACTTCAAAGAAACAATTTCTCTAGACCGGGAGAAATTGTTCTAATAAAGATACTTCTTCACAAGAAAGAAGAATGTCTAAGACGTCAAAAGCTACTTATTACATCAAAGACCTACAACGTTTATTACTCTTTTCATTCATCACTAACACTTAGGAGATTGTTAGAATCACTCCCTAACCTAATTCAAGTTAGTTGATTCATATGTAATAGTTAGCTTAATATGGCCTTTATTGTTATTAAGCCTTAGGCTTAATGTAGGCCCTTGCTTCTAGGCCTAGTCCAATAAGGAAAAGGATGGGAACTTGAAGTGTTGCCCTAGTTCCCTCCTATAAATAGTCTTGTAAACCTTCTATTGAAGGTTGGTTGTTCAATTCATTCACTCATTCTCTACGCATAAACCTTCTATACTCATACGTGTGTGTGTGTGTGTGTGATATTGTTCATCCGATCTCTTCTCTATATCTTCTCTTAATGCTTGTGTTACATATATGGTGACCTAACAGTATCTTCGTAGGATACCCAAAGGAAACTATGGGTTACTACTTTTACTTTCCACCTGAAAACAAAGTGATTGTTGCTAGGTATGGAGACTTCCTTGAAAGGGATCTCATATCTCATGAATTCAGTGGGAGAGTTTTATGATCGGAAGATGATGAAGAAGATACAACGCCTTCTGAAAACACTAGCCAACCTCAAGTAGAACCTGAAAGTCTGAGTGTTCCACCTGAAGTTGAAGTGGTTCCCATTCGTAGAAATCGCAGGGCTACGCTCGGCACCTGAGCGTCTATGTCTTAACGTGAGAAGCTGAGGAAAATATGTTGGGATCTTGGAGAACCCGCTAACTATAAGGCTGCTATAATGAGTCCCTAAAGGATAAATGGCAAGTCGCAATGAATTGGGAAATGCAATCCATGGAGATAACGGTCGGATAGAGGTTGACTTACCTCCAAACGCCAAGGTAGTTGGAAGTAAGTGGCTCTATAAGATTAAGACTGACATGGATGGCAATGTACACACCTATAAAGCTCGTCTTGTAGCTCAAGGGTTTACTCAAACTTTTGGGATAGACTACGAGGAGACATTTTCTCCTGTAGCAGACATTAGAGCTATTAGGATTCTTATAGCCATAGCTGCATACTATGATTATGAGATATGGCAAATGGATGTCAAAACTGCTTTAAATCCGATTCGCCTAGATGAGCACATCTATATGGCAGACTGAAGGGTTTGTGAATCCAAAATTTCCAAAGCGTGTATGCAAACTTCAAAGATCCATTTATAGGTTGAAGCAAGCATCAAGGCAATGGAACAAGAAGTTTGATGAAGAATTCAAGAAATTTGGTTTCACTCAAAATCTTGATGAGCCATGTGTGTATCACAAAGCTAGTGGGAGTAATGTTATTTTCCTTATCTTATATGTCAATGACATATTGATCATGGGAAAAGACATTCCAAGTTTGCAAGATGTAAAGTCTTATCTTGGAAAGTGCTTTTCTATGAAGGATTTAGGGGAAGCAGCATTTATTCTGGGAATCAAGATCTACCGAGATAGATCAAGCCGGTTGATTGGACTAAGTCAAATGTTGGGATACAGAAAGTCAAAGTGCTAAAGAGTTAAAGTGCTGAAGATTAACAAAGTACTGCAGAAAGACAAAGTGCTAAAGAAGTCAAAGTACTGCTAAGTAAAAGTCAAAGTACTGCTTATTCATCAAAGTACTGCAAAGATTAAAGTCGGTTGTAATTGATTAATAGATAGAAAGTAATGTTTATCTAGAACTTTCTAAGTATTGTTTTACTTGACATACAAGGATAAGAATTGTAAACCGATTAGGGTTATCCTTAAGCCTATAAAAGGACCCCTAGATTGGTATTAGAGATATATGTTTTAGAATCATAAAGTACGATCATTATTTAGAGTTTTAGAGTTGTTAAAGAATCTGCATAATAAGCAGTTTTAAAGTTATTAATAAAGTTAAATCTTCTTAGCTTTGTTAAGTAAATTCCGCTTACTTAATAGAGATTACCCAGTGTTTTCATTGTTAATAACTTAGGATTTATCCGAGGTTATTAAACCCTTAACAAGCTATTTAAGTTAGTTTGGTTAGAGTACATCGATCCAACAAGTGGTATCGGAGCTTGTGTGGAAACTCTGATAAGAAGAAACTGTTTAAACCTAGTTAAACAACAAAAACCTAAAGATGTCCGAAGCTGTTCCACTACCATCCATCACCTCACTAAGGATTCCTATCATTAAGAAGGGCAAATACGATCTATGGAGCATGAAGATGAGGCAGTATATTGCAATCACAAACCATGCACTGTGGAATGTGATTGTCAATGGTAATGAAGTGGAAGAACCCTGCAGACATTCCTGGCCAACCTAAAGCACCTAAACCCATTCTTGAGATGCTACAATAAGAAATCAAGAGCTCTCAACATATTGTTCTGCTATTCCGGATGGTCATCTACTCAAGTTCCATGATGCTAAAGATGCAAAGCAACTCGTCGCTCTCTCAAAACTAGATTTGCAGGTAATGATGCTTCCAAGAAGATGCACGAAATCTGTGGAGCGCAGTTTGAAACTTTTACTTGTTGGAGAGAGAAAGCCTTGATGTCGCCATGTAGACCAAAATCTCAAAGCATGATGGAGCTGTACAAAGCAGAGGTCTCAATTGAAGATGCAAATTTAAAGTTCTTAAGAAGTTTGCCATCTACATGGCATGTAATTACTACTATGATCGAGGACAACCGGATTGACACCATGGACTTTGATGATCTCTACAATCATCTGAAGGTGTATGAGCATGATATGAATGGCCAAACAAGCTCAAAGTCTTACAAGATTGCTTTTGTGTCATCTCGAAGAGGCGACTTCTTCTAAAAGTACTCGCTTCTCCCACTCAAAGTCTTTGTTGGTCAAAGTACTGCCTGCCTACAATACCCCCACTTTTGCTCGAACCTACACCAACTAATACCATCCACTCGCAGATGAAGTCGGTGCTCTTATTTGCACAGAGCTACTCTACTGTACTTATGAAGAAGATCTCTCACAGAGAAGAGGATGCTCTGAAGAAATTGATATCGTGTGGCAAGTTGCTATGATCATCAAGGATCAAGAAGTTTATGAAGAAGACAGAAGAGGCATGACTTCAAACCAAAACATGGAATCACTTTTGACAAATCCAAGATTGAATGCTTCAATTGTCAAAAGACTGGACATTTTGCAAGGGAATGCAGGTTTGCTAAGTATCAAGCAAACAGGATGACTGAGAAACCAAAGCTAGAGTTAAAAGAAATTCCTATTAGAGAAACAAAAGCTTTGGTTGCTCAAGAGAATTTATCGAGGTGACTGGAGGCTGAGTTTGATGATGAACCAGTAACCTACTGTATGGTAGCTGTGGATGATTCAGTGGAAGAATTTGACTGGAGCATAGCTTTTGATAAGGAACCTGGACATGCTGCTATTGTGACAAGTCGCACTTTTCTAGGTATCCGTTTTCGAGAAAATTCATTTGTTTTTCAATTACGAACTTTTCTGAGCTCATTTGACGTGAAAACGAGAAAGTTATCTCATGAAACGTGAAAATCAGATGCAGCGCGTCTGCGGCACAATGGTAATCTCGTTAAAACATTCTATTTGATCATTAATTCTATTGGCGAGAAAGTAGTCCAATAAATACCCATTTTTATTGGAAACATGATTTCAAAAATATTGGCGCAAGTTTCGTGGTCTCACGAGAAATCTTGATAACCGAAACGAGCTCGAGAAGTGTTATCGTGAAAGATTGGGGCAATTAGCACAACCGCCCTCCATTTAATACCAAACGCACCCTTAACTTGGAGAATTGACACCTTTAGTCCCTCTTGGGGTATATAAACTTCCCACCCCACACATTCTCACACTTTTACACACACACTTCTCTCTCATCCCTCTCTCTAAAAATCCGGTCCACGGAAAACCGTCCGATAGTCTTCTCCGGCGAGATTCCGGCCACGCCACACACCCTATTACACCAACTATACCATTCAATAGATCATCTCATCGTGGTTCTTTTGACATACTACACGCCTATATACTCCTACACGCTCTAGATCTGAAGTTTTAAACTCGAATTTCTAAGGTTTCTAGTCTAAATCGAGTATTAATGGTTCTGTTGTTGTGGGGTCTTGTCCGAGAGCCATCCACCAACCATCAGTGGCTACAACAACAAGCTCCACAGAGCTTTCCTCCATCTCCCTCGCTCTTCCAGTCCATCTGAGACTCCGTTGGTTTATTACTAATTGGTATTATTACTATTTTTGATATGTGGAAGTTTTCGTGGGTAACTTGGAATAAAAATCACCTTTGGTTTTAAAAACATTTTGAAATAATATTTGTGTGGTAATAGACGAGATTAAAATAGTTATAAACGTTTTTGGGTGATTTAAAAATGGTGGATAGAGCATATGAAATATCAGCTTCATGTGGTGTTGAGATTTAAGTATTCGGGTGGTGGTTTCATTTTGATCTTGCGTTAACAGGGTAACACACGTGAGTGGTGTAAATATTTTGGCTCACAAGTCGTGAGTTGAAGTCGGTTTTGCTTATTTCATTTGGTTTAGTCTCGGGTGAGTGTCACCGTTTGGGTCTCATGTGGTGCTTGTTTGATATGATTGTTATACGGGCCTATTACGCCAGTTTCGTGTACGGGTCTAGTCGAGTCGAGTGACTCATTTGAGTCTGGTTTTAGCAATGTGCCTTGGTCTTAGTTTGGATATTCAGTTACTAATCAGATTATACATGTCATAACGTGAGTTATCGTTTCGTGTTCATATGGATTAAAAACTCGGATTTAAAGGACATTTGTTTTATCAGTTTTGGTAACGAGTAGAGTTAATTTAGAACCAAACCGTTCACGTTGAGAGATTGATGTTGCTATCGTTAGTGGTGCTAGATCCGATTAGAAAAGCGTGTTTGTTGACCATAAAATGTATAAAGGTTAGTGTAAGAATGTCGTGTTTGTGTTTCCAGGTTATAAGGGTGCTTTAGTTTTGATCATGGGCTCAAAGGCCATACTATAAATAAATAATTAAGAGTGTGTTGAGTTATAACTAATATAAAGGGTATAAATTGTTTTGTTATAATGAAATTTACTTGTATATAAATTTGAATCATGTGACTAATGAGTATTTATTTCGGCTTACTTGGAACATTGGTACTTTTCGGTTAATTGGGATTGGCGATTGATATTGGACTTATACGGATTATGATTTGGACTTCGGATTGTTATTGGATTTGCGATATTAGACATTGGACTTATTGGACACTTTGTGACTTAACGGTATAATATATTAGACTATAATAGAATTTAATATATTAGACGCGGAACACTCACAAACTATTCAATAAACTCAACGCTAATAATTACGTAAATGATAACGAAATAAAATTTATAAATATTGTAATTTCAAACTTGGATTGTTTAAAGTCACGATGACTTGGGAATGTTTTATGAATGGACGCGTCATGTCAAAATTTATAAAAACATTCCAAACTTGTATTTTTAAACTCAAATCTCTTTTATTTTTTTTATAAATCCCAACAAAAATCTAAGCAAGGGTTCTTCTAAATAGTAAAATCTTTATTGTTTGAAATGTAAATTCAAGCTTATAATTATTATAAAACATAGTTGTTTTATGCAAGCTATTTGGGGATTATGGGTAAACACCGAAACTTACCAATTAACTTACTTTCTTAGCATAATTATGTGTCTTTAGTTCCTCGACTTCTTCCTTGTCGTTGTCTACTCGAGTTGATTCTTGGTCAATTCTTATTGACTATTCCTCATAATATATTGGGATATATTATGCTTTGGTGTGAGTTACTTTTGGCGTGAGTTGTATGCCGAGTCTTGATTTCTTACCACCACACGAAACGTTAAAACTAAAATTTTGAGATATTGATAATGGATTTTTGGAAACGTTTGACACGAGTATTCCACGAAAACCAAGACATGTTGTCTTTCGGAAATTAATTTGCTTTGCTAGATTTATTCTGAGATAGCAAATTTCTATTAGATTGTGCCGATGTCGTACCGTTGTGCTTGTACCCCCTTTGGATATAGTTGTGCTTTTCTTGTGAGACTGCTGTGCTTTGCTCACTGATGCCAGCCATGATTCCGTTGCTTTCATTGAGGTCAGTGGTTCACCCCTACTTTTACTTGCTTTTAAACTGTTTTGGGGGAGAAT
>OU343220.1:230419079-230583406 GCA_910596185.1 Chrysanthemum makinoi
TTAAGCATTGTGCATTGTGGTCACTAAATCCTAGTATATAATATGTCAGGTAAAAAAGCTTTTAATGCTAATTTCGAAGTATTAGATTACTAGTAGCAATGACCAAATGGTTTGGTCGGTCCCCAATTTTGACAGCCCTTCCCCCACCCCAAAACCTTGACCGTACCAAACACGTCCCTCCAAAAAATTGTAAGGTTGGGTCGGCTAGGCCATCAAATGAATTGAAAGAATTTAGTGTGTGAGTGTTTTTTTAATTTATTTTTGTGAGATATGTTTTTTGTTATGTTACTACGAGCATTTGGTCATGCATTTTGTCTATCTGAATTGGCACTAATGTGGCGGAGATGTTTGGTCAAATTTGTGGTCACCACTAGGGGTGGCTTGCATATGAAAGCCATAAACCGCACAAAACCATAAAACCCAGCGCCTAAGGAAAGCCGCAAAAAAAACCGGGTCGCGGTTCTTGAAAATAAAAAACCGCATTTTGCGGTATGGTTTCGACTTCCACCAAACACCGCGCATAAAAACCGCGCAAACCGCAAAGTCATATTCAAATATATTTTTATTTTTATTTTAAATAAACCAACTATATTTTATAATTTTTGTAAGATTAAATACTTTTGTTAATATTTTTATAATTAGTTATTTCAAACTAATTTTATTAGTTAATTATTGAGTTTTTTATATCATATAATTTTGTTTTTATCAATATATAGTCGAGATTTAAAAAAATAAATCTGTTTATTAACTTTTATTATTACAGAGATTTATAATTTCGTACTACTACCAAACATTAGTATATATATGCTTTTACTCATTATGTAACCATATGATATATTTATTCTATAATAAATATATACCAAAAAAATAGAATTTGAAAAAAAACTTTAAAACCGCAAAACCATAAAACCAAACATAAAACATAAAAACCGCAAACCCATAAAACCGCAGCGGTTGCTTGATTCTCATTAAAAACGCATCATTGGATCGCGGTTCGGTTTACAAAACCGCGCAAATGCTCACCCCTAGTCACCACTATTACTAATCTTAAACATACTAAAAAAACATTGATAGACAAAGGGTTCTCATATTTGACATGAGAGTAAATTGGCATTGTTAGCACTTTTATTTGGCTACTTATTTATAAAACTTTTTATTTTGTTTAGAATATATAAAAACAATATAGATTATCTAAACACTTTAAATTTTCAAGAATGGGCCGTTTGGTGTGAGGTATTTACCCATAAGGATTATGTTCAAAGTAAAATAATTCATTTGGTTTGTGTACTTAGGATTTAAAATTAGGACTCACAACAATGAATAAGACGATAGACATATCTTTTGGTCCTTGCCTGGTTTAGTCTACATGCCACATGCATGCTTACTCTATTTGCTTTTTTTATTCTTCTTTCTCTTTTCTAATTTGTTTTATGTGAATAAACATTTTTTTTATAATGTACAAATATGGTTCAAATAGATAGTTTATTCTCTTATACATATAAAACAGAAAGTCGAATAGTTTAAAAATTATTATTTTCGTTAGTGGAAAGGGGGTATGGTGGGCTTTGGGCCAAGACGTAGGTTGTTGCTGATGCGTATTCCTACACTTTTGTTTTATAAGTAGGTCCTTTTGTTATTTATTATTAAACAAACAATTTCAATTTTTATCTTAATATATTAAATAAACAACTTTTAAATCCAAATTCAAATTCAAATCCAAATACAAATCTTAATCTTAAATCTATCTACAAACCAAACAGGTCCTAAGTTGAGGTATAAGTGAAAGGGAAAGAAAAGTTGCTCAATGCTTATTAAAATGTTAGACGTTTTAACTAAAACATCATGATGACTATGCAAGATAAAATGTTAGACGTTTTAAGTTGCCGATGACAGTATTACTAGTTTGAGATGGTTTTTTCTTTTTTTCTTTTCTTAGAAGGGGTTGGGGTCGGGGGATGGGGGTAATATGGGATGTCATCCGTGAGTATTACTAGTTTGAGATGGTTTTTTCTTTTTTTCTTTTCTTAGAGGGGGTTGGGGCCGGGGGATGGGGGTAATATAGGATGTCATCCGTGGGCAATGGGTGTGGGTACCTTTATCGTGCCACCCGCCCTCATTGTTTACACTAACTCGTCACCCGCCCATCACCCACCAGTGGATACAATTTTCTACTCATGCCCATGCCGGCAGGTATTTGTTGCTCATGGGTAAACCCATAGGTTAGTGAAATGCAACAAAAGCACAAAACTGTGATGTGAAAACTAATTATGAAACTGTGTAATAAGATACCATAATACCAAGTTCACAAAATACTTAAACATATGTCTGAAGTTCGAAAATTAAACATCATTACACCAGATCAAAGTCATATTAGTTCATTTCAAGAGATAAAGTAAAACTAGTTGGATACTCGCGCACAACGATGGCGATAAAATATCGTTAAATTTTAAATATAGTAAATGATTTGCTAACCCAGCTCTCCTCGCAATTCCCTACCCGCTCAGTGAATTCGTTTCACAACATTCACAATGTATATGTGCTAGTTTTATGTGTTTGTTTGAGTTTCCTTTAGCTTTCCCGTGACATCATTGTTCCCGCATATACAAAGACCCTCACAATCTCTTACCCGTCAAACACTCCCCCCAAAAATGTATTGATTGAAATAAAGGTTAAAGTTGTAAAAATTTGAATCAAAATAAAATAAACTCGCTAAAAATGTAAAAACTTAAAACTCATAAAAATATATCAAAATGGATATTGAATTAAAGATCACAAAAATTTTAAAAGTACGATGAAATTATATCATTAAAAAAATAAATAGATTAAAAGATATTTTAATTTGAAAATAAAAGTGATTTTTTTAGTTGATAAGTGACAAATGTCACTCTATGATTTGAGTTTCTTATCATAATTTTTTGTGGAGCCCACAACTTAAATGCTTTATATAAGAGCTATAGGTTTCATGAAGAGGGTAACCTCTTCATTCGAGGCCCACGGGTGCCACATCACCATAACAAACCTCTACAACTAACCCCCCTCACAACAAACCTCAACCTCTTCATTTGGGGCTCACCACTACAACTTTATTTTTTCAAAAAAAGAAAAACTACCCGTTTTAACGGATATATTTTTTCAAAATTATATTATATCCGTTTGGTTTGTGGCTATTGCCAGTGAATTTACTTCGTTGTGCAGACGACGAGCACCCCCACGACAAAGGACGGCGAGGCTTGGCGGTGTGGCGGCGAGGGACGGCGAGCAGTCCACGGTGGCGGCGAGCAGGACAACGAGGACGACACCTAGAGCTCTAATAATATAGAAGTATAGATAGTCTAAAATTTCGTTAACAAAACACAAAATTTCAGTTCTTCAACAACTTACAAACATCCTTACATATATTTATTGTGTTTTCAAGATATACCAACAACCTTACAAATATTTAAATATTATAATAAATTTTAGTTTAACATGAATGGGTTCACAGGTACACCCATGATTGTTTTGAAGGGTATACCCGTGGGTATTTTAAATGGGTGTAATGGGTTTACTCGTGAAGGATATACATTACCCGTCACCCCGCCCGATGGGTACAAATTTTCACCCACAACCCACCCGTGGGTAAAATTTGATGAGGTTACCCACCCATTTACGTACGTGTACCCGTGGTTTATAGGTTTTTTTCTCGCTCGTCACCATCCTTAAGGTAATATGACCTTTATTAAAGTGAGCTTAAATGAGGTAATGATGCTTTATGAGGTTATTTTGGTTAACCTAATTAACTCAAAATGCTTAATAAGGTTTAATAAATTTGACCTTTTTAATATTCTGTTCAACTCGATTAAGTTGTTACTATTTTAACTTATCCATCTACTACTAGACTAGATGGATAAGTTAATAATGTTGAGTTAATAACCCATAATAATACCACATGCCCAAACACATGATTTTGAAATTTGAATGCATTAAATTAATCCATCTTAATTACGAGTACAAATACCCCCCCACGACCAAAACCTTGGATTCCAAGCAAACAAACGACCCACTATATAAACGGTTTATTTGTTTTTTTTTTGTTATTAACGTTTACAGAGTTTAAGGTAAGTTTGTTTGTTTTAAGGTTAGTGATTATTAAATATATTTTGTTTGCTTGTTTAAGGTTTATAGGGGTTTAACGTTTGTGTATTTTTTTTGTTAAGTTGCTGATAAAATGTTATTGCTTCTTATACGGCATATGAATGTATATCTCAAGATTTTGTGTTTTTGTTTCATGTTGAACAACCATCAAACTAAATGGTTTCCGAGGACATGACCTTAGATGGGAATGCGTGGAGAGATAGAATTAGGATCTGCGGGTAGTTCAGGCTAGGTGTTAGGATTTTTAAGCGTCTTTTGTCGCCTTGCCCCTCGCGTTTTTAGTTTTGGTGCCTTGTTTTGGCTTTGCCTTAGCTTTAGGCCCCGTGCGTTTGTTTTGCCTTGCTCTGTGTTGCCCCATTTTGTCGTCCTGCTTCTCTTTGTGCCTTAGACCTTGGTTTTGTTGGCTTTTCTGCTTTTTTGTTTCCTTTCTTGTGCTTTTCCCGTGCCCCCTTGCCTTTCGTCGGGTTCTTTGTTTTGGTTCTGTTTTGTTTTTAGGTAGTTTTTAGTGTTTGTCTTTTTAGTCGTCTCTTTGTCGCCTTGCCCCCTGCTTTTGTTGGTGTATATTAGCTCCCAGATCAGGGTAAGATAATCAACTTCAGCAGAAATATGCAACTGCTCGTCAGAACAAACAAAGCGGTCAAGTAACAAATACCACTTGGTGGTTGGGATATCACTTGGCATCGTCGTAATCACTTTCCAAAGTAAACTATTCGACCTCAATGCCGGGTATCACGAATATCTACGGGATAAGACCAAATCACGGTTAGAGAATTAGGCACAATTCTATAACCCTTTCGCTAATAAGTGTTTACGTTTTCTGTGTGTGTCTCATGCATAATCAGATTTTCTATTTATAGGATAATACTCTTAGATAGTCAAATGGAATTATGAGTATTAATCGACCCATTAATAGCCTCATAATTATCACCATTATTACCGTTAGTGGTTACATGACCAATTAAACGTGGTCATTAAGTAGTTGAAACTGCCACTTGAATAGGTCAAAGCCGTTACAAGCAGTACTTTCATTAGTACTTTCATAGTGCTATCGTGGATACACGCTTGGTGAAAATCCACAAGCTTGGAAACACTGCTTATCGATGGTTAAAACCACAAGCGTTACTTTCCACAAGCGGTACTTTCTACTAGCACTACCAATACTAACCACTACAAGAGTCGTGGTGTTCATGGACCTTATGGGTGTACACTCACCTCTAACCCATTACAAGGTGTGAACTAATCCCACAAGTGCACTAAATTTTCCAACAATCCTCCCCAAATTTGGTTCACTTCCTTTGCATGAAAAATAAACATTAAACAAAACATGTGCATAAACGAAAATGTCCTGAGGATTGAATTTTCATCTTAGTAAATTACACGTTTCAAATATTCGAGAATCAAGGTGTTCTAAGAATTGAACCCTTCAACCCATTTGAATACCTGAAGATAAAATACACACAAGATTTCAAACACTTATCGACTCGACACTATACAAGCCATGTGTCCATATCTAAATTCATAAATGTTGTAGAAGCTAAAGTCCAAAGCTTCTGGCGGCAAAACTTCAACATTTACATAGGTGGTTCCTCTTTATTCATGCTCATGCCAAGCACTTTTTCAAAGAAAATTAACCAATAAGAAGTAAAGACTTCATCCTCCTTTCGCAGGTTCTGAGCACAACCTTGGGATGTAAAATAAAACATGTGCTCAGTCCAAATTCATGAATGTTTAGCTTTCCACATTGAACTCAGCTCCCAAGTTTCCTTAGGAGGGAGTTGGGTTTCCTAGCATTCATGACTAAGTTGGACTTAAACCCATCCCTTTAGCGGACTTTATAACCAAGTCTCTAGCCAAACCCTTCGTCAAGTGATCAGCTAAGTTATGTTGAGATCTAACAAACTCTATAGATACCACCCCATTCATGATAAGCTCACGAATCATGCTATGTCCGACACCTAAGTGTCTAGACTTACCATTGTACATCTGGCTATAAGCCTTAGCCAATGTAGCTACACTATCACATCGGATAGAAATAGGTGTTATAGGTTTAGGCCACAATGGAATCTCAAGAAGTAATTTTTTCAACCATTCACTTCTTTACAGTACATGCTAAAGCCACAAATTCATATTCCATTGTTGAACTGGTGATGCAAGTTTGCTTCTTGGATGCCCAAGAAATTGCACCTTCACCAAGTAGGAATACCCGACGGTAGACAATTGTCTTCGATTATTCTTGATCCAACTTGCATCGATTGTATCCTTCCAACATCGATGGGTAACCAGATATGAGAGACTATAATCCATAGTTCTCTTCAAATACTTCAAGCCCTTTGAAGCGCTTGCGTTGATGAGCACTAGGATTACTAGTATACCGCTCAATTTTCCCCTGCAAAACCAATATCGGGTCTTGTACAAGTCATGGCATACATCGTGCAGACCAATTACCTAGAATACTCAAGTTGAGATACTGACCTTGCCATGATTAGGCATCAACTTCTCACAAGTATCCATAGGTGTACTCACTGGAGTACAATCAAAGTAATTGAATTTCCTCAGGACCTTCTCAATATAATGAGACTGAGAGATAGAAATTCTTTTACTTTCATGTTTAATCCTTATACCAAGGATAACATCAGCCTCCCCATGTCCTTCATGGAGAACCTTGATGACAAAAATTCCTTTGTCAGGTCAACCTAATTTTGGTCAATGCCAAAGATCAACATGTCATCAACATATAGACAAATGATGACTACTTTGCAGATTCATCAAATTTGCTATATACATTTGTCACCGACTGGTTAAGAACATAACCACTAGATAAAACCACTTCATCAAATTTTTGATGCCATTGCTTAGGTGCCTGCTTAAGTCCATAAAGAGACTTAATCGGTTTACACACCTTGTTTTCATTGCTGGGCATGATGAAGCCCGAGGTTGGTTCATGTAAACCTCCTCATCCAATTCACCATTTAAGAAAGTTGTCTTCACATCCATCTGATGAATAATCAGATTGTGAATAGATGCCATAGCAATCGCAGTCTTATGGTATCGTCACGAGCCACGGGGCATAAGTATCAAAACAGTCTATACCGACTTTTGTTTAAAGCCCCGAATGACTAGTCTAGCCTTGAACTTTTCAATAGTTCCATCTACCTTCATTTTCTTTTGAAAATCCATTTGCAACCCAAAGGTTTGCAACCATGTGGTAGATCAACCAATACCCAAGTGTTGTTGCCCATGATGGAATCCATCTCATCATTGATTGCTTCTTTCCGTAAAGCAATATCACGGGACTTCATTGCTTCTTCAAATGTCTTGGGATCATCCTCAACAATAAAGCAATAGGAGTATTGGTCTGAGACCTCATTCCTTGTTCCTTCAACTAAGTATAGTTGAAACTCTGGTCCAAATGACTTTGGAGTCCGACCCTTTTGCTTTTTCTAAGCACGAGGTTCGGTTGTTAAACCACAACCTCATCGGGACCATGATGGTTCATCATCGGGGACCTCTCGATACACCGTGTCATGAGTTCCATTATGAATCCTCATACTTGGTCTAGTGGATGATGAGAATCTATTCTCATCAAAGATTGCATCCCTTGATTCAATTATGGAGTTAATCGAAACATATTCATTAGGTTCAATAACATAGAACCTATAAGCCTTGGAATGCTCAGCATATCCAACAAAGATGCAATCAATGCCTCTTTCACCCAAAGTTTTCAACTTTGGATAAGGGAGTCTTACAACCCCTACAACCCCGGACCACTCGGATAATTCAGTTGGGTTTCCCTTTAGTCCGAGTTCATAATGGGTAACCTTGTTCCTTTGTTGGGAACCCTATTTAGCAAATAGAAAGTCATTAGCATAGCTTCCCCAGAACCCTTGACTCAGTCCTGAATAGGACAACATGGAATTAACCATCTCCTTCAACACCACTTTTTTCCTTTCGAAATACCATTTTCCGAGGAGTATAAGGGCGCATTGTTTCATGGACAATACCAACAGTGAAAATACTGAGTATCCATGTACTCACCTCCCTATCAGTCCTTAATCTTTTGATCAAAGACCCAAGTTGTAATTCAACTTCAGTTTAAACACTTTGAATTTATCTAATGCTTCATCCTTGGAATGTAAAATAAACATAACAAAACCTAGAAGCATCATCAATAAATGTCACAAAGTACTTCTTGTTCCCCAAAGAGGGTGTGGCATGCAAATCACACGAGATCATCGCATGGAATAAGCTCCAAGAGATTAGTCTCACGAATAACACCCTGAAAAGGTTTCTTGG
This sequence comes from Chrysanthemum makinoi, assembly GCA_910596185.1. NCBI lineage: Eukaryota > Viridiplantae > Streptophyta > Magnoliopsida > Asterales > Asteraceae > Chrysanthemum > Chrysanthemum makinoi. The sequence continues at coordinate 230,427,507 of OU343220.1, forward strand.
TAATCTTGGTCAACATGCAAGTTTTACACTTTTCGCTGTCTATGTCAAAGGCCGATCAACCCATCCTTAGACATATCTTGCAACTTTTTATAATGAACATGGACAAGTCTAGCATGCCACGGTAGAGACACCGTCAAGTGGTGGTCACATAGGTCGAATTTACACTATCGGTGGAAATAAATGCACTATCAATGGAAATATTAAGCCTGAACATTTGATTACATAAATAACCAAAACCAATAAAAACACCATGTTTAGAAAGCACAAATTTATCAGACTCAATAACTTGTTTATAACCATAAAAAAGTAGAGTAAAGTAACGCCCAATGCCGTCTTCCACGGGTTATGGGTACCCAATCTTTGCTTCCTGTATGGGGAGGTTAAGATGTAGACAACCTTACCCACCTAAGGTAGAGAGGCGCTTCCGTTCCACCGAAGGTAGAAAGGACCTCCGGCCTTTTGTAGGGAGTGAGGATCGAACCCCTGACCTCTCGGTTGAGAGGCAAGGGGTTTTCCAACTGATCCAACCCTACTTATTTATAACCATGATTATTCAAAATACTACTTGACACCAAGTTCTTCCTGATATCAGGAACATGAATAACATCAAACAAAGTTACAATCTTTCCTGAACTAAACCTAAGATCTACATAACCACGACCATGCACCCAAGGCTATTGACTCATTTCCCATGTGAAGAATAGAACCATCATTCAGTGACTCATAAGTCTTGAACCAGCTTCTATCTTTACATACATGAACAGTAGCACCAAAGTCAACCCACCACGCAACATCATCATCTCGCACATAAAAGATTCAGATACATATGTAACATAATAAATCAAAAGACTTATTAAACATATTCGACCTTTCGTTGAGTTGGCTGAACCACCACTCCCTGAGCCATTAGTGCATGATCCATTGGCTTTACCACCAACTTTAACACCTTTGCAGTCCCTTTTAATGTGACCGGTCTTGCCACATTTCCAACAAGTAGGTGTTGCCTTCTTGTTAGGATTTGCCCTTGTGTTGTCATGATATTTTCGTTTGCCTTTATTGTCATTGTACCTGGTGGAGTTGTTATGCTCCACCATATTGACAACAGATGGTCCGGTAGCATTGCTACTTTTTGGCTTGTCATTATCCTGCATCTTGAGAGATTCCTCAATGCCAGATGATGCTTGCCTCACTCAACCGATTTAACTCCTCTTCTTATGTTTCAAGGTATGCTTGAAATCTTTCCAAAAAGGAGGGAGTTTGTCAATGACACAAGAGACTTTAATGGCCTCATCCATGTTCATATTGTGTTGTGTAAACCTTCCAAGTATTCCAAGAAGTTCATTGTATTGTTCCATAACTGGTCTTGAATCACTCATTTTGTAATTTGTGAAATTACTAACAAGGAACTTCTTACTTGATGCATCCTCAGCCATATATTTGGCATCCAAGGAATCCCACGTTCTTTGGAAGATTCAAAGTTCGATAAATATCAAACAGAATCGACATACCATTGAGAATAAGACCTCTGCATATGTAGTCATCATTTTCCCATTTGCTCCTCCTCCTAATCCGCCAACCGTAGCATCATCCCCATCATCGAGAATTGGAGTAGTCGGCACATAAACCACACTCATGCTTGACAGCAAGAAGTGCATCTTCTTACGCCACCTCCTAAAGTCCACCCCTTCAAACTTATCAAGCTTGGCAAAGTTTGAAGACATGTGTTTCATTGCGCAGGCGGTTGCCATTGATTATCACAAAATAGTTTACTTTGATTGTTGGTGTATATTAGCTCCGTGACGTAGTAAGATAATCAACTTCAGCAGAAATATGCAACTATTCAGCAGAAACAAACAAACGGTCAACAGTAACAAATACCACTTGGTGGTTACCGGATATCACTTGGAATCGTGTAATCACTTTCCAAAGTAAACTATTCGACCCTAATGCCTGGGTATCACGAATATCTACTTGGGATAAGACCAAATGCAGTTAGAGAATTAGGCACAATTCTATAACTCTTTCGCTAATAAGTGTTTACGTTTTCTGTGTGTGTCTCATGCATAATCAGATTTTCAATTTATAGGATAATACTCTTAGCTAGTCAAATGGAATTATGAGTATTAATCGGCCCATTAATAGCCTCATAATTATCACCATTATAGCCGTTAGTGGGTACATGACCAATTAAACGTGGTCATTAAGCAGTTGAAACTGCCACTTGAATAGGTCAAAGCCGTTACAAGTAGTACTTTCATCAGTACTTTCATAGTGCTATCAGTGGATACACTGCTTCAGTGAAATCCACAAGCTTCAGTGGAAACACTGCTTATCAGTGGAAACCACAAGCAGTACTTTCCACAAGCAGTACTTTTCACAAGCAGTACTTTCTACTAGCACTACCAATACTAACCACTACAAGAGTCAGGGTGTTCATGGACCTTATGGGTGTACACTCCGTACCTCCTAACCCATTACAAGGTGTGAACTAATCCCACAAGTGCACTAAATTTTCCAACAGCTTTTTGGTTTTTGGGTGCCTCGTTTTTGCTTTGCATTAGCTTTAGGTCCCCGTGTGTTGATCTGCCTTGCTTTGCGCTGCTCCCTTAGGTTTGTCTGCATCTCTTTGTGCCTTGGCTATGGGTTTTTATTTTCGGGTATGCTTTTGTGCTTTTGCTAGCGTGTCTGCGTGTTTTGAATGTTCTTTTTCGCCTGCTTTTGAATGCTATTTACTGACCTTTTTGCCCCCCTTTTGCTCTCTTCTCTTCTTTCTCACTCGCACACTTGCACCAGCCGGAGGTCTCATTGGAAGCAGGCTCTCTACTCCAACTTTAACACCTTTGCAGTCCCTTTTAATGTGACCAGTCTTGCCACATTTCCAACAAGTAGGTGTTGCCTTCTTGTTAGGATTTGCCCTTGTGTTGTCATGATATTTGCGTTTGCCTTTATTGTCATTGTACCTGGTGGAGTTGTTATGCTCCACCATATTGACAACAGATGGTCCAGTAGCATTGCTACTCTTTGGCTTGTCATTATCCTGCATCTTGAGAGATTCCTCAATGCGCAGATGACTGCCCAACTCAACCAGATTTAACTCCTCTTTCTTATGTTTCAAGGTATGCTTGAAATCTTTCCAAAAAGGAGGGAGTTTGTCAATGACACAAGAGACTTTAATGGCCTCATCCATGTTCATATTGTGTTGTGTAAACCTTCCAAGTATTCCAAACAGTTCATTGTATTGTTCCATAACTGGTCTTGAATCAGTCATTTTGTAATTTGTGAAATTACTAACAAGGAACTTCTTACTTGATGCATCCTCAGCCATATATTTGGCATCCAAGGAATCCCACAGTTCTTTGGAAGATTCAAAGTTCTGATAAATATCAAACAGAGAATCAGACATACCATTGAGAATAAGACCTCTGCATATGTAGTCATCATTCTCCCATTTGCTCCTCCTCCTAATCTGCTCAACCGTAGCATCATCCCCATCATCGAGAATTGGAGTAGTCAGCACATAAACCACACTCATGCTTGACAGCAAGAAGTGCATCTTCTTCTGCCACCTCCTAAAGTCCACCCCTTCAAACTTATCCAGCTTAGCAAAGTTTGAAGCCATGTGTTTCATTGCAGCAGTTGCCATTGATTATCACAAAATAGTTTACTTTGATTGTTGGTGTATATTAGCTCCCAGATCAGAGTAAGATAATCAACTTCAGCAGAAATATGCAACTATTCAGCAGAAACAAACAAACGGTCAGCAGTAACAAATACCACTTGGTGGTTACCGGATATCACTTGGAATCGTGTAATCACTTTCCAAAGTAAACTATTCGACCCTAATGCCTGGGTATCACGAATATCTACTTGGGATAAGACCAAATGCAGTTAGAGAATTAGGCACAATTCTATAACTCTTTCGCTAATAAGTGTTTACGTTTTCTGTGTGTGTCTCATGCATAATCAGATTTTCAATTTATAGGATAATACTCTTAGCTAGTCAAATGGAATTATGAGTATTAATCGGCCCATTAATAGCCTCATAATTATCACCATTATAGCCGTTAGTGGGTACATGACCAATTAAACGTGGTCATTAAGCAGTTGAAACTGCCACTTGAATAGGTCAAAGCCGTTACAAGTAGTACTTTCATCAGTACTTTCATAGTGCTATCAGTGGATACACTGCTTCAGTGAAATCCACAAGCTTCAGTGGAAACACTGCTTATCAGTGGAAACCACAAGCAGTACTTTCCACAAGCAGTACTTTTCACAAGCAGTACTTTCTACTAGCACTACCAATACTAACCACTACAAGAGTCAGGGTGTTCATGGACCTTATGGGTGTACACTCCGTACCTCCTAACCCATTACAAGGTGTGAACTAATCCCACAAGTGCACTAAATTTTCCAACAGCTTTTTGGTTTTTGGGTGCCTCGTTTTTGCTTTGCATTAGCTTTAGGTCCCCGTGTGTTGATCTGCCTTGCTTTGCGCTGCTCCCTTAGGTTTGTCTGCATCTCTTTGTGCCTTGGCTATGGGTTTTTATTTTCGGGTATGCTTTTGTGCTTTTGCTAGCATGTCTGCGTGTTTTGAATGTTCTTTTTCGCCTGCTTTTGAATGCTATTTACTGACCTTTTTGCCCCCCTTTTGCTCTCTTCTCTTCTTTCTCACTCGCACACTTGCACCAGCCGGATGTCTCATTGGAAGCAGGCTCTCTACTCCAGGGTTTATCTTGGGGTAGGGGTAGGATCTGTCTACATTATACCTCCCTCATACCCTGCCCCGGCGGGATTGGGTTTGTTATTGTTATTGTTGTGTAGTGGTAAGTCAACGGCACTTGAACTCGTAAGAGGTCAAAGGTTCAAACTTCACTAGGTATACATTTGGGGCGGCTAAGGAATTGGGAAGGGTAGGATATGGTCACCATGAGATGGTCACATTTGGTTAGGCCGCATACATCCCTCGCCATACCCGGCCTAAACCGGGAAAAAACCTCATTCATTTACTTGTATCAAGTTTAAAGTTTTGACTTTATAAATTTTTTGATATACTGAACACGGGTCTCTGAATATATTTAGGCAAAATAATATTTTAAAAGCTAAAAGGTGATTGTTGTAAATAATATGTTTCCATGTTGGGTTTGGAAGTGTTATTGTTACTTTTGCTTTTATCATTAATTTATTGAGATTGTTTAATTTTTCAAATGTTTTGTTTGTATGTTGCAGGTGAATAGATATGGGTGACGGAAACAATGAATATGGAAGTGAGTTTTTTTTATTTATGATTTGGGTGTATTTGATATGGAAACAACTGCTAGCCCAGCTTCTCTAGTTACACAGACATGATTGAATGCTATATATAAAAGGCTAAAAGCAGATGCACTTATTTATAGTCACTTTATGCAATTCTCTTATAATTTATATACATTGTGAATGCAGAGAAAAAGAAAAAGGAGACTGGTTTAGGTCTCTCTAATACTAAAGATGGCAACTTTGGGGAATGGTATTCCGAGGTATTTTTTGCAACTGTATAATTATATTCAGGAATCCATGGCCTTTGGTCTAGTGGTATGTGAGTGTCCCATCAACCAAGAGGTTGTGGGTAAGTCTCGTCTGAGATATTTGTGTGAGATAAGTGGTATAGGTGCGTAAAAAATTGCCGTTCAAACAAAAAAATATATATATTCAGGAAATGCAGGACGAATTTTATATATTTAGGTTTACAGTTTACAGAAACAGTGTATAGAAAATGGACTTGGTAAATTCTTACGAGTGAGTGATGCTGTTATTATTTAACTTATGATTTTCTTTTGGATCCTATAGGTTGTTACAAATGGTGAGTTGATAGACTATTATGATATTTCTGGCTGTTACATCCTCCTTCCATCGGCGATGGCCATTTGGAAGTTTATGAGAGTAAGCATACAACTTTAAGTTTAAAAAAAATTGCTTTTGTATTTTCTGCGCTCTTTTTGTTTCTGTTATTCTGTCATCAGGCTAGGAAAAACATAGACTAAACTGTTTTGTAATATCTTTATGCAGGACTTCTTTGATCCAGAAATTGAGAAGATGAAGGTTGAAGAATGCTACTTCCCACTTTTTGTCTCCGGTGCGGCCCTACAAAAGGAGAAGGAGCATGTAGAGGGTTTTGCCCCGGAGGTATAGTTACTTAATGAACTTCATATTCTCACTTTCATCTGAGTGGTACTGTGGCAAAGGCTAATTTCCAAACATGTATTATGTGACTATAACTACATATTCTCGACATTTGGCATAGGCTTTTTAATGTGTATTGTTTTTATTTTGAAGTTGTATTATACTTTTTAATGTTTTCTCTGATTTAAAAATTTTAAGGTTGCTTGGATCATGAAAGCAGGTGCCTCTGATTTAGATGTTCCTATTGCCATTCGGCCAACTAGTGAAACTATCATGTACCCCTATTTTTCTAAGCGGATAAGGGGACACCGTGACTTGCCTTTTAAACGTAATCAATGGTGCAATGTTGTACGATGGGAGTTCAAGAGCCCTACTCCATTTATCAGGTGCTATTTTCATATCCCTACTTATTTTGCATGCCAACTCATATCATCACTTGAAGTTTTTTCATCTATTAACTTTGCTCTTGGCAATATTGTAGGAGTCATGAGTTTCTTTGGCAAGAAGGGCACACTGCCTTTGTAACAAGGGATGAGGCTGACTCTGAGGTATAAACAATAAGCTTTATAACATACATGTAAATGACGTGTAATCATTTTTTATAACCTGCTGTTTTATGCATGAAAAATGGAATGATATTTCTATACTCTTTGTATGTATTATAGGTTCTTGTAATACTTGAACTGTATAGACGTCTATATGAGGAGTACTTGGCTGTCCCCGTCGTGAAAGGGAAAAAGAGTGAGAATGAGAAGTTTGCCGGAGCTCTTTATCCTACTAGTATTGAGGTACGTATTATATAATACTTACTATCAAGTAAAAGATAATTTTAAATGACATGTCTCATCATAAGTGCTTTCATGTTTGTAGGCCTTTATTCCAACTACTGGTCGTGGTGTACAAGGTGCAACCTCACATTGCTTGGGACAGAATTTTGCTAAGATGTTCGATATTACATTTGAAGATGAGAAGGGAAAAAAGGCTATGGTGTGGCAGAATTCATGGGCATACAGTTTTCGGACCGTAACTAAGCAATTTTCTTAAGTTCCTTTTTTTTTAAATGTAAAAGGTGTTAAATTATATCTTTATGTAACTAGTTCTGTATTGTTTTTAGATTGGTGTTATGGTGATGGTTCACGGTGATGATAAAGGCTTAGTGTTGCCCCCTAAAGTTGCAAAAGTACAAGTAATTGTGGTTCATGTGCCTTACAAAGATGCAGATCTCAAAGAGATAACAGATGCTTGTTTGGCCACTGTTAAAAGTTTGTGTGATGCAGATATTCGTGCAGAAGGAGACTTAAGAGAAAATTATTCACCTGGTTGGAAGTATTCTCATTGGGAAATGAAAGGTGTTCCTTTGAGAATTGAAATAGGGCCAAAGGATCTCGCTAATAACCAGGTACGACAAGATTCACTGTCTTTTTGGCTTGTGTTTTTTCTCAAACACATCAAGTGGGTCAAATAAATATACAAAAAAGTTGCTGAAGGGGGAATGGGTAAAAGCTGTCCACAATCTATTTGCAATACATAAAACCTCTTAAATCATCTTATTCGAAGATTTAACTCTTTATTGTTATCGTAATATTTTTGTAATAATATATAATTATCAGTATATTTGATGACCTATTTCAAACTTGAACTACTTTTAATTAATTATCCATTAACCATTTTGCGCAGCTTTAACTGCAGCCATGAAAAGCCTGATGTGTGTTTGTTTCTTTCAGGTGCGTGCTGTTCGTCGTGACAATGGATCTAAAATCGATATCCCTATGGCTGATTTGGTTAATAGAGTTAAGGTCATGTTAGATGATATTCAGCAAAGTATGTTTGATGTTGCTAAGCAAAAACGAGATGCTTGTATTCAAGTTATCAGAACTTGGGATGAATTTACTGAAGCATTAAGCCAAAAGAAGTTGATCTTGGCTCCTTGGTGTGATGAAAAGGTAATATTTTTTTACCACTATTATATCTTAAAAATGGCATGACTCTCTCAATGAATAGGGGTCTTATATAGAACATAATTTATGTGATCCGAGGATGACAAAAAATAATTTTGATCCAATAGGTCGGACACATATAATACTTGCGTTGAAACGTGTGATCTGTTTAGGTCAATCCAAAATAAAATCTAAAATCCTAGTATGATCCCTTTCATACCCCAATGGCCCGACCCCTGACCCATGCTATGATCCATGACAAATCATGATGATTCTAGGTGCGCTGTTGATCTGATCCATATTAATATCCAATCTGGTTTAAATTTGACCCCTTGAAACACCTATCTAAACCTATCTTAATCATGGGTTCTTTTTTAGGCACTACAATGTTTCAGTCATTTGCCTTTTTTATTGCACATGTAAATTTATTGAATATTGATGCTTCAGGAAGTGGAGTTGGAAGTGAAAGCTAAGACAAAAGCGGAGATTGGTGCTGCTAAGACGCTTTGTTCTCCACTTGACGATGACCAGCCTGAAATGCCTGAAGGTATTATTAGAGGCTAATTATATATAAAAAAGGACCAGGGTTATCCAATTTGACAATTATGCATTTCGACATTGAATAAAAAAATAATTTGGTATTGATATAGCTTTCTTTTTGTTACAGGAACGTTATGCTTTGCTTCAGGGAAACCTGCAAAGAAATGGACGTACTGGGGGCGAAGTTATTAACGCTATTAATGACCTTTGAGGAAATTGTTTATGGTTTAACCATTTTTTGTGTTTGATATTTATATTAACTCTTTTCATATTGTTATTTACCATATATGTTTAGAAAATCTTAAAGACTTTTAATGCAATTCTGGAATTGATGGTAGCAGCAGTGATGATGATCCAGTTTTGTTGTGTTAAAATTTTGAAAAAAAAAAAAAAAAAAAAACAGAAAAAATCACAATTCTGGATATTATGGCTTATGAATAATATCATAACATAGTATTAACGCTATTAAATCAGTCATGTCAGTCGGTGTTCGATTTGTGTGACCTAAGTGTTAGCCTGTATTATTGTAACGGGCCCAAGCCCGAGTCTAGAATATTCTTAGTATCGCTATAAATATGTACAATGTAAATTAGGATCAAGGACTCAAATCAATCTTTATCATTCTATTATCTCATATATTCTTACATGGTATCAGAGTAACGATCCTTTAAAACCCTAAAACAGTAGCCACTCTAATTTTTCCGGCCGTCGGCTTCGGCCGGCGGTCCGGATATTTTTTTTCATGCCTACTGCATTTTTATTTCTTTATGCCGACAAAACCAATGGGTAATAAGTAATAACCCTTTATCGAATCCCAGCCACCTCCCGATTATAAAATTCCCAAGTTGCCTTCTTTTTGTTGTTGCCTCCCAATCTTGCGTCAAATTCCACATGAATGAAATATTATGTTTGTTTCTTCTCTGCCTTGCGTCAACCTTGCAGCCACCATAGTGGACTGGATAGGAATTTTAATTACTTTCTTCTCAGTTTGCTTTCCCTTCGAGACACTCACAAGAGCCACATCACAACAACTAAAAAAAAATAAAAATAAAAAAAATAAAAAACGATGGATCTTTATGTTTTTCTAAGGAAAAATACGCCCCGTTTGTTCGGAAGGTTCTTTGGGGGTTGAAGTTTTAGAACCAACTTTCGTTTTATCATCTTTTATTTTGATGTTAGTGCACGAGTTTTTAATTTTATTTGTGTTAGTTGTAGGGGATACTTTGTGTTATCCCGTTTTAGTTGTAGGGGATACTTTAGGTTATCCCATTTGGTAAGGGATACTTTGGTTTATCCCATTTGGTCAGGATACTTTGGTTTATCCTGTGGTACGGATATTTTGGTTTATCCGGTTTATTGCATGCTCCTGAAGATGTGCTTCCGTTTGCTGTCGAATGTATTCATCAACAATTATTTATTTGCTTTAATTTAATTGTTTTTAGTTTTTAATCTCCAATCCGAGTTTTCGCGATTTCGCCGCTCGAACTGCGGGAGAGTGTTAGCCTGTATTATTGTAACGGGCCCAAGCCCGAGTCTAGAATATTCTTAGTATCGCTATAAATATGTACAATGTAATCAATTAGGATCAATCGAATCAAATCAATCATTATCATTCTATTATCTCATATATTCTTACACTAAGATCCCGGCGAGTGCCTTTTAGCTCGAGATGACACAAACTCATACACAATTAGATGAAACTTTTATTTGGCAAAAATGTAGTGTATTGAATATATCTTACAATCCAGATGAGTTTACAACAAATAAAGTAAAAACAAATTCTTAGAAAGTTAGAAACACAAACCTTAAAATTTCTGTGACATCACTATCGAAAACTTGAACAAAATGACATCCAAGTTTACATGACTTGAACTTGAAACTTAACAAAAATCTTCAAGCACAGCCTGAAACATGACTCTCACGCGTCGAGATACAAGCCTTAGTAGTTGAACAGTGTGACACGAGGTACTATTTTGAACGTGAAGTAGCCACAAGATGTAAATTGTTCAATCTGTGGATAAAAGCACCTCTGTCCTCGCTCATATCCAAATTTTCAGCTCTTTCTCCGTAAGGTAGCGCAAGATCGAACTTGTAAACCAAATTAACAAGAGTAAGCTCGTTAATTGCTTTTGAGTACTGAACAGCAGGACACCCTCCTCTTCCAGAACCGAAAGGGATCAACTCAAAGTAAGACCCATTATAGTCAATAGGACTATTTAAAAATCTCTTCGACCTAAACTCCTCAGGTTCTTTCCACAAATTCAGATCTCTTCCTATTGCCCATGTGCTGATAAAAACTATGGTTCCAGTTTTAATGTCACTCATACCCCATTAAGTTGAAATCTTGTTTTAATTCTCGAGGAATGAGTGGAAGTGGAGGATGTAGTCGTAGAGACTCTTTAAATACGGCCTTCAAGTACGGTTCCTTCACCTCTTCTTGTAGCTTTTTCATTGTTCGTGGATTTCTTATTAGTTCACTCAACGCCCATTCTATGGTGGAGAATGTTTGCACGGTTCCGCCAACAAACATGTCCTGCAAGAAATGAGAAGAACTATTAGTTCTGTCATTCTGTGTATGGTAGAAGTTATCTAATAACCACTATGACAATTACAAACTTTTCATTATAAACGTGCAAGAAACTTTACGCTTATAAGCATGGAATATAAAATCCATAAGATTTTATGTCCTTATTATAGTAGAAAATGGTTTTAGCACTTATTAGCATTATTAAAAATTACGAAAGTTCTCTACAATGCTACTACTTAATTAAAGCGTTTGCATGCTTATATGTATAAGAAGGCAGTCTATAAGAAGGCATACTATAAGAAGAGTTTTGATGTCATCTCTTTGGAAATGATTGCTAGGTGTGCTGTCTTCTTTTTCTTCGAGCAACATGTCAATGAAACGTTGGTCTTGATCAATTACCACATAACTCTCGCCATTAGTTGCCTCTCTTTTCTTACGCAAGTTTTCCTCAATCACACCCTCAATAAACTCATCAAATTGTTTGACATGATGATCTATTCTACCCTCCACGCCTCTTAACTTATCAACCCAAGATAGAGATAGCATGTAATCTGCAAACCTATAAAGACCGATAAGCACAACAGAGTGTTCTATCATGTCCTTTACTTGTTTCCTCTCAAATTTCCTACCAAAAGCTACCCTGGAAAATACATTATTAGAATGTGAAATAATCAACTCGCTAAAATTAACGATTGAACCACAACTTTCTCCTATTTTCTCCAGTAAAAGTGTCACCTTTTCTTCTCTAACTTGTCGATATGACAAAACTTTTTGGTGACTTAGAAGATGATAGACGACAAAAGCTTTTGCAGTCCTCCAAATATACTCCATAAGGACAAAACGTTACATCCCTGAAATTGTATGAAAATTTTCCTATATTGCTTAATTCAAGTCTATCTAAGAACATTAGTTCATCGGTCTTTAAAATTTCGCGGGCTGCTTCAACAGAAGATGCTACAAGCACGGGTACGCTGCCTATGTGCGAAAGCATGAGTGGGCCATGTTTTTGGGCCAATTTTCCCAAGGAACGCTGATTACTTGAGGTTAGTTGGTGAAGGTTTCCGATAATTGGAAGCTTCCATGGTGATGGTGGTGGGTTCTTTTGTGCTTTAGAATGCCATGAAACACATGGAAAATGAATTGCTTTTAGAGCTAAAAGAATGAAGAATGGTAAAAGAGCAGATACTATGATTTTGAAAACGAGAAACATTGTTTTCCATCGTAACTGCAATCAAAGTATATCAAAATGAAAGAAAATGAATATGTGTATGGTGTAAAAGTGGTAAACTAAGGGTGTGCAGTCGTGTAGATGTGAACACAAACTGCCACTTAGACTTTCTTACAATTCCAGTACCGGAGTACATATAGACTACGTATAAATGGCATCACATCAATTCGCGTCCAAATTGTTAAAACAAAAAAGTCCATATGTTATTCACGTGCACTAGTAGTTTTTAACAATACTTATCAGTTAACTACTAAATGGCATCAATTCATGTTACTACACTGACCTTTCTAAAGTTCGGGTATAGATTGACTTAAAAGAAATGTTAAGTTAGAGAGTAATCGAAGTAATAAAAGAAAGGAAATTGATGAAATCATTTTTTTCTTCGGATTATGGCATTTTTGTTAGATATTTTGTCTTCGGATTATGGCATTTTTTTCTTCGGAATATTATGGATGATATCATAATACAGTACGCAAGCTATCAAAGCAGTTGAGTCACCGAAGAAGGTCCCGGTCAGGGCCTTCAAGCTTGAGATGACGCAAATTCAAACGTGTAATGTATTGTATTGAATATATCATAGAATCCAAATGAGTTTACAACAACTTATAGTAAAATACAAATTCTTGAAGAGTTGGACATAAAAAGTATATGATATCTATGACATCGCTATTATTGAAAGCTTGAACAAAATGACATCCAAGTTAACATGACTGAAACTGAAACTTAACTAATACTACTATATTCAAACACAACCTATAGAACATGAATCTCACACGTCTGAGACACAAGGCTTAATAGTCCAACGGTGCAACACGAGGTACTATTTTGAAACTGGAGTAGCCACAAGATGTAAATTGTTCAACCTGTGGATCAAAGCACCACTGCCCTCGCTCATATCCAAATTTTCAACTCTTTCTCCATTAGGTAGGGCAAGATCGAACTTGTAAACCAAATTAGCAAGAGTAAGCTCATTAATTGCTTTTGAGTACCGAACAGCAGGACACCCTCTTCTTCCAGTACCGAAAGGGATCAACTCAAAGTAAGACCCATTATAGTCGATAGGACTATTTAAAAATCTCTCCGGCCTAAACTCCTCAGGCTCTTTCCACAAATTCGGATCTCTTCCTATTGCCCATGTGCTGATAAAAACTTTGGTTCCCGTTTTAATATCATACCCCATTAAGTTAAAATCTTGTGTTAATTCTCTAGGAATGAGTGGAAGTGGAGGATGTAGTCGTAGAGACTCTTTAAATACGGCCTTCAAGTAAGGTAGCTTACCCAAGTCGTCTTCTGTAATGTACGCTTTACCTTGAGCTAATTCCTTCACCTCTTCTTGTAGCTTTTTCATTGTTCGTGGATTTCTTATTAGTTCACTCAATGCCCAATCTAATGTGGAGAATGTTTGCACGGTTCCGGCAACAAACATGTCCTGCAAGAAATGAGAAGAACTATTAGTTCTGCGTATGGTAGAAGTTATCTAATAACAACTACGACAAATACTTGATTTAATATGCAAGAAACTTTACGCAATAGTATAGACAAATTTATCGTTTGCATGCTTATATGTATAGAAGGAAACCAAAGAAAATAAATTACTAAGAGAATAGCTTTGATGTCCTCTCTTTGGAAATGATAGCTGCGTTTGCTGTCTTCTTTTTCTTCGAGCAACATGTCAATGAAACGTTGGTCTTGATTAACCACATTACTCTTGCCATTAGTTGCCTCTCTTTTCTTACGCAAGTTTTCCTCAATCACACCCTCAATAAACTCATCAAATTGTTTGACATGATGATCTAGTCTACCCTCCACGCCTCTTAACTTATCAACCCAAGATAGGCATGGCATGTAATCTGCAAACCTAAAAAGACCGGTAAGCACAACAGAGTGTTCTATCATTTCCTTAACTTGTTTTCTCTCAAATTTCCTTCCTAAAGCTACCCTAGAAAATACATTGTTGGTATGTGAAATTATCAACTCGCTAAAATTAACGATTGAACCACAACTTTCTCCTATTTTTTCCACTAAAAGTGTCACCTCTTCTTCTCTAACTTGTCGATATGACAAAACTTTCTGGTGACTTAGAAGATGATGTACGACAAAGGTTTTCGCATTCCTCCAATATTCTCCATAAGGACAAAACGTTACATCCCTAAAATTGTATGTAATTTTTCCTATATTACTTGATTCAAGTCTATCTAAGAACATTAGTTCGTGGGTCTTTAAAATTTCACGGGCTGCTTCAACAGAAGATGCTACAAGCACGGGTACGCTACCTAGGTGCAAAAGCATGAGTGGGCCATGTTTTTGGGCCAATTTTCCCAAGGAACGCTGATTACTTGAGGCTAATTGGTGAAGGTTTCCGATAATCGGAAGCTTCCATGGTGATGGTGGTGGATTTTTTTGCGCTTTAGACTGACATGAAACACGCGTAAAATGAATTGATTTTAGAGCTAAAAAAATGAAGAAAGGTAAAAGAGCAGAGACTATGATTTTGAAAACGAGAAACATTGTTTTCTATGGTAAATGCAATCAAAGTATACCAAAATGAAAGAAAATGATTATGTGTATGGTGTAAAGGTGGTGAACTAAGGGTGTGTAGATGTGTCTATATATAACGCAAACTCCCGCTTAGACTTATATTGTCTTTCATAGGAAAGCACTTTTGGTCAACGATGATGTCATTAACGAAGATGTCACAACATACATTAGTTTTGCCACTTCTGCTGAGTACATATTTTATTGGGTAAATTATCCTGAATAGATTTGAGTGTCAGAATTTAATGATTTTCGCAATACAAATATCGTTTGCTATATGTATATTTCTAATTAGGACTATATCTGACAAAAGATTATCCATCTCCACCTTTTATTTTTATTTGATTTAATAGATGATATTAATTTCAACAATATAAAAAACCAACTTTCATCATTTTTTTTCAAATATTAATATCTTTTAAACCGTTAATCGTAGAGCGAAAAAAAATATATCATTGCAACGAGCATTTAATTATCTTTTTATAGATAGGCACTTTGATATACTTTCGACAAAAAAAAAATTCGTATTTTTCACTTTTTTTTTTAAGTTTTTTTCGTTTTTTTACGTTACTGAAATTTACATTGAAAAATCATATATGATATAACACTAATTTGATATTAGTGTAAAATCATATATGATATGTAATATCATATGTGATATTAGTGTAAAATCACATATGATATCACATGTGATATTACATATCATATATGATTTAACACTAATATCACATGTGATATTCAATTAGTGTTTTATCATATATGATTTTTTTTCATGCAAATTCAGATACGTAAAATAAACGAAAAAACGTGAAAAAAATGATTTTTTTTTCTTTTTTCGAAAGTATATCAAAATGCCCGTCTATGGAAAGATAATTAAATGCTCGTCGCGACGGTGTAAATATTTTCGCTTAATGATAAACGGTTTAAGAGATATTTAAATTATAAAAAATATGTGAAATAATAAAATACTTTTAAATCTCAAGATTGATTTTTTTTTAGATGGATGGTGGAGATGAGTCCCTTGTTATATGAGAAAAGTTTGGTATGTAAAATAACTCTTCTCAATGTTAACTCTTAATCCTTTAAGATCACTGGCCTTCAGAACTTTTATTATGTTTTGAGTTTATGAAACATTAAGATTTAAGAATATGTATTCCTATATTCTTACTTCTAGTGCTTATAAACTTTATTTACTGCCTTGTTCCCAACTTGTTCAGATCGCTTGCGTGTATATACCTATCCAAATTTAGAAATGATTCTTACAATTCCAGTACCGGAGTATAGACTAGGTATAAATTGTCACTGAATAAATGCTCCATGAATAACCGAAACTTTTGACATCTCTAGCAGGCCACTCATGATAGATATCATCTATTATAAATCTGCCCATAAGTCGCAGTTTAGGTTAAAAAACTGAAAAGAAGGTCTAGTGTTAGATAACAGATAGCCTTAGTATTAAACTAAAATATGGAAAATGTATCATTGAGAGTCTTGTAATACTCTAAATAAATTTCAAAAAGTTTACCTAGTTCAGCAAGTGTTCTTATAAAAAATGTTAAAATTTATAAATACTTTATGGCTGTGTTTGGGAGAAGGCTTATCGGGGCTTAAACTTTTAAAATAAGCCGGTTTGTATAATAAGTCTTGCTTAGCGTCAACGTTACAAAAACAATTAATTAATATTATTGTTTAATCCTCACACTTTTATCATTTTTTGTTTATAACTCATAAATTATTTTCTCGCAATGACTACAAATTAAACTCATAAGTATTGCATCAGGAGTCTAACCAGAACCAGAAGTTCACAATTATAAGTATTAGTCGCTATACACCCTAGCTTTGCGCGGGTATTCGTCTTGTATGTTTATTTAAGTATGTCCTTATTAGTAGTTTAGCAATAATAAGCTTAAGCTTAAGCTATTTTGCCAATAATGGTACTCTTTGGTGCACTTTTCTATCCAAATCAGCGAAATTCATTCAGTAAGCCCAAAAACATATATTGTGAATAATGATGAAATGACTCAAATAATATCATCATCCAAAAACATGTTGAAAAGATATTCCTCGAAAACGAGCACATACGTATCATTGTTTTAAAAGGTGAGTTACGTGTTATTCAACTTGGTGATCATAGTGTTGACGCATATTTGTTCATGATAATAAATATACAATTGAGATTGACGAGTTCGGTTTTTTGTGAATGACTTTTGGACCCGTCAATTCCTGCTCAGATACGATAGCACGGGTAATTTGTATCCTATCACAAACCCGACTCCTCCTCAAGCATTCCTTGTCAGTCAGCAAACGTGGCATCAACGACTTGGACATCCAAGAAGTGACGTGTTGCATTCTTTAATTTCTAGTAATTTTATTTTCTGTAATAATATTAAGTCTCCAGTGCTTTGTCATGCTTGTCAGCTTGGCAAGCACGTGAAACTTCCTTTTTCGCTTTCGAAAACTATTGTTAAGTCTCCTTTTGACATTATTCACTCGGATTTGTGGTCATCTCCACTTTCGAGTATTACAGGTCTTAAATACTATGTCTTTTCTTGGATCATTTTTGCATTATTTATGGGTGTCCTTTACGTAATAAGTCTGATGCTTTGTCTAAATCTATTCATTTTCGTGCTTTTGTTAAAAACCATTTGTTGATCCCAGTAACACTAGATCTCCTTCTTTAGCTTGTATAAAGAACTAGTTATATTAGATAAATCTAATACAACTAATAGTAGAAACTGTCTTGAATATTATTAAAGATTATGCGGAATTTAATCTTTAACCTTTAGAAGTAATGAACACAAGATTAACAACCAATAAACTTCAATATTATTAAGAATAATAATACGGATACTCCAACAGTATTAGGGTTACAAAGACCTTAAATCTATCTATCAAAACATACGTATTATGTATTGTATATTTAACCTAATGCCCTAGTACCTCATTTTATAGACTAAGGAGTCCTAACCGGCTTACAATATGTATTCTCCAAGATAAGAATACTTTCCTAAGTAATAAAAATCGTTGCTATAAATATTACATGCATATCTAATAAGCAGTACTAACAAAATCAACTAACAGTTGTAACTCAATAACCAGCAGCCTTAACTTCCAGCAGCACTAAGTTTGTACTAGCAGTAGTAACTTTACATTAACAATAGTAACTTGACTTAGCGTATTTTCCTTGAAGTCCATTAACACTGACAGCAGTAACTTGCACCAGCAGTCTTAACTTTTACTCCATCAATTGTAAAGACTTAGCAAGTTTTCCTTCAAATCTTCTAAGCAACTTTAACATCTTCAAGAGCATTCTTAACATACCAAGAGCAACAGTAATAACCTAACATAAAGAAGCTTTTAATCCCAACACCATTTTAATTGTGACATCAACTCTTTGCAATGTGATCATGGTGGTGAATTTGACAACAATGATCTACACCAATTATTTAAATCTAATGGGATTACCATTCGTTTCCCTTGCCTGAAAATATCTCAACAAAATGGCAAGTCAGAACGCATGATACGTACCATTAACAACCTCATATGTACCCTTTTATTTCAAGCACACTAAACACCCACTTTTTCTTTTAAACATTTTCCTTTAACCGCCATCAATAATGAGATACCCCATACTCGCCTATATAAGACCACACCCCCAATTATATGGATCTTCGTACTTTTAGTTGTCTTTGCTATCCCCATATCTATACAAAC
The DNA here is from genome assembly GCA_910596185.1 of Chrysanthemum makinoi. Taxonomy (NCBI): domain Eukaryota; kingdom Viridiplantae; phylum Streptophyta; class Magnoliopsida; order Asterales; family Asteraceae; genus Chrysanthemum; species Chrysanthemum makinoi. The sequence goes on from OU343220.1 coordinate 230,446,144, forward strand.
AATAAGCTTGAGCTACATGTCACTCCTTCAATTTATCTTGGGTATCCAACCAATCATCGTGGGTATAGGTATCTCAACTTAAACAATAACAAGATTATACCCTCTCGTCATGTCACCTTTGATGAGACGGTATTTCCTTATGGGTCTATGACTCCTAACTCGGCCCTTTCTTATACATTTCTCGATACTGCCCCTAACCTTATTCAACAATGTCTACTAAATAAATTTGCACCTTCAATTCACAATACACAACTGATAACATCAAATAATCTTGAATATTAAGTGTCAATTTCCCCCGATAATGCTTGTAATTTATATCATTTATATGGATTTACGCTTGTTTTCCATTATATTCCACTTTCAGGTAAATTACGAGCATTGGAGCTAAAGAGACGCGAAATTGGAGAATTATCAAAGTTTATCATAGTATGCTCACTTAAAAGAAGTTACGGCGTAACTCATCTCTCACATTACGCCGTAACTAAAGCATGACTCAGAAAGCCAACTCATCAGAAGATTACGGCGTAACTCTCCCAAAAGATTACGACGTAACTATATTAGGTCAAATGAGGTTCCGCGCCGCTGATAACTATGTCGTAACTCTTGCTTAAACTACGGCGTAACCAAGAATTATTGAAGATACGGCGTAATTACTTCTAAGGTTACGCCGTAACCAGCAGATCTAGTGCAATTTATGAAGAAATAGAGGATTACGGCGTAACTATTTTATTGGTTACGCCGTAACCCAGATCTGGCCTATAAATACCCCACGATTTTCAGCATTTCAAAGCATCCCATTTCACACACCACAACCCAAGAACGTGGGAAGAAGCCAGAGGCAGGTCTAGAGGAGCATACGGAGCTATCTCCAAGGGAGAAATCACTCCCCTACGATAAGCATTAGCATTTTATCTTTTCTTTACTTTCGATTCATGTATTTCGTAACGTTAATTATTGAATTGATTTGTATGGTTAATATGAGCGGCTAAGCACCTCTTGGTGCTGGCCTAGTTATGATTCCTTAAATGTTTTGTTTGCGTTTATATTACTTCCGTATAATTACTTCTAAGTGTATGCATGCATAGTTTATTGGTAGCTACTCTTGTTTCGGTAGTTTTGAATGGCGGTAGAGACTAATTGCTTAGGAGATATGACCAACTGACCCTAAGTGAGTAGACTGAGACGGGAAGGGTAAGATATGACCAAGTGACGACCCTTTCTACTTGTACGATTTGAACAACTGATCACCTACCGTTTGGATGAACTTAAGAATTAGGGGGTGAGTGTTTAAGTTGCTAACGCCCGGGCACTCACTATTATAAGTCTAGCATGTAGCGGTACTTAATGACTTGGCTTAGGGGACCAGGAACAACTGGACTTATGAGGGGACACTTGACTTCTCCAATGGTGGCATCTTTGCTGATAGGTTAGGGCGAATTGACCAAATGTTGTCCTCTCGACTTTGACCCCACCTGAAGTAATTGGAAGTAATTAGACGTAGACATTACTAGCTGGGATGAATAACTAGGTTAGCACCACTCTCCTTTATTGATCACAACCTTTGACTTTACTTGCTTTATTAGTTAATTAATTAAATCATCTTAAAATCTGTGACACCTAGACTTAGTATTAATCCAACACACATAGCTCTTGGGACGACCTCGGTTTTACCAAATACTACACTACACAAGACCGGGTACACTGCCCGTTAGTGCATTAGGGTAGACCATAGGTATAACGAGACATTATAAATATTAAAACCTGGTCAGTAAAACCTGCATCAACAACCTTCGTTGGCCACTGATCCAATTAATGAACCATCCACCCCTAGTCCAACAAACGCTCCAGCAGGCCCAATCCCCCTACACCTGGACCGACCACTAACAGTCCACCACATTCACCCTCATACAACTCGTCCACCAACAGCACATACTCCTCACCCTCACATAACTCGTCCAACACCAATTCCTGCTGTTAATACAAATAAGCCGTAAGAATATTTATTTATATTTTACGATCTTTCTATATTTTGTCGATAACAATCGCAAAATCATTTTAAGTAGAAAATAAAATACATAAGTTTTAAACAATAGCTTTCTAACTCATCACAAGTAACTACACAAATATTTTTAAGAGTATACATTATTCGTTGGAACATACAAGTAACACAAAGTTACTTGCACATCTATATATAAGCATATATATAAAAGATAAAAAGTAGTTACAAAATTGTTTTTTACATCATGCATGACATCATTCTCTAAGTTGACTTTTATGTATTGTAACTTCATGGTCTTTTCATATCTAGGCCATATCTTGGAAGATAACCTAAGATTTTGAGAGATTTAATATCCAAAATCCGGATTTGGTTAAACAGTGGGTCATTGTTTGAATTCTTGTTCATCATTCATTTCATTGTACCATAAACTTGTGAAGTTAGATTGTTTTGGGGTTGGTTCTACCATTGTTAGAACTCGGTATTTAGCTTTGTGTCAGATAAAAGTGTAAGCGACGTAAGGAAGGTTATGTGACAAACGGTAATTTGTCAGCATATTATTTAACTAATATTTTAACTTATTTTTCACTTTTGAATATTTACAAACTTATTAGACTGAAAATGTGAAGTTATCTCGCTTACTGTGAAAAACGAGCCCGAACGCGTACTGACGCCAAACTAGCTATGGTTCGCATCAAATAAATACAATACAGTTTCATTAAACTTGTTTTCATATTATTTTCATAAAAACTCTTACAGAACTTTATTTTACATATGTGTGCTTAAAAACACCCAACAAACTCACCACTTTTGCATTTTACCTCAAACTACACACACTTATACCCAAAATAATTCAATATTGGTTTCCCTCCTCCCACTTGGCTTGTAGCCAGCTTCACCATCCAAAAACCACCAACAAATGCAGTGCATTATGATCTCATCTTCTTGTTTGTACATTCAACATAAAACCCTAAACACTCATTTTACTTCTCACAATTCACCAACAAAAAAAATCTTCTTCCTCCTCCCCTCCCATAACCGTACGACCCAAATTCAAACACCATCACTATTTTTGCTTGAAGTCTTGAAGAAATAACTTGTACTTTCGGGTTTATATCATAGTTTAGTATAGTTCTTGGGTAAATTTGAGGTCGTTAGGGTTCTTGAGCACACTAGATCTACAAATCTTTTCTCAAAATTGTAAGTATTCATTTACTCAAATCACTTGTACTTTCATATTGTTTATGGTCTTAATCTTAATAAAGTACAATTTATTTATATAATTTGTAAGTAAAACAAAAGATCCTGATATACATATAGATACATACTATTCGACTTATACATATACATATCACTAGATGTTTGTATCACCATGTTTGTGCTATTTTCTGTTTAATCTTGATGTACAAAAGTCCTTGCGTTTGATCTGCTATGAGCCCAATTCAGGGGGCTCATTTCATTGGGAGGTTGGCTAGGAGCTATGATTTGATGACCGATGCGGCTTTGGCTCGGGTGTCCAGTGGTAGGGAGACTAGCTTGATTGGGTTGAGTAAGCTAGTTGAGTTTAGGATTTGCACCCAGGACGTGTATGGAGTGATTGAGCTAGCTGGGACAGCCTCGAGGAGAGAAGTCAGGGAAGGTAGTGGTGCTCGTGGTGAAGCTGAAGAGGATGCCGAGGGGCGTGTGCCTAGGGGTCGAAGAAGGGCACACGTTAATGTGGGGGAAAGGTTACAGATCATCGACGAAAGGATCAAGGGAATGGCTACCCACTTCAACGAGGAAATTGATAGCCTCGGGGTGGGATTATATGGTCTAAGTAACCACTTTGAGGGTTTTGCAGGTACCATGGATCAAGTGCAGCAGCTCCAGCAGGACTTCTTTAACGGGAGTGTAGATCGGACAAGCCAAATGCTCCAAAGCATGCACTTGAGCCACCCTAGATGGCAGGGACCGGGGTATGTGTACCAGCAAGACATCCCCGACATTGCCGTCCAAGGAGGAGTGGCATTCATGCAGGCCGAGCCCACTCCTGGTAGCACCACAAGCACCCCGTTCGATCCCACCCAGTTCCACTCCATGGATCACGATCTTCACAGGGATGATTGATTCCCTTGTTTGTTGGAACAATTTGAAACATATGTCTGTAATAACTGGATTATTAGGATATTTGTATGCTTAATTATCGATTGTACCCAAGGGTACAAAATTTTCCATGTATTCTGTGCAGGTTCTGGTTCTGTGATGGAATTACGGCGTAACCTTTGGGTCAGTTACGCCGTAACCTATGCTGCAGTAGGAAAAATTTTTGGCGATATAATAGTTAAGGCGTAGTCTCCAGAAACGATACGCATTAGCCACCCCATGACCCACCTTCAACCTTTAGTGAGACATCTTGGGCAAGCATTTGAGAGGGGAGTTTATTTCTTTCTTGATTATTTTTCATTTCTATTTTATTTTTCCTTTTTCTTCGTACAAATGGGACTTTGTACACTTTAAGTGGGGGGATAGGAATAGAAATGAAGTGTATGATTACTTAGCTTACTTGCCCTAAATTTCTAGTTGGTTTTCAAATATTTAAGCTCATTTGAAAATTTTTGTCATATTTTTAACCAATCTAGAATTACATAAAGCCGAGCACACTATAACCCTTATTGCCATTAACGAGATTTAGCCTTTCCGTTTTTCCCATTTTACCCAAATCTACCAAATATTGAGTGTGCCGATAGTATTGTAAACTTTAGAACTTGGCTTTTACATCACTTCGAGACCATAGACGAGTAGTGTATCAAGTTAGCTTGGTGCATTTAGAAAAGGCGATTTGAAAGAAGTAAATGTTTTAGGATTAAACCCAAATAGCCCATATGTGTTCACTTGTGTGCGTTTATCGATTAGACGCATTGGATTTTTGACCTTCGTGTTATCCCTTTTTGTTGCACTCACCTTTAGTGCAAGATACCCCTAGTTACACCCTTTTTGAGCCTATCCTTTCATTTTCTAACCCTTATTTTCGTTACACCCTTACACCTTAGCCTACCGTGTAGTCTTACCTTTTTATCTTGAAGTCATTATTCGCCCTAGTTCGAGGTTCAGAATAAATTTTCGAGAAGCGTACCTAATCATCTACATCTTATTGAAGATCGTCAAAGACCCCCAAGTTATCTCCTTATGCTCAGTTCAAGAGGAGGGATGCATATGAAAAAAAATTTGTGTTACAGTGCGAAAAATTATAAAGCACTATATGAATTAAAGAAATTGGCATTGAGAATAATCTTCTCGATCACATTCGAAGGGTGGAAGAATAGTTCAAGAAAGAATAATGGTGGATTCCAGTGACATATATTGATCATATGAAGATGAACCTCGAATTAACGGTGGGGCGATGGCAACTCGGTTTTAAGCTAAGACTATTTGTTTTCTTTTTCTTTTACACCCATTAAAATATCACATGCCTTACCTTACCCCTTTTGTCGTGAAGCGTGTCTAGGTGATGCAGCGAGCAGTCCTTGATGTCTTGGCCATGGATTTGGTCATGTATCATTGATTTTGTGCACTTCGCCATGACACGTTAGTAATGACACCACCCCAAAGCCTTTGAATCACTATAACCCAACATTGCTTTCTAAAATCTGTCTTAACCTTAGCTCTAGTGGTGGAGTTGTGTGTGATTGCCAAGATTATGATAGAATACTTACTATGTCCATGCAATTGAGTGATCACCCTGAAATTAACACTTAGATTAGGATGAGAGTGATAGTGTTTTCGTTCCCATTTCGTGAGGTGTTCGGCTCTTATTAATATTCTAGCATGGAAATCTTAACTGCGCATTCATTGAGGATGTATCTTTGCAGTCTAAATTGGTCTACTTGAGGGCAAGTAGAGTTTAAGTAGGGGGATATTTGATAACATCAAATAGTCCTGATTTTCTTAGCGTTAATTTCCCCCTTTATCATCACATTTTGAGTAAAATACTAGTGAAAACATCCTTATTTGCTTATTATTTCATTTCAGGACCTATTCTATGTAAGGAAGCTGTAATTGGACGTTTTCAAGCCCTATGGATGAGTTGTCTCTTAACTACGGCGTAACAAAGTGATGAAGTTACGACGTAACTAAAGATTATGAAGGCTACGGCGTAACCCTCAGCTCAGGTTACGCCATAACAAGGATAAACACCTAATTGACAAAGACTACGGCGTAACCTTCTGCTCAGGCTATGCCGTAATGAAGAAATGCACATGATTTATGAAAGCTACAGCGTAACCCCAGCTAAGGTTACCCTGTAACCATGGATAAGCACAAAAGATTGAAGAGTTACGACGTAACTACCTAATAAGGTTACGCCGTAACTAGTATCGGAGCCTATAAATAGTCAAGGGTTCCACCAGCTTTAATCATCTCTCATATCCCAAAGTCGAGGGTTCCACCAGCTTTAATCATCTCTCATTTCCCAAACCTTCTAGGGTTTGGGGAGATCAAAACACAGAAGAAGAAGCATGGCTTAGGAGCACTGAATAACGAAGTCCTTGTCTACGATTTCTATTGTATTCGAGTTTGAATTCCTTCTATATTTTTCTAGGACTTATACTATGAATTCATGTTATTAATTGAAGTTTGCATTTATGTTATTGCTATTCTCTTTAATTCTTTATAGACATTTGCTAGTCTTTTCATAGATCGCTAGTCTTGGTAGTATTATAAGCTTGGTAGTATCTAAAGGGCTGGGAGATATGACAAACTGACCCCAGTCTGATAGATTGCGAAGTATGGGAGGAATTGGACATAGTACAACCACTCTTCGTGTGCGAACTTACTAAATGATCACCTATCAAGTGGAGGTATTTAAGAGGTTAAGGGGAATCTAAGTTCCCAACGGTCGGGTTCTCACCGTCTAGATCTAGTAGATTTGGTGCTTAATGACTGCTATTAGGTTGCCGAATGATCCCGGGTGACCTATTCATCTTGGTGAGGAATCTAAGAACCATAGGCCATGACGAATTGACCAAAGGAGTCTGGTGATAATTAACCACTATATTGAACCTTCATATCGAGAATCAATTCATATTTGTATTCTTCATTAAGCTTCGTTTATCTATCTCTTTACCCTAAATTTCTGGTGTCTGTGTGAGTGGAATAATAGCATTTCGATGAATTACAACAACCTTGTCATACCCATATATTATCAATATCATTTCTAATCATCTTAGTTCTTTCAAGGTCACAGCTCTCTTGGGACGATACTCGGATTTACCTAAGGCTTTACTACATCTGATCGGGTTCTCTGCCCGTTAATATGTGTCTATCCTAAGTTATCTAAGTTTTATAAATATTTAAAGCAGGATGAAATAGCACATCAGATATCATTATGCTGACATCTTCATCAAATGATTACCGACAGCTTTGTTTAAAGAGTTTAGGGCGTTCGTTCTTTCCTGTTCAAAATGAGGGGGACCGTTAACGGATATTTATTTGTATAGCCTTGTTATGGTTTGTTAATGATTTGATTATTGCCCATTATTATATAAAGGAGAGTTATTTTACATACCAAACTTTTCTTACATACCAAGGGACTCATCTCCACCATCCATCTAAAAAGAAATCAATGGCTGAGATTAAAAGAATTTTATTCTTTCACCTATTTTTTATAATTTAAATATCTCTTAAACCGTTAATCGTTAAGTAAAAATAATTACACCATCGCGACGAGCATTTAATTATCTTTCTATAGACGGGCACTTTGATATACTTTCAAAAAAAGAAAAAAAAATCGTTTTTTTTCACGTTTTTCGTCTTTTTTTTTTTTTTTTTTTCTTCGAAACTGGAATTTGCATGAATATTATATATGATTTAACACTAATTTGAAGATCATATGTGATATTAGTGTTAAATCACATATGATATGTAATATCATATGTGATATGATGCGTGCAAAACAGTCAAGCTAAATCACTCAAACCTGCCACTTGTGAATGGCAGACCGTAATCAGCTTAAAACTGCTCAAGCACGAATGCAATTAAGATCAGAGGAATATAGTGTTTCCCCAGGTCGTTATGTCCCACGGAGGATGAATTGGTGTTTAAACAACTTCAGATGATAGAATGATCACTAAGGATAGCGATCAGTAAGGTTTTAGATGGATAATTACCTAAAGAAAAGATTTGCAAATTAAAGCGACTTAAATGCAAATTAAAAGAAATTAAAAAAAAATAAAATATATTAAATAAACGCTATCACTATTTTTAAAGTGATGAACGTTTAAAACCTAAAACTTAAAACTTACGTTTAAAATAAAATTATGTCTACGTACAAAATAAAACGTGAGCTTTAAAGAAATAAAAGACCTACAAATATGAAAATGATATTTTTACAATTCTAATAGTAAAATAAAATTATTAGAAAAATAAAATTATTTTTACAACTTATTATTTAATTATTATTAATTAAAAACTATTTATTAAGTATTTAAAATGCACTAAAATACAAGAAAATACAAAATTAACCTAGAAAAATGAAATTATAACTTAGAAAAGTCTAAAATATGATAAAACTTATTTTAAAACTGAAAATATATTTTTAAGACTTATTATGTATTTATTATTAATTTAAATCTATTTTAAACTAATTAAAATGCTAAAAAATACTTTTTAAACTAAGAAAATTATGGAAAAATACTTTTTATTACTTTTATATTTATCTTAATCTAGGAAAATAGAAAATATATTTTTCTAAGCTTTTTCTGATTTATTAGTATTAAAAGCTATTTAAAAAGGATTAAAAACTATTTAAAATAAATAAAAATAGCAAACAGTGAAGGAAAAATCTGAAAAATTCAGGAAAATGCTAAAATATTATTCTGAGTTTATAAAAAATATAAAAACATATGCTTATTTGTGAGAATATGAAACTGTGGTGGATTGGCTTATAAATAAGCACTACAAAATAAGCTAAATACCACAAATGACCACCAAATGAACACAAAAGCTAGGGTATGCTATGTTAACTAAATACTAACCTATTCCAACCATTCTTAACTTCTGAAAAGCAGTTTAAGCTAAGAATTAAGCAAAGTTAAACTAATTAATTTCAGAAAATGGGACAATATTGAGGCTTATCTAGGAGTGGGGTCCACAGGGCTTAAGCTCAAAACTATTACTGAAATGGGTAGTCAGCTGGGTAGTGAGTAGTAAGGAACCAAGAACCACCAGTGGGGTCCACTGGTGTGGCCTGTGGGACCCACTAAAGTGGTGGGAAGCCACTGTTTTGGATGTCAGGGTGCAGGGATTTTCGTAAATGGGTGCTCAAAAGAAGCAACTGATTAAGCACTATATAAGCTGATACAAAGCAAACTATTATTTTTCTAATTTTCTAGAGCAACTAAAGTTTACTATCTCAAAAGCATTTAAGCTAAATCCTAATATTGAGCTTACACTAAAATTCCTAAGTTTATTCAAAAACAGGTATATGAGAATTTGACTTTTTATAAAAATAAGCTAGTTTGACTTTTATGAGCTTTTACTTGATTCTATGAACTTATAAGGTTATAATAAGCTGAGATAAGATTATCTATGGCTATGGAGACAACTTTTAAGCATGTAAACTGATTTTGGTAACTTAAAATATTAACAAAGGGATCAAGATTTATTAAGGAAATTGAAAAGAGATTTTGACTTTTTTATAGAACAAGCACTAGATTTATTGGTTTGACTAAGCTATATTATCCTATTGTAACTTGTATCAACTAAGAACAAAAGCTATAATTCTATCTAGCTCAGTTAAACAACTAAATCCAAACACCCTTATTAAAACTGTTTTTGAAGCTTTCCAAAGAGTTTCTCAGTTTAGACCATGTAAATGATTCAAGACTTTTATATTATCACTTAATTATACTAAACAAGCATTAATCAACTACTATAACAACATAATATTGAAAAATGGCAATTATGCTACTAATTGTATAAAAAGGAGATTTCAAAGTGACTACTAATTCCAAACAACAAGTAAACTGTTTTAATATATAAATCTACTTAACTATGACTAATGATCATATAGGAACAGAGTTTCAAGCTATTGAACATCTACAACAGTAAAATGCCATAGTGGTCAAAATGGCTTACAAGAATGATTTGAGCATAAACTGAGATTTGAATACTGAGAACAGAACCTATAGCTTTCCCTAAAGCTTTATACCCAAAAGCATTCCAAATACCATCTCTGCACCAACTTTGATCTTCTTCACCATGGATTTTTGAATTTTTACTAATTTACTTGGTATTTTTGAGAATTTTTTATTTTGGCTAGAAACTGACTTCTTTGGATTCTAAAAGCTTATAAAAGCTTTATAAAAGCTTATATGAGCTTTTACAGTACTTGGTAAACACTAATAACATCAGTTGGAGAATTTGAGATTCTTATGAACTTGGAATTTACATAAACTGTAAAAGTAAAAGGAAACTTGAAATTGATGGTTACAAAAGGTTTATTGCATACTGAAAATGTGAAATACAAAGCTTTAAAGTTAAAACATAGACTGAAATTTAAACTTAAACTAAAACGACATAAGCTAAAACTAAGCTACACTACTTGGCCTTCTCTATTACTCCCAGCTTGTTTATATTGAGCTTTTCAAATCCCTTGTCGACCTCTGAAAATATCCCACCACATCTTGACCATTGGATTGAGCCAGATCATCAGATTTGCCATTTGTCACTTTTTGGCGCCAAAATTCCAACGAGCAGGTTTTTCTCATTAATTGGCTTTGGTTTGATATGGAGGTGGATGGGAAGTGTAATCAAGTGGATATGGTGAGGTGGAAGTTTGAAAATGAGGAAAAACCATCACTGGTTTTGGCTAAACCAGTGTGGTGAAGGAAGTGAACGATGCAGCGGTTTCTCTGTTTTAAATCTGGTTGGGTTTGGGCTAGATATGGGCCGTGGGGTTTGTATTTGATGGGTTAAATAATAACAAAAGGTCCATTTGGTTTATTTAATAACAAGGACCAATCATGTAACTTCTAAAATATAGGGACTGAACTGGTAACATTTATAAAGTTAATACAAGGGCCTATTATGCCAAATATGATAAACCAAGGATCATACATGTAATTATTTTCTATTTTTAAACTTAAAAGGACCTTAATTGTCATTTTTGGATTTTGAGGGACTAAAAGTGTAATTTCCCAAAAGTTTATCATAAGGACCAATTTTGTCATTTATTAATAGTATAAGGTTTATTTTGATTATTTTCTTATTTTTAAAACCTTAGGGACTAATTTTGACACTTTTGCAAAGTTGAGGGACCAAAGTTGTCATTTTGTGATTTTTGAACTTTAAAGGGTTTGTTTTGACAACTTTTGAATCCTATGGACCTTAAATGACATTTTACAAGTTTTTGAATTACCAGGGACTAATTTTGACAACTTTTGTAACTTGGGGGACTAAAACTGCCAATTATGCAAACTTGATACGTTTTTCACCAGATTTTGATGTTTTTGCATTTAAAACATATAAAACACTTGTTTGTGATATTTTTATCATTTTGAAGCATTTCTGAGTGTTTTCAGATGTTTTTGGCATTCTAAACAGTATAAAAATGATGAGTATTTAGACACTCATCAATCCCCCACACTAAGATATTGCTAGTCCCTAGCAATGTTTTGAGAAAAATTAATGGATTTTATCTCTTTACCAAAAGCCATTACTTCTGGAGTAGCCAAATGTTTCAGTTCAAGTAAGAACCTTGGTATAATGATAACCAAATGATTTTAAGCAAATCATAAGCTGTGAACGGATTTGATTTGTCTTTACCAGAAGCCGTTTGCTCTGGACTAGCCAACTCTTAGATAAATTATCAATATTATCTTTGGTGAGTCGATTACCAATTATGGATTTCCCACTGCCTTTACCACAAGCCATAAACTTGCGGGCTAGCCAACTCTTCACTTTTAAGGATATGGTGAGCTGAAAACCATACAATTTTGGGCAAATTGCAAGCCATAAACGGATTTGAGATATCTTTACCAAGAGCCGTTTGCTCATGGATTAGCCAATCCTTATGTGTGTTAGACATGGTGGATGATTACCATTTGCGTGTTTAGTACATAGTACTTCCACTATAAAAAAAAAATTTAAAATTTGGCCATTTTGGGGAAAAGGGACTAAAAGGGTACATTTATGATCAAATTCGCCAGAATTTCCCCCCCACTTAGAAATGAATATTGTCCTCAATATTCAAAGTGTGGAAACACAACAATTATTCTCTTTTTTTTAATATTAACAATTTTCATTCATTTTTTTTTTTTTTTTTTTTTGGATCTCTATACAACATGTGGGGCATCTCCCCCACACTAAGGTGGTACACACGGGTGAAAACCCACGTTTAACTATTGTTTTTGATTACCGAGTCGCTAGCTTGACTCGACCCCGAATTAATTTGTTCATGGGGAAGTAAGTGGAAGAGACAATCTCCATCGGACTTTCATTCAAGATGTTTGTATAAACATTGAAGTACGTGAAAGTTCCACACCGATGAGATATAGAGGCAGACCCGGCTCACAAGTGGTACATGGAAATGCCTGGGTCAAAGATAATGTCTTCATTCCCGAAGGAGTGGAGAACAGGAGAAGTGACAGAATATATGAAGAAAAGAAAGAAAATCATGATACAAATCATGACTAACTCTTCATCCTCAATAGGAGAATTCATAGTTTCATGAATTTCCTCAGTTAAGCTCGCTTGATCAAGACATATTATGGGAATGTCTAGATCAAAGTAGAAATTATCATACTCCGGCGGAGATATGATATGAGCGAGTTCACAGGAGAACTCCTCAAAGGAGAATGATTCATATTCAGGATTGATTTGACTGAGTTCACTGGGAACTCCTCAAAAGTGAATGATTCATAATCGGGGAGAGAATTATGAGAATGAGAAGTGGTAATACCACTAATCTTCTCTCCCATATGATCAAAATAGAACGTTTGCAATTCTGGAATAGAATCATCGAAGAAAAGTTCACTATCCTCAAAGGGGATAGGATATGAAGTAGGCTTTTCATTAAAAGCCTCGATTCTAGAAATGAGAAGATTAACATTCAATACTGTAAGACGAAGAGCTTCGTCTTGGATTATTTCTTCATCATTCTCTTCTCCTAAGCTGACAAGCTCAGAAGGTAATTCCCCCACATAACTTATGTCTCCACAAGATAAAGAATAGTCCTCATCAGAATCAGAGAACATCTCAATATGATCATTTTGGAAGACAAGAGGGGTAGGGATATCACACAAATGCTCGAGAATTCCCTGTGACTCTCTAGGGATTGGGACAAGGTCCTCAACACTAGACTTTATGAATTCGTCCGATTCCTTTTCAGGAACAGTGTCAAGAAGTTCATCCCCCATGTTCAGAGAGTGAGTGTGAACCTCGGGTGTGATAACAGCAGACTGAGGGAGTTTAGAAGGACTAGCATACATATGTTTTATACTTAACATTTGTTCTTCTGCTAGTAATTCCATCATAGTCTTTTCTCCCTGATTTTTCATGGAAGGAATTTCAACTGATGAATTTGATGAATCTGTACATAATTCATTAATATCAAGGGTAACATCATCATCATCATCATCAGGAATGAAACGGAATCGAGAGCTAGATTTGAATGCTTTTTGTAGTCTAATTGATTCCCTAACAGTGTTTTCAATGGCAATCTGGGAATCTAATTTAGCACCCCGTTCCTCCGCTAACAATTCTTCCATGGATTTTTCATTTGGATTATTTTGGGACGACATAGCCGACTCCTCCTTAAGTTCTTTTAATAACTCCAGAGTCTTCAGTAGAAGGTCTGTCGTAGTTTCATGAGGATTCGCTTGAATCATTTGGTACTGTGGAGGTTGGTCTTGATACGATAGTCGTAATTGTTACAAGGAATTGGATTCCCTGTTTGACAATCCGAGCTAGAGTGAAGACCTCCACAATACTCCAACATAAAACTGATGTGGCGTGAGTCGTATGTCTGGAGTCATAATTGTTATCGGAACCTGCCATAGACAAGCGTGTTTCCCGATTGACAATCAGAACTGGAGTGTGAACCATCACAGTACTCACAACAGTATAACTGCTGAGTCTCACAGTGTGGTAGCGATGGAATAAATCATCGTGTTATGGTAGGAATAGGGATCTTGGTTATAGAGCAGACCCGTTTCCTGATTCCACCACGCCTACAATGGGGCAATTGCCACCATTATAAGGACCACCACACCATTGACAACCAAGAGGGTGAGGATAAGACATTGAAAGAATCAAATGGTTCTAGAGGGTAAGAAATGAAGAATCAAAAGGGTAAGAGGGTAAAGAGGAATATTTTTGGATTTTTGAAAAACATGCCATAAAAACAAAGAATGAAAATATTTTTGGCGTTGTTAACACTTTTAGGAAAAGTGTTAATGAACTTTTTGATTTTTTTTTTTTTAAAAAAAATTGTTTACAAAAAGGTGGTATATGTGCAAGAATGGATCTGGAAATGCTTTAAAACACGCTTACGACCTCCCCGGCGCCAAAATTTGATGCGCGCAAAACAGTCAAGCTAAATCACTCAAGCCTGCCACTTGTGAATGGCGGACCGTATCACTTAAACCTGCTCAAGCACGAATGCAATTAAGATCGGGAGGAATATAGTGTTTCCCCAGGTCGTTATGTCCCACGGAGGATGAATTGGTGTTTAAACAACTTCAGATGATAGAATGATCACTAAGGATAGCGATCAGTAAGGTTTTAGATGGATAATTACCTAAAGAAAAGATTTGCAAATTAAAGCGACTTAAATGCAAATTAAAAGAAATTAAAAAAAAATAAAATATATTAAATAAACGCTATCACTATTTTTAAAGTGATGAACGTTTAAAACCTAAAACTTAAAACTTACGTTTAAAATAAAATTACGTCTACGTACAAAATAAAACGTGAGCTTTAAAGAAATAAAAGACCTACAAATATGAAAATGATATTTTTAAAATTCTAATAGTAAAATAAAATTATTAGAAAAATAAAATTATTTTTACAACTTATTATTTAATTATTATTAATTAAAAACTATTTATTAAGTATTTAAAATGCACTAAAATACAAGAAAATACAAAATTAACCTAGAAAAATGAAATTATAACTTAGAAAAGTCTAAAATATGATAAAACTTATTTTAAAACTGAAAATATATTTTTAAGACTTATTATGTATTTATTATTAATTTAAATCTATTTTAAACTAATTAAAATGCTAAAAAATACTTTTTAAACTAAGAAAATTATGGAAAAATACTTTTTATTACTTTTATATTTATCTTAATCTAGGAAAATAGAAAATATATTTTTCTAAGCTTTTTCTGATTTATTAGTATTAAAAGCTATTTAAAAAGGATTAAAAACTATTTAAAATAAATAAAAATAGCAAACAGTGAAGGAAAAATCTGAAAAATTCAGGAAAATGCTAAAATATTATTCTGAGTTTATAAAAAATATAAAAACATATGCTTATTTGTGAGAATATGAAACTGTGGTGGATTGGCTTATAAATAAGCACTACAAAATAAGCTAAATACCACAAATGACCACCAAATGAACACAAAAGCTAGGGTATGCTATGTTAACTAAATACTAACCTATTCCAACCATTCTTAACTTCTGAAAAGCAGTTTAAGCTAAGAATTAAGCAAAGTTAAACTAATTAATTTCAGAAAATGGGACAATATTGAGGCTTATCTAGGAGTGGGGTCCACAGGGCTTAAGCTCAAAACTATTACTGAAATGGGTAGTCAGCTGGGTAGTGAGTAGTAAGGAACCAAGAACCACCAGTGGGGTCCACTGGTGTGGCCTGTGGGACCCACTAAAGTGGTGGGGAAGCCATCTGCTTTGGATGTGAGTGCTGCATGCAGGGGATTTTCAGAAATGGGTGCTCAAAAGAAGCAACTGATTAAGCACTATATAAGCTGATACAAAGCAAACTATTATTTTTCTAATTTTCTAGAGCAACTAAAGTTTACTATCTCAAAAGCATTTAAGCTAAATCCTAATATTGAGCTTACACTAAAATTCCTAAGTTTATTCAAAAACAGGTATATGAGAATTTGACTTTGTATAAAAAATAAGCTAGTTTGACTTTTATGAGCTTTTACTTGATTCTATGAACTTATAAGGTTATAATAAGCTGAGATAAGATTATCTATGGCTATGGAGACAACTTTTAAGCATGTAAACTGATTTTGGCAACTTAAAATATTAACAGTACTGTAAGGAAATTGAAAAGAGATTTTGACTTTTTTATAGAACAAGCACTAGATTTATTGGTTTGACTAAGCTATATTATCCTATTGTAACTTGTATCAACTAAGAACAAAAGCTATAATTCTATCTAGCTCAGTTAAACAACTAAATCCAAACACCCTTATTAAAACTGTTTTTGAAGCTTTCCAAAGAGTTTCTCAGTTTAGACCATGTAAATGATTCAAGACTTTTATATTATCACTTAATTATACTAAACAAGCATTAATCAACTACTATAACAACATAATATTGAAAAATGGCAATTATGCTACTAATTGTATAAAAAGGAGATTTCAAAGTGACTACTAATTCCAAACAACAAGTAAACTGTTTTAATATATAAATCTACTTAACTATGACTAATGATCATATATGAGTTTCAAGCTATTGAACATCTACAACAGTAAAATGCCATAGTGGTCAAAATGGCTTACAAGAATGATTTGAGCATAAACTGAGATTTGAATACTGAGAACAGAACCTATAGCTTTCCCTAAAGCTTTATACCCAAAAGAATTCCAAATACCATCTCTCGCACTGGCTTTGATCTTCTTCACCATGGATTTTTGAATTTTTACTAATTTACTTGGTATTTTTGAGAATTTTTTATTTTGGCTAGAAACTGACTTCTTTGGATTCTAAAAGCTTATAAAAGCTTTATAAAAGCTTATATGAGCTTTTACAAGTATTGGTAAACACTAATAACATCAGTTGGAGAATTTGAGATTCTTATGAACTTGGAATTTACATAAACTGTAAAAGTAAAAGGAAACTTGAAATTGATGGTTACAAAAGGTTTATTGCATACTGAAAATGTGAAATACAAAGCTTTAAAGTTAAAACATAGACTGAAATTTAAACTTAAACTAAAACGACATAAGCTAAAACTAAGCTACTCTACTTGGCCTTCTCTAATGCTCCCAGCTTGTTTATATTGAGCTTTTCAAATCCCTTGTCGACCTCTGAAAATATCCCACCACATCTTGACCATTGGATTGAGCCAGATCATCAGATTTGCCATTTGTCACTTTTTGGCGCCAAAATTCCAACGAGCAGGTTTTTCTCATTAATTGGCTTTGGTTTGATATGGAGGTGGATGGGAAGTGTAATCAAGTGGATATGGTGAGGTGGAAGTTTGAAAATGAGGAAAAACCATCACTGGTTTTGGCTAAACCAGTGTGGTGAAGGAAGTGAACAGTACGCGCGGTTTCTCTGTTTTAAATACTGGTTTGGGTTTGGGCTAGATATGGGCCAGCTGGGGTTTGTATTTGATGGGTTAAATAATAACAAAAGGTCCATTTGGTTTATTTAATAACAAGGACCAATCATGTAACTTTCTGAAAATATAGGGACTGAACCTGTAACATTTATAAAGTTAATACAAGGGCCTATTATGCCAAATATGATAAACCAAGGATCATACATGTAATTATTTTCTATTTTTAAACTTAAAAGGACCTTAATTGTCATTTTTGGATTTTGAGGGACTAAAAGTGTAATTTCCCAAAAGTTTATCATAAGGACCAATTTTGTCATTTATTAATAGTATAAGGTTTATTTTGATTATTTTCTTATTTTTAAAACCTTAGGGACTAATTTTGACACTTTTGCAAAGTTGAGGGACCAAAGTTGTCATTTTGTGATTTTTGAACTTTAAAGGGTTTGTTTTGACAACTTTTGAATCCTATGGACCTTAAATGACATTTTACAAGTTTTTGAATTACCAGGGACTAATTTTGACAACTTTTGTAACTTGGGGGACTAAAACTGCCAATTATGCAAACTTGATACGTTTTTCACCAGATTTTGATGTTTTTGCATTTAAAACATATAAAACACTTGTTTGTGATATTTTTATCATTTTGAAGCATTTCTGAGTGTTTTCAGATGTTTTTGCATTCTAAACAGTATAAAAATGATGAGTATTTAGACACTCATCATGATACTAGTGTTAATCCATATATGATAAATCACATGATATACATATCATATATGATTTAACACTAATATCACATGTGATATTCAAATTAGTGTTAAATCATATATGATTTTTCCATGCAAATTTGAGTAACGTAAAAAAACGAAAAAACTTTAAAAAAAAACATGAAAAACACGGAAAAATAATTTTTTTGTCGAAAGTATATCAAAGTGCCTATCTATAAAAAGATACTTAAATGCGCTTCCTAATGGTATATTTTTTTTCGCTTGACGATTAACGGTTTGAAAGATATTTATATTTGAAAAAAAAAATATGAAAGTGGGTTTTTTTAATTGTTGGGATTAATCTTATCCATTAGAACTAATAAAAATGGACGGTGAAGATTGATCCCTTAATATGTAAAAAAGTTTTTGTCCTCAAATATCTTAAATCTTATTATATATTATATAGACATTATTGTATCTAAGATTTAAGATCATTCGAGGACAAAATATTCTTTACATATCAAGGGATCAATCTCCACCTTCCATTTTTATTTGATCTAATGGATGAGATTAATCCAACAATTTAAAAAACTCACTTTCATCATTTTTTTTTCAAATATTAATATCTTTCAAACCGTTAATCGTTAAGCGAAAAAAATATATCATTGCGACAAGCATTTAATTATCTTTCTATAGATATGCACTTTGATATACTTTCGACAAAAAAAAAATCGTATTTTTCACGTTTTTTTTTTAAGTTTTTTCTTTTTTTATGTTACTAAAATTTGCATTAAAAAATCATAGATGATAAAACACTAATTTGAATGTCACATGTGATATTATCACATATGATATTACATATCATATATGATTTAACACTAATATCACATGTGATCTTCAAATTAGTGTTAAATCATATATGATATTTCATGCAAATTCCAGTTTCGAAGAAAAACGAAAACAAAAAGACGAAAAAATGTGGAAAAAACGATTTGTTTTCCTTTTTTTTAAGTATATCAAAGTGCCCGTCTATAGATTGATTATTAAAAGATCGTCGCGACGGTGTAATTATTTTTGCTTAACGATTAACGGTTTAAGAGATATTTAAATTATAAAAAATATGTGAAATAATAAAATATTTTTAATCTCAGCCGTTGATTTCTTTTTAGATGAATGGTGGAGATGAGTCCTTTAGTATGTAAAAAAAATTTTGTATGTAAAATAACGCTAATCTAATAATATTAGTTCACACATAGTCGGGTAGGTAGAATCTCATACGATTAAATATCGAAAGATACTTTGGATTCCTGAACTTTTCATATTAGTTGTGTCCTTTGTCGCATTCTCTTGACTGCTAAATGGCATCAATTCACGTCCACAAAGGATAAAACAAGAAAGGTCCATATATTATTCACGTCCGCTAGTAATTTTTTATTTTTTTAACAATACTTATCAGTTAACTACTAAATGGCTTCAATTCATGTTATTACACTCACCTTGATCGACTTAAAAGTATATGTTAAGTTAGAGAGTAATCGAATTTACTCACTTTGTCTTATATTGCTAAAATTAAGAGTTTTTTTTTACAATATGTTGAGACACATGTATCATCATGCACTTTAGTATATTAAACATGTCTATTTTGTATGTTTAATGTCTGATATCTAACTGCAGCTACGTTTGTAGTTTCAGTAACTACCCATAAGTTACCAAATTTAGGTACAGATTCTTGGCAATGGTTGATCGGTAATGATAGCACTTTCACGGTCTTGGAGACTCGGAAGCAAATTGATGATATTATTCTCCCTTCACTGCAAGTTAGTACGATATGGTGTAAAGCTCTTCCTCGGAAAGTCAATATATTTATGTGGCGTTTAAGATTGGATCGTTTACCACATCGTTTGAACTTATCTAGAAGAGGCATTGATATTAACTCAATCTTGTGCTCAGTGTGTAATAAAGGTATGGAATCAAATGAGCATTTATTTTGCTCTTGCGAAGTTGCTGCTAATGTTTGGAGATTAATCTGGTTGTGGTGTGATGCCCAATTACCGGTTTTTAATTCTGTTCTAGAGGGGATCGATTGGATATATACTATGAGGAAGTCAAACGTTCTCAAAGAAAGGATGTGCGTGATCGCTACTATTACTTGGTGGATGCTTTGGAAATTTCGAAATAATATCACTTTCAATACTCATTCTATGAGAAAAAGTGATATTTTCGATTCTATTCGTTTTTTTTCTTTTTATTGGTTAAAATATAGGCGATCTAATGTCTCATGTTGGAATGCCCGGTTGAAAAAACCCCTTTGTAATTTTCTAGCATCTTGCTAGAGTGTTTTTTTCTATTATATTATATCCCTTTTGTTGTTCAAAAAAAAAATAAGTTACCAAATTTAACCTTTTTCAGCTCGAATATCATTAAGAAGCAAAAGCAATGAATGTGATATATTGCGATTAGATTGCGAACACACTGCGAATTCAAAACACGTGACATACGCATTTGACATATGAGTCAATGTTGATTACCTGGATGAATATGTTTGCTCGCTACATACGAATAAGTTACAAATGAGTGACATTTAATTTAACTTGTTAATGTAAATCCAGCCATAGGTCTCACTATAGAATAGAAAAACTAAAATGAATGTTTAGTATTCGATAATAGATAGTATTCGTATTAAACTAAAATATTAAAAAATTATCGGTGAAAGTCTTCATAAAACTTTAAATAATTTTGAAAATGTTTACCTAGTTGACTAAGTGTTTATATTGAAAACATTCTTCCTTGACTAGTTATTATCTATTGGTCTTGCCGCGTTATGGAATGAGCATACGAAGCTTTGTTATTCGACGAATCTAAATATAAAAAAGTCGATGAATACTACTATAGTAGAGCTGATTTACAATCAACAAACATAAAATTCAATGACAATTTTGCACTTTTAAGCAAATGTTTTTGACTGAGTGTAGTAGTGATCACCGAAAGATCGACATCCTCGCTGTCATCTCAACATTCTCTCTTCTAAACTACGTCATGACCAACTTGGCGTAACAAGGAGATCAACTTTTCCTTTTTTTTTTTTTTTTTTTTTCATTTTTATCTTTTCAACAACAAATTTAATATTTCATTAATAACTAAAAACATTACATTAATAATTAATATTATAAAGTAAAAAAAATATCACTTAGTGTAACTTAGTTATTTATAAATAAAAATGACAAAGATAAAAAACCTCAAAGACTTAAAATGTAAATTAGTTATTTATAAAATAAATAAATAAACAAAATAAAAAAAACTTCACTCTCTTTTTCTTCCTATACCTGCAAGTGCAACTATAAAAATTAAAATAAAATAAAACAAAATAAATAACAGGCAAGAAAAAGGTGAATATGTGTTTGAATCAGTCGAGTTTGAGACTAACATCTACATTTCGTCCCAAGGGACGTGTCCCAACTTGGGTATCGTGGTAAAGCCGACGCATCGGTCCCTTGATCGACTAAAAGTCGACCGGGTTATTGCACCCAGCCTTACGTTTCCTGCAAATATGCACTTTTTTTAGTTTAAATACCTATACTTTCTTTGCTACTAATACTTCTTCGGTTATCAACTTATTTGTGAACCTTTAGAAGTTGATTGTCACCTACTCCTTGTTGTTATATGTATACTACATACAAAGACAGAATACTATTGCTTAAAACTTACAACTTTAAAAAATGAGTAATGCTATAAGACTAAATACCTTTTTTTTTTCTTTAAAAAAAAAAAAAAAAACAAACAAAAATTAAAAATTTAAATACTTAATTACATTTTAAATTACTAACTTTACTCATTGTCACTTTCTCCAAACTCATGTATACATAACAAAAATCACACACACAAATTAACGTTATTATACGTTATCGTCGCTATGCGCGGGTAATCGTCTACTATGTAAAAAATTTTGCATAAAAGCCTAAGTAATAAACTTATATCTTTGATTTATACGTTTCAAAATATTAAGTTATTCAAATGCCATCTCGGTGATTTTCGAAGTCATTCAAAACAAAAGTCTTCATGACAACTTGTAATAAAATGTAGTTTTAAAAATGCTTCATTTGTTGATTCACACTAGACAAATAAATCAAGCATATCCAATTGATGAATAAAGCATACACCTAAACGTGTATCGGAAATTTAGTATGTAATTTACTAATTTGTTGTTTACTTTTGGGACTAGGATCCTCTCAAGTTGTGGATTGAGTCAAGTTAGGCTATTGTGAGCCAATGGATTTAATCCAATTGTTCAAATTAAAAAAAGTTTTTATACCAGAATAATTTATCATTTTGGTTGAGTACAGGTTTAGTTTCTCATATATTTATTATTTTATTATATTTAAAAGGATTAATTTCATATATCACCCTACTTTCATGATTAATTTCATATATACCCAAAGTGCAAGTACTAAATGCATAATGTACAATGTTTTTTATGCATGTTTGGGTATATATGAAATTTACAAAAAAAATGAGAGGAGATATGAAATTGCCCCTATTTAAAAATTGATTCACACTAGACAAATAAATTAAGCATTCCCACCTGTGAATGAAACATTGACCTTCGAGTAAAAATGCATTCTCACCTGTGAATGAAACATTGACCTTTGAGTAAAAACGTGCACTGAAAATTTAGTACCTGTGTTTTTTACTTTTGTGAATACATTATATTATCAAACGATTTCATATTTTATACTCCGTACTTGGGTAATTTGTCATTCTCGTTGAGTCCAGATTCACTTTCTCATAGAGTCATAGTATGGTAGAGTACAAAGTATTAATTAACGGGTAATACACATAGTTTCTACGTATTAGTATAAATGAAAGTTGGTTTTTCTTCTGAGGATACTGTATACTACGAATATGACAATGGCTAAAATAAAGAAGTCCATATGTTATTTACGTCCACTAGTAGTTTTTAACTACACTTATCAGTACATTATGAAACAAAATTAATGTATTGTCTTTATAACTACTAAATGGAATAAATTCATGTTACTACTAAGGTTTGGGCATAGATTGACTTTCACTTAAAAGTATATATTAACTTGTTAAGTTAGAGAGTAATCGAAGTAATAAAAAAAATAGAAGTAATAAAAAATGACAAAAACCTAACAATGACCTAGTTATTTCTAGTTTCCCTTTCCCACTTCAGGTCAACCATCAACCTAGTATGTTTTTATAGTATTAATACCTTTAAGTAGAACTTTAGACTCTGTTCCCGAGTTTAATGAGGAAAGAAGAGGAAGTATATGAGGAGATGAGGAGTGAAAAGAAGATGAGAGTATTGTTTTTTTTGTGTTCCTGGAAAGAAGACATATTTTTTTTGTGTTCCTGAGTTGGAAAGAAGAGTAAAGAACACAAACATTTTTACAATTATACCCTTTATAGGTATATAATTTTTTATCTCCTCATATCCAATTTGATCAAACATTCACTTAAAGGCACCCTCGTATGCTTAAGAAACAAAACCCATACTCTAAGCCGTTATCAAGATTAAAACATACTACGTGTAAAAACTAAATCAAATTTAAATAATCTAACAAAATAACCGTAGTATCTTGAAGATGAAAAAAGCTTAAGTATGTTCAATCTAAACCATGCAAAGTACTTTTCATACTAGCTACTATATTACTTAAATAAAGATTTGACATAGGGCATATCAAATGGTGGAGCACATGATAGTGACTCATGCAAAGCAAAACTATTTGATACAGGTACAAACATGAAAAGTAATGCACATGAAATTGACTCATGCATAGCAAACATTGGTTGATCAGAGTAACTTTTGTACATACATGCATAAAAAACACAATAAGTATAGTATTTTTGAAGATATTTGACCTGTGATGAAGACGATAGAGAAAGTGTGGCTGCTGCAACAAGTTTCGAGAAGCAAAAAGAACCGAATATATATATAGTGAATGTATTAGGTCAAGGGTATTTTGGGTACATACAAAAAGCCACATACGTTCCTTATTTCTTTCTCTCCAAATCATCCCAATTTGGGATGAAAATTAAGAGTGCAATTTTGGTCTAATTTACTCCTTTTTACTTTCCTCTTCTCTCCTAAAAAATCTCAGGAACATGATTTTATTCATCCCAAAGCTTCCCCTTTCTCTCCAAAAACAAACTCGGGAACAGAGTGTTAAAGAGAGGAGATTTGCATATTTTCATAATTGCTTGACATATTAAAGTTTTAAATGTTTTGACATTTATATCTTTACAGAGTGAAAATAGATAGAAGTGATGTGAGGATATGAATATCAAAACACTTAAATTTTGAGTGTGCCAATCAAATATGCGAGTGGTCAAATCACCTCTCACCTTCAATAAATCTCCAAGTTTTATTATTAAATTACACCCAAAGGGGAATTTCATTTGTATCTTTAAAAAAACTTATAATTACATCAATATTCTTATAATTTTTATAATTACACCAATATCCTTTCAAAGTTTAAAAAAACACATGTATATCCAAATAAGCATTTTAATCATGATTAAATAATTTTAATGTAAAGAAGTATTAATTGTAGCAGTGAATTACTTATACCCTTTTTTCCTTAAAAAACTACAATTTATTTTAATTTATTTTATCAGATCGATTCCTCTTCTCAAATAGCCTTCTTCTGGTATGACATTCAAATTGATTATTTATTACGAATCAATAGAATGTGTGATACAAACATCACACTATTGGTTTTCCTTTTAATCATCCTTATTTGCATCTAACGGAGGACATATTATATTACATTTTAATTGATATTATGCGAAATAGAAGTTAGAGTAACAATAATAAATGGATGAAAATATATGGTGGCCTAAAATTAAAGGGTCCATCACTATGTAATCTTTCATTTTGAATGCTTGTGAGAAGCAAGAGTCTATTCCATTTGTCAATATAAATTTTGTGTTTTTCACCTAAATGATTATAACACTGAAATGATAGATTTGTGACATCTTTGTTTTGCTTTAATAAACAATTATTTTTGTGAGCAGATTTGAGTACGCAACAATTTTAAGTTATGATGATTTTTGTTGCTCAATTAGAAGTGAATTTGAGTGTTATAGCACGCAACAATTTCAAATGATGATTTTCTTTTTTCTTTTTTTTGCGCTCAATTAGAAGTGAATTTGAGTGTTATAGCAGGAGGTGTTTGAGAAGATGATTAGGGAAGAAGGGTAAGAAAGTAAAACATTTTTATGTCATTTTCAGATAGCATTTAATATGTTTAAATTATTTAATGAAGCTAAAATAATGTTTATAAATATATGCGAGTATTTTATAATTTTGAAAGAATATTGATGTAATTATGAAATTTAAAAAAAATATTTATAATTATTAGTTTTCTTTAAAGACATAGATGAAATTGTCCCCCCATTTAATGTTAAAATCTTTTCAAACATGCGTTTAACATGATTTTAATATTAAGTGAACTAAAAACCACTCAAAATTACCATTCAGACTTTACTTATACTATAAACACTTGCGAACTACAATTCTTGCATTGTGGCTTAAAATTCTTAATTCTGGTTATTGCTTCAATCACTGAACACTTGTTATAAAGTACTAATCTTTACTTATCCAGTCTAATTCTTGAAGGACTTGATTATCTTTTACTTCCTCCTCAATTTCTCATGTCAAACACAAAAGCGCATAAGTCTCAACATTCAACGTAGTGTTCACATAGTTTTTAATCATGCAAATCACTAAAAACTTATTATAATCACCTATTCTTCCTCAAATTTTGCCACCTACTCTACCACACACACAACACCTCATAAAGGGTTGTACTATTCATAAGGGGTCTACCCCCTTGGACTGCAAACGGGGTCTAGTGGGGTGGGGTGGGGTGGGGGGGATATTTTCAAATTTTGTCCTTTTTTTTTTTTTTTTTTTTTTTTTCTTTTGCTTTTTTTTGTTTTTTTTTTTTTGGTGGGTTTATTTTGTCCTAAAAGTTTTTTTTTTGTCCAAGGATTGCACAAAGCACACAAGCAGTTTTGGGTGGGGTTATTTTGTCTCAAAAGTATTTTTTTTGTCCAAGTGCATAAGCACATGCCAGCTTTTGTCCAATGTTCAAGTTTTTTTGTCCAAGTGCATTCAGCACACAAGTTAGATTGAATACAGGCTCAGATTAGGTAATCATCGCCAAGTTTTTTTTTTTTTGTCCAGTGCATGCACACAGCAGCATTGCATTATTACACAAGCAGATTGCACAAAGGCTCGATTAACACGAATCATCATCGCCGATTTAGAAAACCATTTGAACAATTGATAGAAAAGTGTTAGGCTCGGATATGAAGGTTGCAAAGTGATAAAAATATCACTTTGCCATACTTTCGGTTATAAAACCAATCGTCATCGCCTTTTTTGAAGAAAAAATTTTGTCCAAGTGCAGCAGATTGCACACAAGTGCATGTCGATCATTGCACAATACCGTGATTGCAACCAAGTTAGATTGCCCAAGTGAAACACATGTTTCACAATGTTCACAACAAGTACCAAAAGCAGAAGTAAGATTCCCAAACTGCAGGAACTCACAAGTGAAGAATCTCAAAGATTGCACAATACCAGATTGCAACCAAGTTAGATTGCCCAAGTGAAACACATGTTTCACAATGTTCACAAGCAAGTACCAAAAGTAGAAGTAAGATTCCCAAACTGCAGGAAGTCACAAGTGAAGAATCTCAAAATGGTAGGTAGTGAAACCTCCCATGTTATATTTAAATTTCATCACACAAAACAGATCCATTAAAGTACCCCCAAGTTACCACAAGCAGATCCATTAAATTAAACCCAGAAATCACACAAACATCACCAAGTTACAACAAGTGAAGATTCCACAAGTTGAGATAGGGTTGGGTTATATTGACTTGAGGTAGCAGTTTTATATTAACCCTCTCTAGTACCTAGGGTTGGGTTATAACACAAGCCAAGTGAAACACAAGCCGCAAGTGAAAGCCGCAAGTAACAAACCACAAAGAAACAACAAATATCTTAGGCTGCCGATATGTCTCAATCACCAGAGGTAATGACAATTTTACACATTAATAATAGAGATAACATTAGGCTCAGATTAAGTTTTTTTGCAAAATCATATTATCATATATGGCTGCAACATCAAAGGTTGCAAAAAAAAAAAAAAAAAAAAAAAAAAAATTGCCGTCCATTCGGAAATGCCAAGCCAAAATCATATTATCATATATGGCTGCAACATCAAAGGTTGCAAAATAAATTTTTTTTTTTGCAAAATCATCATTGCCTTATCCCAGTTTTTTTTTTTTTTTTTTTTAAACAATTTTCAAATCAGCTTAAAATAACAAACTGCTTATCAAGCATATAAGCAGTTTGTTATTTTCAGATTCATAAGCAACTTCATCTCCAAACCCTCTAAATAATAGAGAGGGTTAATCTAAAATTATAGCCACAGTCAATATAACCCAACCTGTAAAGTACTATTGGAACGGGGTCTAATCTGAGCCTGTGTGCAATCTGCTTGTGTGCAATAAGCAGTTTGCCAAGAAACCACACAGAGCCTGTGGATGGGGTAGGCAGGCGGTATTCATACCACTCAATGGTGGCAGATCAAGGTGTTAACCTACCCTTTTGCACCCACACAACTCAGGCAGTTTCAATAAGCACATAAGCACATTTTTATCATAAGCACATAAGCATTTTCCCAAGAAACCACACAGAGCCTATGGACTGGGGTAGGCCAGAGCAGGTATTCATACCACTCAATGGTGGCAGATCAAGGTATTAACCTACCCGTTTACCCACACAACTCGAGCAGTTCACATAACATCACATAATCAGCCACTCACATAAGCAGTTTGTAACTGCTTTTACCATAGTTCACCATCACAGAACACCCACTCACATAAGCAGGTGTTAACATCACATAATTCACCATCACATAACCAATTTAGCCAAACCCTAAAAAAAATTAGGCGTTTTTTAATTTTCAAACAGATACATTAAATTAAACCCAGAAATCACACAAACATCACATACTAACCAACATAGAACCAATTTACCCAAACCCTTAAAAAAAATTAGGCGTTTTTTAATTTTCAAACAGATCCATTAAATTAAACCCAGAAATCACACAAACATCACACAAACATCATCACAGAACCAATTTACCCAAACCCTAAAAAAAAATAGGCGTTTTTTAATTTTCAAATAGATCCATTAAATTAAACCTTAAACATCACAAACATCACACAAACATCATCACAGAACCAATTTACCCAAACCCTAAAAAAAAATAGGCGTTTTTTAATTTTCAAATAGATCCATTAAATTAACCCCAGAAACATCACAAACATCATCACAGAACCAATTTACCCAAACCCTAAAAAAAATTAGGCGTTTTTTAATTTTCAAATAGATCCATTAAATTAAACCCAGAAACATCACAAACATCACACAAACATCATCACAGAACCAATTTACCCAAACCCTAAAAAAAATTAGGCGTTTTTTAATTTTCAAATAGATCCATTAAATTAAACCCAGAAACATCAAAAACATCACACAAACATCATCACAGAACCAATTTACCCAAACCCTAAAAAAAATTATGCGTTTTTTAATTTTCAAATAGATCCATTAAATTAAACACAGAAACATCAAAAACATCATCACAGAACCAATTTACCCAAACCCTAAAAAAAATTAGGCGTTTTTTAATTTTCAAATAGATCCATTAAATTAAACCCAGAAACATCACAAACATCACACAAACATCATCACAGAACCAATTTACCCAAACCCTAAAAAAAATTAGGCGTTTTTTAATTTTCAAATAGATCCATTAAATTAAACCCAGAAATCACACAAACATCATCACAGAACCAATTTACCCAAACCCTAAAAAAAATTAGGCGTTTTTTAATTTTCAAATAGATCCATTAAATTAAACCCAGAAACATCACAAACATCACACAAACATCATCACAGAACCAATTTACCCAAACCCTAAAAAAAATTAGAGAGAGAGAAACATCACCATAACATAACCACAGTAGCAACATAACCAACAATACCACGATCTAAAAAGTTTTTAGATCTAAATCTAAAAAAAATTAGAGAGAGATACATAGTGAGAGAGAGAAACAGATATACGTGTGTGAGAGGATAGTGAGAGAGAGGACAGATATTATCAACTCAAGATACCACATGGAACGAACGCGTAACCACATCCATAGCCACACACGTATATCAATATCTTTTATAATAAAATTTTGTATTTGTTATAAAAGTATTTATAAAAGTTTTGTATTATAATAAAATTTTGTTAAAAGTTTGTTAAAAGTTTATAAAAGTTTTGTATTATAATAAAATTTTGTTAAAATTTTGTTATTTATCAAAGTTATGTATAAAAGTTTGTTAAAAAAATTATTTATAAAAGTATTTATAATAAAATTTTGTATTAGTTTTTTAAAATAAAAGTTGTATTTTTTATAAAAGTTTGTTAAAAATGAAAGTTATTAAAAATGTACAAATTTGTATTTTTTATAAAAGTTTGTTAAAAATGAAAGTTATAAAAGTTGTTGTGTTTTTTATTTTTTAGGCTTTCGGTTTTCACGAGGAAGTATCAGAGGATTGCCCGTTTATCAGACAAGAGGTAAATATAGCCTCGGGGCTTTCCGCTTATAAAGTATTAAAAAGTATTAGTTAAAAAAAGTGTGTTATAAAATTTGTTATGTATTTTCAGGCTTTCCGTTCTCACGAGGAAGTAACTGAGTGGGTGCAAAATATAGCCTCAGGGCTCGGTTTTGTCATTGTTAAAAAGAGAACCAAATCAGAAAATGGTCAGATGTACGAAATTAATTATATGTGTACAAAGAGCGGGATTTATGAATATCACGGTAGTGGAAAACGGAAAACCAAAACAAAAGAAAGCAATTGTCCATTCAGATTAGTTGCGAAATATAGACCAACATGATATAATTGGATTTTGAGGGTGAAGTGTGATAGCCATAATCATGAGTTGCTAGAGTCGTTGCATGGTGTGCCATATGCAATGCGATTAAAAGATGGTGAGTTGAGTTTGGTCAAAGAATTGTCAGAGTATAGCGTACGAACACGTAATATACTTTCGACAATAAAGGGACGTAATCCAGATAGCGTGTCTAGCGTTAGAACTATATATAACGCATTTGATAAGTTCCAGAGAGCCAGAGTAGGTGATAGAACTCAAAATCAAGTCCTTTACTCGCATCGATGGATTCAGTGTATGCATATTACCCGAGGTGAATGAGCATAATGAACTTGAGGAGCTATTTTTGTTCATTCCACTTCGTCACGCTCTATGGCGGCGTGACGTTCCCTGAAAATCATGCCGATGGACTCCACGTACAATACCACCATGTTTAAATTGCCGTTGTTGGAAATTGTTGGAGTAACTCCAACGAATAAAATATTTTCAATGGCGTACAGCTTTATACACGGTGAAAAGGGGCATAATTTTCAGTGGGTATTGCAACGCGTGAAAGAGGTGATATACGAAAGATACTACCCAGCGTGTTATTGTCACCCATGAGATTTAGCGTTGGTTGGGGCATGTAGAGCGAATTTCCTACCCTCACCAATTACTCTGTCGATGGCATATAGAGCAAAATTTGCTCAAGTTTATGAGAAACAGATGCAATGGGATAGATGAGTATGACTCCATTAAAAGGAGATGGGATCGGTTGGTTAAAGCTCGACCGCCTCTTGTTCGAGCAACATTATGAGCCTACAACAACGCTTGGTCAACCATGCGCGTACTAAATTGTTAATTCTATTTATTTTTTTATTATTCAATTAATAAGCACCCGAATGACCTTTGATTAATTCATTTTTTTCGCCTATCAGCTCGAGTATCTGGATAACTGGCTGCGAGATTACGACACATGTTTGTCTCGCACATCACCGATGAATATCGCTCCTTCGCCGCACAACAACGTGTAGAGTTGAGGCTCACCACGCATTGTTGAAATTATATTTGGGCGGCACACAGTCCAATTTAGACAGGTTGTTGAGTGCAATCGATAAGATTGTATTTGCGCAAGAAAATGCGATAAAAGAGAGTTTTAATAGAAGCATCAGCGAGAAAATAAATGATTGTAATATACTACTATTTCAAGAATTGTGGTATAAAGTTTCTCACCATGCTTTCAAACTCATGCAAAAAGAACTCCACCTGTCTATCACCGTAGAAGATTGTAGCCATAAGTTGCGTACAATTTACTGACTGCCATGCTTTCACGAGATGCAATACTATGTATATAATGGTAAGTAAATTTATAACTATCAAGTTGTTTTCCCCATTAATATCAGTGATTTATTTACGGGCGGCATTGTAATATACTACTTTTAATGATTTCAGGACACCCCATTCCACTGGAAGAACTTAATATTTTTTGGAGAACCCTACATGTTCCGTGGCCTAATATCAATAGGCCACCACCTGAAGATGGCTCTTCCAGTAATGATGATGATGATCATCATCATCATCATCATCATGATACTTCGTTTAGAGATGACATTCGGCAATTCAAGAATGTTTTACCAAAGCATCGTCGTTTGTCAAGAAGAATATGATAACGAAGTTGAGATCGATATACCAACTGCATCGATGACACACGGAACCTCGTTATTGGAAAAATACCCGTGGACGCCCGAAAGCGCAAAGGACAAAATGGGCAAGGCTACACAAGTCCGGACTTGAATGAAGACCCTGACTTGAATGAAGTTCCAACCGTAGATCACCAAGAAGCGCCCGCTAAAGATCTACACAAGTCCCGAACTTCAACAAAGAACCTGCCCGACATAGTTCTTTCACGGGTCCTAGTGATCAACCAAAAATAAGACACAGGTTGTGCGATGGAGATGCAGAAAGCGAAATGCTTATGGGTATGCTTCCAGTCCTTTGGCATCCATACATAATCAGTATATATAATTTGGTGGGTGACGGAAATTGTGGGTTTCGGTGCGTTGCCCATGGTGTTTGGGAACAACAACATTTGTGTGGCCAAGTTAGGCGATGTTATTGAACAGATGGACCTACATTGGCAGGTTTACATGGGTTTGTGGGGGCAAGTTGGTTTTAACGATATTCGCCGTACAATAGACTGATCGTCCTGGACATGGAAATGCACCGACTGATCGCTACATGGAAATGCCAAACACGGGGTTGGTTATTGCAGAACTGATTAGACGACCCGTTGCATTTATATCTTTGCGGGGTTGGAATATGTGTTTTCCGCTTCTCAGTGGTTCAGAGTTCTCACAAAGAACCGACCCCTTGTGATAGCCCATGTGGGGGACAAGTAGGTCATTACATTGTTCTGACGCACTGAACATTCTCCACTTCCGCATCTCCACCCACAATGGAGGAGGCATGTGATCCTGCGCATCCCAGTGAGAATCATTATATAGGCATCGACTACCAAATTAGTAAATAATATATACATACAAAACATTGTAAATGATTAATGATTCATGTTGTAAATAATTATAAACATAGTGAATGATTCATGTTGTAAATAATTATAAACATAGTGACTGATTATTGATTTATGTTGTAAATAATTGATTAATGATTTATGTTGTAAACATAGTGATTGATTACTGATTTATGTTGTAAATGATTGATTACTGTTTATATTTAAATTAATAATAACATTGTAATTGATACGTGTTTTATGTTGTAAATGATTGATTACAGATTTATGCAAATTCTTTTGTCAGGTGGGCCAAGGAAATCCTTTCTGGTGTCGATGTAATAGAGGATTTATTATAGAACGGAAATCCACGAAATCCTTTCGGAGCCGACCGTATTATGCATGTCCTCTTTCAGTGGTAAATAATCATACGTTTGCTTAGGGGTTTTATGTAAATAATTTGTTTGTTAAAATACATTTCTTATTATTTTTTTAACATGTAACAGCCAATAACTATGGGTGTCGATACTTCAGTTGGAAAGATGAATTTGAAAGACGGTACTTTAGTCGAGCCTCATCTTCAACGCAGTGCTCAAACTGCGTTGCTAAAGATAATGAGATCAAGCTGTTGAAGACAAGAATAAAGACGCTGGAGATGGAGTTAGAATTGGCAAGGAATCCTGAGGATCACGCTTGTCAGTCGGGTGCAAGGCTCCATGATCTTTTAAACGAGATGAATAATCTTCATATGTCGTAGATGTTGTATTTAAATAATATGTTAACGTTGACGTTTAATTTAATAATAACAGTTGTTGTTGCAGTTATTTAATGTGGTAATGTTTAACGTGCTATTATACAAATTAAATAATTATACATGTACAATACATTATTATACACACACTTATTTCTAAAAAAAAAAAAAGAAAAAAAAAAAACAAGGACAAAAAAGTACCCCTAAAATTATATAGATGGTTTAACTAAAATTATAGCCACCGTATGAATAACCCCACCCCTCATAAAATATAGTACTAGTAGTTAGTAAAGAAGCGTGTGGAAAAATGCATATAAAAATCTGATTTTTAATAACTTTACACAATTGTTACTACATAGTTTATTTAATTTGACATCAAGACCAAAAGAAACATCTCCTCAGCTTCAAGCAGCCAAGTCTATATCTTTTAAACTACGAATAACAATTGCGTTATCCACGCATGAGATTCCTCCAGTTGGTAGGTAAAACTGACCACACTCCTTGGACTTAACCCACAAAACAACTATCCAAACACCCCTTTGAAAATGTGTCGCTTCAAGTATGTGTCACTTGGCTTGCAACCTTCATAAAAACAATTTTTATAGCAAATCAACTGACATGTAAGATGTTAGTTACTATACTATTGCCAAGTAATTTGTATTAGTCTGAATGTTAGTTACTATACTTGCAACCTTGACATGTAACATGATTTCTCTTATCTCTAAATTGCACATAAACAGTCAGAAATTAAGAAAATAGACTCTAATATATAGTAGTACATTAAGACCCCCTTAATCATAACATATTTGAACTCTAACATCAACTACAAACCTAAACCTAAACCTTAATTAACATGTATTAGTCTGAATGTTAGTTACTATACTTGCAACCTTGACATGTAACATGATTTCTCTTATCTCTAAATTGCACATAAACAGTCAGAAATTAAGAAAATAGACTCTAATATATAGTAGTACATTAAGACCCCCTTAATCATAACATATTTGAACTCTAACATCAACTACAAACCTAAACCTAAACCTTAATTAACACGTCTGAAATTTACCGCCACATGCCCACGTCAACTTTAGGAATTCGAGATTATTTTACAGGGTGTCGAAACAAACGGTGCAACCCAATATTACAAAATGATCAGCCTACTTTCAAAATAAATCTAAGATCCCCATCCAGATTTGGGCTTACCCCCATCTGGCGCTGCACCGCTGCTAGACCCTGTCTGGTTCCATCCCGTTACAGGTGCCCCACCCTCTTCTGGCACCGTGCTGGCCTCCATGTTCCACCCTGAAGTAGCGGGAGCTGCCACCGCATCTGCCGCCACACTAGACTCACGGTTCCATCCTGACTGAGAACGAGGGGTCCCGCTCTCATCATTTGTTTTCCATCCAGACTGAGAACGAGGGGTCCCGCTTTCATCATTTGTATCAACTTTCCAACCAGATTGAGAACGAGGAGTCCCGCTTTCATCATTCGATTCACGTTTCCAACCCGACTGAGAACGAGGGGTCCCAGCTTCATCTAAACCAGGCCCACGATGGTCCCTTGGTGGACGAGGCTGAAACTTGACAAAATATTTGGGCTTGAATTCATCAAACTTGCCGGGATGTTTAACCTTCACATAATTCTCTACACATTTCATGTAGGAGAAATCTTCTTCACGG
This sequence comes from Chrysanthemum makinoi, assembly GCA_910596185.1. Taxonomy (NCBI): domain Eukaryota; kingdom Viridiplantae; phylum Streptophyta; class Magnoliopsida; order Asterales; family Asteraceae; genus Chrysanthemum; species Chrysanthemum makinoi. The sequence continues at coordinate 230,481,268 of OU343220.1, forward strand.
CCATCGGTTGATACAACAAAAAAGCAACGACTTTCTTGGAACTTTGTATGCTTGTTAACCTAGAAAAACAGTTATAATTTATATCAGATAAGCATTGAGACTAATAGAAAGCCTTTAATATAAAGCTAATATTATGCAGAATTTTCACTGATAGAAAGCAAAAGAATAGAAATGCAGCACAAAACCTTCATTTGTAGAAGGGTGGATCATATATATAGTACTGAGGTATTCATCATCATCGCCTTTAGTTTAAAGTTAATTTCAAATTATTCAGTTTGCGTACAGTTAATTCACTAATATATGAATGCAGCATAAAAGCTTTCATTAGTAGACGATGAAAATTATGGGATTAATTGCAATAATGTAGCGTACTTAGTGCCCTTTCTAAGTTAGATTCTGTACTTTTATGAACCACAGAAAAAGGACTAATAAATTTCTCTCTGTGTTACAGGGTGAAGCTTACACAAGCACATGTTACTAGTTATAGGACATTACAAGTTCCTCTTGTATTTAAGGCACTGTAGTGTACATAGCCAAATAAAGCACTAACCTCTATTCTCATTACTATTTCAGGGACCATTTTACATTTTTCCCATGGTCAATCGAACAATTTCGGGAATATAGTACAGACCCTTGTTCATGTTTTTTCAGAATAAGAGACCAAAAGTAGTAATTTTTGAACAAAAAATGTTACTATTGCTAGTTTGCTACTCAACCATAACCAAAAATGGCATTATAACATTAACGATAGTTCTTATGTGTTAAAGAATCAAATATGGAAAACAAGTTTTGAAAGAGCAAAATCCTAGGTTTACCATGATGTGTTTGACTCCAGCACCCGTTTTCTGAGCTTTATCTGGATGGTGATTGAAGACATTATCAAGAATATAAGTTTGATCATCAGCAGACAAAGGATCGCCATCGTTGTACCTACACAAAGTAGTTTGTGCCCATACATAGTTAGTACTCGTGTTTCATAACTTTAAGATTAAAAAGAGCTGGAATTCAACAATGGAAGAACTCTTGTGCTGTTAGCAAGTGCTGGCTAGAAGGGACATTACAGGTCTGTCAGGTACTGGGACAAAAAAAAGGACAGTTGGGTAGTGGATCGAAACAGGTCGGTTTGGGCTAACCCGCAAACACTTATTTATCATTTTGGATAAAATATGATTATAGAAACTATATAATTAGAAGAACAACATAAAAACCAAATTTCTTTATATCAAATCACTATGGTTTTCGACCCTTTGACCCATTTGACCTTTCATTTTCAAGTAAATCTCCATTTGTACGTACAACTGAATTACTAAAAACAATTTACAGAAATTACCCGATTTGACGCATAATCCTGCGGCAAGAGTGAATGATGGGGTCAATTTCATTAATAATCTCTTGCTCATCCGCTGTGAAGATATCGAACCTCTGTTTCGTTGCGGTAAAAGGTACTACTGCTCTAGGACCATCATTTGGTCCCCCAACTGGCCTCGCAGGGTGATCTCTTTTAGGACCCCATCCCTCTTTCTTCTTCCACCCGCCTTGGTCCTGTTTTTGTTCCTCGTTACTCCAACTAGGTGCATCAGTTTTTTGAACTGGTTTACCCCATGAAGAAGCAGATGATCCAGCTTCCTTTTTGCCCCATTGGTTAGTTTTTGAAGAATCTTCCACTTGGGATGCAAATTGATCTTTTTTGTCATCCTTCTTGGCCCAAGAAGTCCACGAACCTGCCTGCTCGCCTTTTTCAACAGTTTTTTGGCCTTGACTCCAAGTAGGTACAGCAGGTGTATCTTCTGCTTTTTTACCCCATGCAGCAGATGAACCCGTTTGGGCTTTCCATGATTCTTTGGATCCCCACTGACCAGAATCTTTAGCAACTTCAGCTTGAGATTGGCTGGGCGTGACCACCTTTTGACCCCAAGAGGAGCCCAATCCTGCTCCCTTCTCGGAATCATTTACTAATTTATTGGCACCCCATCCACCTTCTTTCTCACTGACCACCTTTTGACCCCAAGAACCAGACCCCGAACCCTTTTCGGTTTCTGTTTCTGGTTTCTTTGAGCCCCATACAGCCTCATTTTCTGTTCTTTCCGTACCCCACCCAGATTCATTCTTACTGATAGCCTTTTGGCCCCAAGAACCTGATCCTGAACCCTTCTCGGTTTCATTTTCCATCTTCTTTGCACCCCACCCAGCCTCAATCCCACTGCCCACCTTTTGACCCCAAGAACCTGCTACAGATCCCGAGCCATTCTCAGTGTCGTCTGATTTCTTTGAGCCCCATCCAGCTTCATCCGCTTTGGCAACCTTCTGACCCCAAGAAGATCCCTTCTCAGTGTTGGTATCAGGTTTCTTGGTACCCCATCCACTTGCAGCAGCAGCTGTATCATCCTTCTTTGTCCCCCACGGTTCAGATGGCTCAACATCCTTTTGAGGATTGTTTAAGCCCCATCCAGTTTCATCTGCTTTGGCAGCCTTATGACCCCAAGAAGATCCCTTATCGGTGTTGGTATCAGAATTCTTAGTACCCCATCCAGCAGCAGGACCTGAATCATCATTCTTTTTCCCCCACGGTTCGGACGGTACAACATCCTTTTGAGATTTGTTTGCCCCCCAACCACCCCAAGATCCAGTCTCCTGTTGATCTTTGTCAGATTTAGCTGCTTCACCCCAACCACCTTCATTTGTGGTAGTTGTCTTGACAGCTCCTCCCCAGCCGCCACCATCTTCGGGAGCAGGACCCGATTCCCAAGTTGATTTGCCACCAGTCCGATCAACATCCATTTCATCAATATTCAGATCTAAACCATCTTCAAATACAGGTTTAGCAGAACCGGATTCAAGCTCAGGAGATCCCGCTTCCATGTAATTATCCTCTAGTTCATAATAATCAAGATCACCACCTAGACACTCATTATCAGCTTCCTCTTCTGATACACCTCTAACCAAGTTAAGGAAGTTGTACACATCTATTCCATCTTTCTGATTCAATTCAACCTAAAAAACACACATCCAAACGATAAAGACCAAAGCTTACATAGTTACATTTGTATTTATACTAATAGAAAATCAGATACAAACCTCTCTCGTGTCCCAAAGTATATCAAACCGAGATCCTGTACCCACGGCTACAGGCTTACCCCAAGAACAAGCACCCACAATGCTCGACAACGAATCAGCATGGCACTTCTCAGCTGCCTTTTCAAAACACTTTTTTGGTGTCTACAGAAGCTCAAAGTAACAAAGTCAATGTCATTTATTAAGGTTGAAAGTCAAATACACGTATTAGATAAAGTCAGTGATGCCTTACATATACGGTGGCCTCAGAAAATGGTGCTTGGAAGTTAAGTGCCTTAGACAATGCCTTAATACCCGCTTGATTGAACCCAACTAAGATTCCTGCACAAGTCATGCTGCTAGCTAACAGAAGCAGGTGCTCTTTCAGCATGCCTTTTGTAACCATTGATACCGAGGTTGAAAGCCGCTACAAGATAATAACAAAAAATAATCAATGTTAAGATTAGTATTAAGCAGAAGAAAAAATAATATTATTATAAAAAGATGTAGATTTAGTGAAAGACCTGAATAGCTTGTTCAAAAGTACAAGCTATGCCAAGAAGATTTTCAACTTGTTTGATTGCATACGGAATAGAGCGTGTTGTGTCAATCAAATGAAGTATAGGAAGACACGAGTCCATAACTGTTCTCCATGCATCACCATTTTTCTTAACCGCCTCTTTTTCAAGAACCACATTAATTGCCAGCTCCCCTTTTTGTTCTTTTGATGGATTTCCAATCCAACCCGTTGTTTCAGGACTGATCCAGGTAATATTAGCTTCCTTAACCCGTGGATCGCCTATTCAGTTACGAATTTATAAGCATTTGAATTGACATATGAATAATGGTTCAGAGACACTTAATGAACTTAAAGAATCAATAAACCTTTTATAATTGCATTTAATAGAACAGGGCAAACTGCATCAGCGAAAATATGGGCAGTCTTCTCTAGATGGATGTCAGGAGTGTCTTGCCAAAAGAACTTTAAGCATGGTGTCCAATTGCTTTTGGATGATTGGTTGAAAGAACATTCACTGCAAAACAGTAAAATAAATAAATTATGCGCCTTGTCTAACAAAGAAATCACAAAATTAATTATGTGAATGATATGTCTTTAGAGCAAAACATGATATATAAGTGATAGCTAAACCGAACAGCTTATACTCCGTAATTATGCAGTATATATTTACTACCTGTAAAACGAAAAAGGATCTTACTATATCATATACATACCTGCAATCTAAAGCTATTTTTTTAAATAGCTGACCAACTTTTTTCTTCTTCCGGAAAGAGTTCAGGCTCTCTTCACATTTGGTTAGAATCTCTTCCATACTAATCTTTGATTCTTCCAACAGTGTCTGCCCAAATAGTTTAAAAGTAAATAAGCAAAAAGAGCATGCTCAGATATGGATGTAGCTAGTTAAACCAAAAAAATCAACTCCTCAAAGCACTTGCAAAGTTGATCATATTCATATATTATTAAAAAAATAATAATAATAATAAAATAAATACCTTGTTCAGATGAACATGCCCAACAAGCCCAGCATCTATAGCATTATCAACTGTTACTTGCTTTCTATCATATCTGTAAATAGTCGGTCAAAACAAAATAAGTGTTACAAATGGATAATGTGTTAGACATGATTACAAATACTATATTTTCAGGGAAATGGAAACCTAATTTGTTTAAATAGAGCAATTTAGAACGTTGTTTGCAATTGAATACACTTTCATCAACCTCTGACTAGTTTCACTTTAAGCTACTGTTTTAGTTCATTTTACCATTTTGCCTGTTATGCAAAAAATATAACCCAGAAGGCCATACTGCAATAAATTTTAACAGGTACTCCAGAAAATAAGAAAAAACATACTCTATTAGAAACTCCAGAGCAACATCCTTGAGGCTGACTTTTCTTAAATGATTTTTTACCAGATACGCAGCATTCTCAAGGCAATACTTCGCCCCACAATCGCAAGCATTCAAGTACAGCACAACCCTCCGATCATTATGTACATTCTTAAAATTCACTCCACAAAACAGAATCTCCTAAAATATAGTAAAACGGAAAGGAAAAAAAAAGATTAAAGAAGAATCATCTTAGAATACTAGTTAACAAGTATGAAATTTAATCAAATTACCTTCATCATATCCCATGAGGAATTACTATTTGGAGATGAATCAAGAACCGCCTTGTAAGCAGGGTTTGACATGGCGGTGGCAGCCAACACTCCCACTGGCTCACCAGCAGCAAAGAAATTATGCGTCACCCCTCCGTACTCAAACTGGATGATGGAATTACTGCACACGTTTCTGACTGTTCCATCATAGCAGATGACTACGTCACGCAATATGGCCATCGAGTTCTTAAACAGGGTTCCAGGTTCAGTCAACCCTCTAGAAGACCTAACCATCTGTTCCCTATTACAAATTGAATGAACCATTTCTTGGTAGGGGTCCAACCCGTGAAAAAGACCATTTCTAACCAGACCAAATTCCTCATACGGGTAATCATCCGGAAATGGATAATTTCCAAGAAAATGAATAGAAAGATCTTCAGCCAAAGTTTTTGAGTACAATCTTCCCTTCTCCAAAATTTGCAATCCCAAAAATCCGATTTGCTGTACTATTTTAGTGACAGCAGAGTCACTTTTGACATCAATCAGATTTCCCATGCTCGAATATCTCAGGATGAAATCTGAAATTGGATTTTTCACAAGCCGGAGACGTTTATCAACTTGTAACGCTATCACCTCGTTGTAATTTTTCCTTAAATGACGCAACAAGGATGATAGATCTTCTAGTTCAAGGTCAACATTATTCAATAAAGGCTTAGGGATGATAAAATCTTCTAGACTTATATTGAATCCCTCCTTAGACAGATTCTCCATTAGCAAAGGCTGTAAGGAGTTGAAAAGCTTCAGTACTTCGTTAGGCCCTTTAGTGAAAAAAATGGAGCTAATTATTTCATTGATGATAGACTGAATTGAATCCCTACTGTAATCTAATTTCAAGATTTTACTATCACGTATCACGAATTTGTCTCCATTACAATCAAACCCGCGCGGAAGGGAAGTTTCAAGCAGTTCTAAAACAGTCCACACCGGGCCAGAATCACGGACCTTTAACAGTGAGGGTTTCGGTAGAGAACTTGCCGAATGTAGAGAAAGCTGTTGAACTTCAGCTTTTGTAAAGAAAAACTTGTTAAACAAAGTTTTAAGCGACAACACCGAATCGGTTCCAAGCTGGAGGTTTACATGCCCGCTGTGTGAGCTCAGGAGTTGCTTCTCAACCGCAAATAATTCCAACACCTCAGCTTTAGCATCGGGGGACTGGGGATAAAATATGTGAATACAATCTCCGTCGAAATCAGCACTAAGGGGACCACAAATAAGTGGGTTTATCTTAAACGTGTGGTCCTCATGAATGTAAACCGACAACGCCTGCAAAGAATGCTTGTGAGTAGTTGGTGGTCTATTTATAAAAATTACATCCCCTTCCATTATCTTTCTATGTACAACCTGCCCCGGCTTAAGAAACGTGTGGCCTTTAGATCCTTCCCTTAGTGAGTAAGTTGATTGACCATCCCGATAAGTTAAGCATAACTTATCATCCACCAGTTTTTGTAGAGACTTCATGTTATACTCAGTGACCCTTTCCTCAAAGGTTATCCTTTGTGCAATCTCAAACGGAATTCCAATTTCACCAACCCCTTTATATGGATCACCAGTGATAACACTCCTTGATGAAAACCCAGAGCCCTTGCTGATGAAGAGGGTCTTCATTTTTTCAAGCCAAGCTTTTGTAGACGACGATTCAGTTTGCTCCTTAGCAATCCCATATCTTGTATTTCTATCAGGGGAGGTCTACAAGAATTAAAGTAGAGATAAGCAACAGAATCAAATGTGTTTGTATTAACGTGTTTAATATCATCATGTTAATATATTGTCCAAGCATTTATGGATGACACTCCAAATTGTGAATTGGACAAGCTAATTGGTTGACAAGTTGCAGAATCTAGAAAAGATGTTATTGTTTCATTAGTATGTCAACACTTCGTTTAATAATTTTGAATATGTTGATTTCTAAATCACTTTTTGTGATAAATCGATGTTTAACGGAGTTGATTAATATATATATATATATATTAGGGGAGGGTTAACGTGAGATCAAACTTAAAGTTTTAAAAATAAGATCAAGTCTAAAAAACCACTAAAACATTTATAAATAACAATTTTAGCAATAATACACATAAAAATAATATTTTAATACAAATTAACATTTTAGAGACTAACAACCAAATGATACATGAGTTTGGATTAGTGATACACCTGATACACATTACACTAATAAACATTCCAAAACCTGATACACATACAAAAACGTGATACACATTACACTTCTAATCAAAGTGTATCATCTAGGTCGTGAAATTTTAAAAAGAAATCTATCGAAACTTTAACAATTTTATTTGTAGTTGATAAAAAATTTATTTTTGTTGTAAGGAGAGTGTCGCTTGTCAAATTTAGTTTGATCTCATTTTAACAACTTTAAGTTTGATCTTATTTGATCTAAATTCTATATATATATATATATATATATATATATATATATATATATATATATATATATATATATATATATATATATATATATATATATATATAAACAAAAATAATCATTATGCGTGACTAGTGACTAGTTAAAAGCCTTGTCTATTATTTCAAATTTGATGTAAGGTATCAGGGTTAAACACATTTAATAATTTAGTTATAAATATAATATTAATCTAATAATCTAAAAAAGGTATGCAAGAGATAAAGCACCTTGGCACCCCTAGATTGAAGATATTGGGCCACAGCAGCTTGCAAGTCATTTACTTCAACCTCTAGAGACTCAAAATTTGGGTGCCCAGACCTTGAACTCTTGATAATTTCCACTTGCCTTAAAACTTTTTTAAGCATCGTCATTGAGATATCCTGCAAAGCATTATTATAGAAAAAATTATGCCAGACAGATGAAATGGGTTGTACACACCAATACCTAAATTTACAAACCTAGCAATGTTTTTGGGCAAATATGATCACCGGACTTTTTAAAAGTTACTGGTGCAAATAAATATATCATTAAGTTGAGAAATGAACTAACTGAAGACATAACGCTGATGCCATCAGAGACATCTGGAGTCGATAAACAATTTGGAGGGACAGGAAGATGTTGCATTATATATCCTTCCTGGAAGAAACACCCTCTCCCAGCTAGCTTCTTCTTGGTTGCATCAGGAATTTTCTTTAGAATTATCAGCACCTGACAATTGGATTTCGAAAAGAAAAAAAAAAAAAATCAATGAAAGGTGTTTTAAGATTTAAGTTTATTGTCTCAGTAGGAATAGTAAGCTTTAAGTATGTATTACCTCGGATGGAAGTAAAGGGCGAGCAATGCCATCACCATAATGGTACCCATATCTGTCAAGAAAATCCCAGATACCGTCTCTTCTTGATCTTGATGGAACTTTAAGCTCTAAATAACATGCGCCGTCGGCTGTTTTGGCCTCATTTACAGTTACTTGGGCAGCATCCTATATGAAAATGTCAGAAAATAAGAGAACCACTTTAAGTAATCCACTACAGCATCCTCATCTCACAACAAAAACAGCATTCACTAATACAATTACTGATTATCAAGTGAAAATTAAGTTAAATTCAGATATAGACAATGTAAAAAAATCACTATAAGCCTATTAATTGGAAACTTGAGTTAATGTTTTACTCCCTCAATTTCATAAAAATTGTTACATTTGAGACGTGTGTAGACAATGTCTAGAATGCCCACCAATAATGACAATAAAGAGGGAGTCGTGGAGAAAAATTAACATCCATAGTAGTAATGATGGCAAATTGGCAATCACGAATCACTAAGTTTGAACTAAAAATTGTGCCAAAACATTGAAAACAGCTTCGGGCACTAAAATGAAAAATGAAGAACTAAAGAAACCTTTCCCACGCTTATTTTGCAACATGTTCATCTTTTACAGTCTACTAGTCTAGTGCATAGCACACCATGTATAATACTAACATTCAAGATTTTGCAAGAGCCAATGCTTTTTCAAACTCTTTAGAAAATTTGTAAGACTGTAAATTAAATTTGTCTAAATTAAACTCTTTAGCAACTTAAAAATGATTGGCATAGGATGTTCACCTCACAACAAGCAGTAAATGCTCTTTCGAGCACACCAATGCTCTTGGCCTGCGGCTGAAAGTACAAAGAATCATAACAAGAAAATGTCAGATGCATTATGGAGTGAATCAGTACATAAAACTGTAAATAGTAAATGAGTCATGTTTCAATATGCATAGCTCATGTTATACAATTCTACAGGAAAGAAGTTTATATAATGGCACAGATAGTTTCAAAACAAATCGGTATCCACATAAGTATAATTTATCACTGCAAACGATCCTCTTAAAGATGTAGTTGACAGTATGTCTCATGCATGACTGATACAGCTATTTGTCCAAGAAATACATAAAAGTTCATAAAGTCAAGCAACAACACAAGAAGATAGTCAATGAGTGAATGACATTTCCATTATTTCAATCTTGATTTTGAACTAAGAGATTAACTCTAATAAATTTCTAAACTACGGGCATACAATACTCATGATCTGCACATCAAAAAGGTGGTAACATCATGAGAAAACAAAAGAGAAAGATCAAACATCTTCATTCAAAAAGGTTTCGTAACCCCTGAACTTCACTAAAAGCATACATGAAAGAAAGAAAATATCAGGTGAAAACATAAACATTAAGAAGATAAATCAATACCCTTTTGCTTTTGAACTTCAAACACTTTAAGCATATGAAACTCAGAATTCGCTTTAATTCGGTAATATGTGACGGATGATATATTGGAACTGGCAACTCAATATACCCGAAATGCCCTGAAATGACAAAGACAAATATAATTTTAAAAAATATATCCATGATATATATAACTATATGACATAAGTTAGATTTGATTTATGATATTAACCTTCGCATTGCCCAGGTTCAGCTGCACCACACGCTTCACATTTTCCAACTTCCAGCGGAAGTCCCAGAAATGGATTTGACAGCTGGCTCGCGTGGCTGATAGGGCAATCACTAATAGACGACAAACACTATACAAGATTCGACGTGCAAGCATCAATAGCACAAAAGTTAGTTAAACAAGAAGCTTACTAATCGTATAAATATTATTGATACAGAAAGATGAAATGGAAATAAAAAAACTTACAATCTCTTGAGTAGTAGCCAAAGAAAAACTAACTCCTGTTATTTTCCCTTCTAAAACGGTGGATGGCGAATTTTCTTCCATCGATCAATAGATCAAATCCAGTTTAATCTGCAAATAATTTACAGAACAATATGTGAGAATATTAATAAGCGCACTCATCAATATAATTGAAATCTGTATAAAGATAATCTCCTACCAGACTAATAACAAAAAGCGGAAAAAACATACAACCCACCAAACAAAAAGTTTATAACTACAACGGCCAACAGCAACAAAGCATGATGTGATATAAGAAACATAAGCAAAATATGTTTTGCATACAGATGCATAAAACAGATGAGGGACATCGCCCCAATCAAAAACAGCAACAAAAACTGTAAACATCTTAGAGCAAACACAACACAGGACAGTTACAGCCTTAGCTAGCAACTTCGCAAGAATGATACAAAATTGCAACAGGAATCCTCAACGAGCATCGCAAATCATAGCTACAAAGTAATATTAAGTAATACTTGTTACATAGAAGTATACATTTTTTAGTAAACAACAAAAGCTTTCACATATTTGGCGGCCCTTTTAATAGTGATACAACGACACTGAGCATTCAACCACACAACACAAAAGACTCTTTAACCACATTTAGCTTAACCCAAAACTCAATTAATAAAACAAGAATACTCCTAACAAAAAGTCAAAAACACACCAGCGTACTTCACTAATAACAAGTTTTTTTTTCTGCATTTCTCATTTCGTCACTCACTCCAACAATCAGAAAATTTTTTACAAAACTGATTATTTCGAGTCAAAATTTTTTAGCAGGGACCTAAAAACTTCAGAAAAACGTTTATATGTCTTTTAGTGGGTGTTTGTTTCGGCTTATATAGCCGGCTTATGGCTTATTTGGTTTTGGGCTTATGTTTCATAAGCTTATTTTTGGTGGCTTATTTTGAAACTTTTTGGCTTATATATATTTATTATGTCATAATAAGTTTATGTAAGCCAAAAGTTGTAAAATGAAACACAAAAAATGAGCTATGAAACATAAGCCCAAAACCAAATAAGCTATAAGCGGGCTATATAAGCCGAAAAAAACACCCCCCTTAGTAACAATTTTTCATAGCTACAATAACCAGTAACAACAAAAGAAGATGTGATGTTCTGAACAAAAAGCGTAAACAGGGACATAAGCAAATGACATACAAAACAAACGTGACAAATCAGCAACAAGCAAAAAGTAACATACACCAAAAAAAACCGAGAACAAATACGAGACAGAACAGCCTTAGCTAGCAACTTAGCACGAATGCAACCGAAATTACAAAATTTCTTTTCGTAATACTCGTTGTTTATAAGCATAATTGTTCATTTATAACAACAATTTTACACGTTCATCAGCTGCTTTGACACTGACACAATTATCTGTAGCTTTTGACAGCAAAAATTACTCTTCGACCACACTAAAGGACTGTTTGGCTAAGCTTTTTTAGGTGCTTATTGGCTTACTGTGCTACTACCAAAACACAAATAGCTTATCCAAACACTTCCTAAAAAATGCTTAAACACAATAAGCTCTTTTCAATAAACGTACCCAAACGTCCCCAAAGTTTAACCTAAAACTCGCCACATGTAACGACTATACTCCTAACAAAAACCTACCATAACAAAGTTTGCCCTAAATCAACCAAATCATAAAAAATAAAAAAAAAACAAACAAAAAAAAATCATTTTCATATTTCTAAAATTTGCCCTAAAAAATAAAATTAAACACATGCATTATTTTCAGTAATTAATTTAGTTTAAAAAAAAAATAGTCAAACACAAGCCCTAATTTTGGTGAGACAACAAAATGTGTATAAAATGACACCAATAAAAAAAATAAAAAATAAAAAATGAATAATCAACAGAAGATATTAAACCCTACATTTTCAGCTACCAAAATAAACACTAAAATTTTAATTAAAAAAAAAAGTCAAAATTAAACACATGCATTATTCACCTAAAAATCCGTGCAAAATGAACAGAATCGAACAGAAAAACGGTACTAATTTCGTACAAAATTAGTGTAAAAAAACCCTTATTTGAGCGAAAATGTATATAAAATGTATAATAATTTTAATTTTTTGTGATTAAAAGGGATACCTAAAATAATGATCGGTGATGGAATTTGATGAGAGAGAGAGAGAGTGTTAGTGAGTGAGGGTTTTACAGGCGTTTACTGTGTGTAGGACTATGTGTGTGAGAGTGTGTGGAACTTTTTTTTATTTTTTTGTGAAACATGCAAACAAATGAGAATTTGTGTGGGTTTTCAAAATGGTTTTTACATTTTTTATTTTTACTTTTTTAACAAAGTACTACCTTGTTAGTGGTGTGACAGTTGTGAAGTGGTGAATGACTGAATTGGCCTTTGGTGAGTTGCTGTTGTGAGTCAGGTTGGGTGAGTGGAGGAGGGTAGAATGGGAACTTCCTTTTGGGTGAGTGAAGGTTTGGTGTGGCTGTGGAGTGTGATTTAAGGGGGTGGGACTCGGCATGGTGATCGGCATGGGTCATGCCGCATATGAAACACCGCCACCATCGGCGCATTTGGAGATGACATGATGCATCGTAATTTATGCCGTTGAAGCATGGAGGAGAAAGAGACGTTATTTTTGGACCGTTGGGATTTTTTTGGACCATTGGGAGTTTTAAAAAAAAAATTAAAAAAAAAAAATCCCTTTTATAAATAAACACTTTCAATTCACATTTTAACCACTTTCAACTCTCATACTTTTAAAAAAAAATTAAGCGTGGATCCAAAGAAATCAAAAGGTGTTTCAACCTCATCCAAAGGTCGTGGACGGGTCTATCGATCTCAACTCGTTCGTCCGCAAGTTCAATTACAACCCGCTCCTTACATTCCTCAAATGAGTCCTCAACCCGCTCACTATTATCCTCAAATGAGTTCTCCACCATACTATCAACACCAAGATATCCCCAACCTCCACCATGAATCCAAACCAATACCGATGTCCCTACAAGTGACTTTTACCCGCTCAATGACCGGGATTGCCCCTTCGGCGGAACCAAGTGTCGAACGAGAACTACCGCTATATGATGACGAGGATGATGAAGTTGATTTTGTTGCCAAACGGCAACCACAAGATGATGAAGATGTTCAAGAAGTTCAAGAAAACTACGATGTCCGAAAAAGAAGACAACCCAATAAAGCTGAAAAAACTGGACATCCCAAGATGGCTTTGGTAAAAGCTGAGTTCATATCGACATGTAAAATCGGGCTGAATGAACAAACTAGAGATAGTTTTTGGAGAAGAATTCTAGACCATTTCAAGCACTACGTGAAAGATACTACTCGAACTTATCATAGCTTGAAAATAAAGTGGCAAAATATGAATGCCGCCATGAGTGTCTTTAACGGGTTATTCATCCAACAAGTAATTTTTAAACTCTATACTTTTTAATCTTGTATTAATTTATACTTTATATGTATTAATTTATACTTTGTATTTGTAAACTTGTATTAATTTATACTTTATATTTGTATACTTGTATTAATTTGTACTTTTTACTTTTATAATTGTAGAAGCGTCTTCATGAGAGTGGGTGTAGCGATGTTAACATCATGAAAAATGCCTTGGTCGATTACGATAAGAAAACAAAACGCAAGTCTTTTAGTCATATTCAAGCATGGGAGATTGTTAGGAAAGAAGCCAAATGGTTGGAACAACCATGTGTGGGTCAAGCATCTTCGTCTCATTCCGACAAACGAAGAAAGTCATCGGAACAGGGCAACTACGAGTCGGGAAGCAATGACAACGCTGACATTGTTATTCCGATCCAATGATGACACAAATCCTACACGGAAAAAGAAAAGGCAAAAAGACCGATAGCGAAGTGCCGAAAGGGTAGTGTTGTTGCGAGCTACTTACACCTACATAGCAAGGAAAACACAACTATTGGAGATGGTGGTGGAGAAAAAACTTGCAAAGGATGAATTCAGAAAAGTTGTTGGCGCACAAACCGTAGTGTTGAAGAAAGGCTTTGTTTCGAGCGATGAAGTTCTATAACCAACCGCACGATCACATAACTGATCCGAATATGCTAGTGTTCACTCTTGCCAAAAAACGCAAGCTCGCTGAGAAATATGGATGGAGTTGCGATTTTTAGATATGTGTTTGTCGTAGTTCTTTTTTTTTAATTATGCAACGTACGCTTTTATTTTAATTATTAATGAAGTTTTATGTTTTTATTAAATTGTTTAATATAATTATGAATATAAAAAATAAAAACTAAAATTAGGTGAGGCATGGAATCATTGTCACTAAAAAAGTATGGTGACGCATGGAATGAGGTGGCAGGATATTATTGGTGGGTGGTAAGACATGAGGGAAGTATGGAATCATGATTGCCACCGCCTTAAGGCTAGAAGGCAAGGGTGAGCCTCACTCCCTTACACATCAGCGTCACGTCAGCTTTCTCTCTCATCTCTTTTCCACTCACTTCCACTCACCTTCATGTGGACAAGGGACTCACTTCCACTCACCTTAACTCTCATTTTTTTTACTCTACAAACCAAACGGTCCAAAACATAAGCACACAAATCAAGTAGGTGAGTGGTTCACCTTATTTACTCTTGGGACTTGAGACTCACGTGTGAGTCATGTTGGAGGGCAAGGAGACTAGCGAGTGAGTGACCAAATAAGGTGAGTGGTTTACTCCCTTGCCATCTAGCCTAATGAGGGTGTTATTGGGGGTGTTAATGGATACAAGGGTACAAATTTATTGTTTTGATCGAATAATGTATTGTGATTTAATTGATGGTTAGGTGAAATTTTTTATGTGAGTAAGTTGTTGTTTAGGCCCAAAAGAATTGGATGTGAGTGGATGTAGGTTGTAAGGCTTCTCACAGTGGAACTGAAAATATCGATCGATCATGTATGTCGTAATCACTTTTGAGTCTGCCGTGGCAGTGTGGTACCTGTGTCGAATCGGTCGAAAGCAATTAAAAAAATATAAGGGTCCCAATCATGACCCAGGATGACCAGTACTAACGCCACCTTCACTTCCAAATACCGTGACATGACCTGATACCACAAATGATGACCCAAGCTTCTTTTTTTCTTTTTTTATTTAAACATTTTTAACATAAACTAAAATTTCATTAATAATTAAAATGTTACAATACTAAATAAAGACAATAATATATTAAATATAAAACGATAATTTGAAATACATAAATCATAATCACCAATACTCCCGCATGCAGAGTCATGAGGGAGATATATAAACCGCAAATTCCTCGATGCGAGCCAAATCTTCCTTGTTCAGAGAGGTCCCCAAAACAATTGGTAGTCGGTTGATGCACCTACACCATCTTTTCGCTCTCCCAAGAGCTCCAGCTTGATTTTGGTGCCGACGTTGTCCGTTACCTTTTGAACACACACGCCACAACACGCAATCTCGCCATCTCTTTGGGCTTGATCTTTCAAAACTTGTCGATCACAGCTTTTCGCTCAGCGTAATGTCGCTGCAACTCTTGTAGTTTTCTCTCATCATTGCTTCTCGCACTACTTCAAACAGATGGATAACATCTATAATAGCGTTTTTCGAGCAACATCATCTTCTTCGCATTGTTTGTTAACGTACATTTTCATATCTTCGGCGGAATGGGGGAGACAGTAAGCCATAATAAATCTTGTGTTGAGAAGTATTTTGAGGTTTAATTGTGTTTGAAATTGTGTGTTAAGAAGTGTGTTTGAGGTGAAGTTGGTATTTATAGAGTGGTAAAATTGTTTTAAAAAAAAGTTTTTTTTTTTTTAGTTAAATGACCAAACGGTCAAATTTTTTAAATTTTTTTGATTTTAGCCCAAATGGGCAAAAAATGTTGGGAATTGATGGAGTTAACATCGGGTCGAATTTCGCTCGATATCACCAAAATTGCCACGACGCCCGATGTGCCGACCGACCCACACAAACGTGATGACCGGACGAGATTTTGGGTTGCCCAACCGATCTTGCCCGATCGATTGGGACTAGCCTAAACGGTCTAAAATCCAACCGATATTTTGCACACAAAAACTATGTCCATTTGATATTAAAAAAAAAAAAACAAAAAAACAAAAAAAAAAACAACTACAACAACAACAACCCCGGTCATTGACTGTGGCAACTTGGTCGTCCGGTTCTTGAGAGAGAAATCGGATGCGGCGATGACCTGTGTCACACCGCGGTAGCCTAAGGTTGTTGAATCGGGTAACTTGACAAAAAAAGGTTATTAGGGTTTGGTTATTTGGGTTCTAGAAATGAAAAATTATAATCGTAGCCGATCTTAGTAAAGCTTCAGTTTATTCGATTTTCAAGCTATTCGGGTATGGGTTAGTCGGATAGAGTGGCAGAGCTTGTGTAATTTTCTTAGGGGGGCCGAGGTGTAGATCATAAAACTTGGGAGGGTCAATTCATCATATATCTATAAAATCTAATGTTTATAATGTGAATTGTGTATTAGCATAAGAGTATTTTATGTAAAGCTGAAAAATCCTATGGGGCCATAGCACTCTGTAGTCCCCATGAACATCTGTCAGTAGTCGGATAGGGGTTATTCAAGTTCATGTACACACAAAAAAAATCCTTGTTATTAGTGAAAAAGTATACGAAAAAGTGGGTGATTTTTTTCTAGACAAAAAATATATGAAAAAATAAATAAATAAATAAATAAAAAAAAAAAAAAAAAAACATTTCTTATTCGGGTTAACCCTTAATCCCGAACAAGCTAAGATTGCAAACCCAACCCTATTAACTATTTGGGTTAATATGGTTAAGCCGAATAACTAGATTAAAGTATATACATCCAAAAAGTTTAACCTTAATTGGCTTTTCGGGTTTAGGGTTGATCGATTTATGCAAGTTTGAGCATTTTTGAGAGCTCTAGCATGATGTCAGAATCTGTTGTTAGACAAAGGAACGAGATACATACAAGGCCTCACACGATTTAGGCTAGTCTATAATTGATATGTTAGTTTTGTGGTTATCTACTTTTGTATCATCTTGTAACCTAAATGTGTTTTCAATGTGTAGATTTATGCGGATTACCTTTTCGTCCATTAATCATGTTGCATCGCACAAATATTGTTACTTTTTTTTTAGTTGAAATACGACATTTCACTCTCATTCTCAGTTGTTAATATCTTGAAACATTGATTTTTTCAGTGTCACTGTTGTTTTTTCTCACGCCTACCTTAGTTGTTTATAGCTTAAAACATTGGTTTTCTCATTATTGTTATTGCTTTTGCTCGCGCCTGTCTCATACATCACGTTGCAATAAAATGTTAAAATAAATATTTAAAAAAAGTCACATTTAAACTAAATTATACTATATAACATTCATTGAAGTGTTTGGAGTCGGCACTGTTCTGAAGCCGCCGGCTTCGAGATCGGCTTGAGGGAGTAGGGCAGCTTGGGTGCACTATAGAGCTGTGGCTCGAGCCGACATTGTTCACATGTCGATCCGAGTCGGGCCGTCGCCTTAGAGGGGATGAAAATAATGCTTAGTGGTCTCTCCACTTAATTGTCACTTAGCTTCTTTGGTTTGTTGCATGTTGTGCAACTGTTTTCCGGTTTCATATTTCTTACATCTGGATCCCATTATGTGTTTTTGACATGCAAAGTTATTTATTGTTTGTCTCGCTCATTAGGTAAAAAAAATCCACACACAAGCCAGGTTTCTTTCATTCGATAGCAGCAACGAGCAAGAAAATAGAGAAGGTGTATGATTTTTAGAGTTGTTTATGAGTAATATGATTTGGTTGTTGTGTTTGTGCTTGATTTACGTTACTTTTGTGTTTAATTTAACCGTTGTGCTTTCGTCAATGGCAGGTTATGTTAGGAATTGGAAATTCCATAAGGAAGTGTCGGTCACCCCAATTATAGTCTAGCATATGTTAGCTCGTAGACTTGTCGTTATTTATGTTATTTTGTAGTTAATTAGTTAGTTAGTAGCGTAGTTTAGTCTAGAGCAACACCGTGGAGGAAGGACGGGTCTTTACCCACTGTATGCCTGATCCACAGTCCAACAAAAGGTCGTATTAGCTGTAACTATAAATATCCTTTCCATCCTTGGAAGGGGTGGTGCTTTCAATCTAACCTTTCCTTTTTGTTAAACTTTCTCTCACTATAATCACCCTCTCATCTCTTTCTCTCTCTAAACAATTGCATACTTGATTCATCACCATCCAAGGCCACCCGACTCATCATCAACACAATATGAATGATCCAACAAATGGTACCAGAGCCAAGGTTATTGTGTTGTGTTGATTTGTGTGATTTCGTATCATTGTTATGTTGGTTTTTGGATCATGTGTTAAACTGTTTTGTATTTTTTATTGGTCGGAAAAAAAAATTCCTATCCTTGTGATAAATAGTTTATACACGTTTTCAGTTATGTATCCTTTTTATTGGTCACAAAAGTCACATGGTCCATCCAAACTGTTTTGTATATCCTTTTTCTTGTGATCTTTTTGTACCAAACGTGAAGTCATTGTGAGTCATCTGGTCATATCTGCTCATTCAAACGTGGTCAAAATGGGTCAAATAAAAGATGCATCTTTTTGATATTTTCTGGGTAAATATGAAGATAGTCGGAAAATGGTTGGAATAAATCGCCAGAGCAAAAATTCAAAGGGTCAAAACCCTAATCTTACGCCTAAGGATATTTCTACGCGTATGGAATACGCGTAAGAAAGGATGTTACGCATAACCCATCTTCAGCTATATTTATGCATAACTTGGAAAGTTATGCGTAAGGACTGTTACGCGTAAGGTTTTTATGCATAAGCCTATGCTTACGCATAACCTAGACCATTCTTACGCATAAGAATGGTTACGCGTAAGAACCAATTTCTACGCTTAAGGTTTCGAGCAAAAAGATGCGCGTAATAAAGTATATTCGAGCAAGAAGAGTAATCAAAAACCTTATGCGTAAACTCTATGACCACGACCACAATATCACTATACCAAGACTCAATCAATCGACCTCAAGTTTCATCCATCATTGGCCCATGTTCTATAACAGAATCGAATTAATAAGAAAAAGACTCAAAACAAAATCAAACGGTTCCATACAACACTCACAGCATCGACAAACCAACACCTACAAATTCAAATCTCATACTATCCTACTCATCCTCCATCAAGACTCAAAAATAAAGAAATACAATTCAATCTCAGATTTGTGTCACTCTTTTTGCAATCTTTTAAAGATTGTTTCAAGTGAAACAATTATCCTCACAGATCCACCTTTGAAGACAAAGCTTCAATTAATATCCGAATTAAAAGAAAAGAATCATAACAAACTTGTTATAATCTTTTCTTCAGTTTGTTATAACTAAAAGAAAAACACGACAATCAAACAACATGTACCTACCCGAGACCATATTGAAAATGATCTTGAAGTCCTCTCAATGATTTGCTGGTTCGGATTATGGAGCACGTGATGACAAGGATTGGATTAGGATGTATTTCGTGATTCGTGTACATGAGATTCTCTCTCATATTGTTCGGTTAAATATGAGATTGACTTTATCAGATTTGAGATGGGAAAGACAAGTTGGGTGAGATAAGATGTGTGGTAGGCGTATATTTGTGAGTTTGCTTTTTAGGTTTAGGTTATGTGATATACAAAGGGTATGAAGTCAGTTTTATATCCAGTTAGTAATCACATCTAGACTGGATCGGGTATTCCTAAACTTGGAGTGGATTTGGGCTTCAATAATATAAACGGACCAATATTATTTTGTTGGATTTGGGCTTTGACTTATCTTTTGGACTTGGGCTGCTATGTAACATGATGGATCGGATTTAAGGAACAAAGATGTGTTATTGTTGTTCCCTATTCACTATCGTTAAAAAGGAATAATTAAGTACTTAAAGCAATTTAACAGTGAATAATGACTGAAATTAACATAAGTAAAACACACAAAGTAATTTTCAACATCATATTCTTATTAGAAATAAATCAAAAGAATACGCTACCCAAGTACTTTATGAATAGTACTTGGGATTGAAATGACAAAGTTTGGGTGACTCTCTCTAAGCTCGCATAAGTCCGAGCACAACTCTTAGAACCCACTGAGCTAGCTCAAGGATAAAGTTGTATTTGGAGGAGTGAAAAGTTGACTTGTGTGTATGTGTGTTTTTACAATTCAAGCTTAAACTTTTCACTCATTCTCTTATGCTATTTATACAAGTATGATTATTAACTTTATCCTAGAAGACAAAAAACATGGATCACAAAGAAACACGAATATTGATATATTCTGCTATCGTTCACCTTTCTATAGTAGGCGCAAGCTTCTTTCCTTGATAGAGAATCGCCGCATACTATAAATGGGAAGATATGATCTTGATAGATTGAGATCGTGTATAGACCGGATAAACACTTGAGGGACTTAGTTTTATCTGGGTAAAACTTTCCCGCCTAATCCAAATTCTTCATCTTTAAACTTTAAAGTCTTCTTCGCTTTGTCTTCTGTTTAACAAATGGAGAGGAGTCGAAGGGATTCGTTGAGTTATTGTCATCACTCACTCAATCCACTATCTTCTTCTTGACTTAGTCTTCACTCCTTAAGTTCCTTCTGCAGAGTGGAGAGGCTCTTTCTTCG
This sequence comes from Chrysanthemum makinoi, assembly GCA_910596185.1. Classification (NCBI taxonomy): domain Eukaryota; kingdom Viridiplantae; phylum Streptophyta; class Magnoliopsida; order Asterales; family Asteraceae; genus Chrysanthemum; species Chrysanthemum makinoi. Next base: position 230,502,241 of record OU343220.1, read on the forward strand.
CCATACTAAGTGTCTCGAAGATAGCTCACCGAGAGACTGCGCCAAAGGACTGATTGTGTTTATCTGGATTAAACACTTAGGATATTTTCTATTCAAATCCTAGTTTGAGGGTTTGGGTATTTATCAACCCAACAAATTTCCCCTATTTTGATATACAAATAGCCTAAGTGTTTGATCAGTGTAAGTGAGCAAAAGGCTCTTCTTACTGATAATGTATCGTGAATACAATAAGGAATATTTGAGTAATTTGACAAAACATACATCTTTTATTGATCGATTATATTTCCTATCACAAGTACAAAAGGATAAAATGATGTCACCGGATGGATACCGGTTTTCGAGCTTCACTTTCTTGGTGATGAGTGTTTCCGCTGTGATGGTCTCTTATCTTTTGCATTCGTGTCTCGGACGTAAAACGATGTTTTGGGGATTGATCCGAGAGGCCATCGAATATAGTCGATCATTGCATGCCTAACTTTTGATCAATATCACTCCATCTTTGAAATGTTGGGTTTCTATAGATATCAATGTGGAATAGCCCTCTTCGTGCTCTTCAATCACCAAACAGCTCACAAATTTGACACCCTCGTGCAGCTCTCGTTGCATTCTAAGCCGTGCACTTTGATTTCGTGCTGGAACTCAACTATTTTCCTTTGCCGCTGGAAGTTTGTGGTTGAGATCCTTGAGGTGCGCCAAGGCGGTGAATTCAGCTTGGGTTGGTGCATCCCTCAAATTTTCATATCTTTTGCTGAGCATCTTCATCAACTCCTTGACCACCTTATTTTGCTTCTTTCCAATGATCGGACCAAGTTCATCAAGGTCAGTGATCCCAAAGTCACTGAATTTTAAGGGATCATGAACCTCAAAGTGTCTTTTGTCATCCCTCTGTAAACATTCATAGCCAATGGTTTGGTGTTGGGAATAATCTTGACATCGGTGATTTTTCGTAGGGTTTCCTTACGTTCATTGTCAGCTTGTATTCCTCAATTCTCGCTTTCTCGAGAGCTTCATTTTTCTCTTTTCTTCATATCGCTTTCTCATTCAAAACCATTTGAAGTTCGAGCATCCTTGAACTTTGTCCCTGCCTGACCCTTTCGAAGCTTGCTTGCATCTAATCCCATATTCTCAAACTTCTTCAAATGACAACCTTGCTGCTTCTCCTGCTCTTTTCTCTTCCTCGGCTAGTTTCAATCTTCTTCTTCTTTAGCAAGATGTTTACTGCTTGTTGAGGTGTGAGTGTATTGTGTCGCGATTTTATAGGAAATCTTCTCGTGCTCGTAGCTTGTCATTATGCCTTTGCCCTTGTCCCGGCCTCGAGGAAGATGATGCAACTAAGGGTGGTGTTGTTGTTGTGACCGCCGCTGTTGTTGTTGATGTTTGAGGTGGTAGTGGGAGATTGGTATTTCGAGACCGGTGTAGATGATGTTGGAGCTACTGAGATAGGTGGTGTTGCTCCCCCTCGTGAAGAGGAGTTTCTTCAAGAGTATTCTCCCAAATCGCGTTTGAGCCTTTTGCGCTTGGCGCAGGTGCTGAGGGGGGACCGGCGCTTGACCCTTGAAGGCCCGAGAGATTTCGGTCATCATAGCCTTAATCTCTGTCTGCAATCAATGCCGCTGACCTTTGCATCCAAGTTAGCCTGAAAGCTCAAGGCAGCCATCCGGGGACCAAGATTCCTGCCAGGAAGAGGATGCCGAGCCATGGTGGCGCCACTGTATTCAAAGAGTCCAATGTAGCTTGAAGAGATCGGACTAATGATGGAAGACCGAACATTTCTGCGGACTTGAGCGCATCTAACACCAAGAAGGCGTGAGGATTGTTGCAAGTATGCCTCAAGAGCCTTTAGCACTTGAGAGTTAATAGCCGGATCTTCTCTGACAAACTCCTTGATTTCATCGATCTTTGTGCCAAAGATCCTGAAGATGCCTTAAGAAGTTAGCCATATTTTCATCCAGTCGGTGAATTTGGTGTTAGGACCTAAGATATATCAACCTTATCACACAAATACCCACGTTTTGCTTAGAACACGTTAACACACAAACAAACTATGCATGAAACCAAAGAAATAAAGATGAGAAAGATGGTGACTTGATGTTATACAAACCGTGTATGTTGTGAGAGAAAGATGAAAACAATAGATGTTTTATTTCAAAGGAAAACACACACACACACACTCTTTCAAGCACACCCCCTCAAATGACCATTTGAGGGGTATTTATAGTCCAAGGGACTTGATGCCCTAAAAGGCTTTCCATGGGCCTCGAGGGTTGGACATGGATTGATTGGGTTTGAACTTAAACAAGGCAAGCTAATCCTAACGCCTAGCCATTTAGCTTAGTCCAATCCACGAGCCCGTTGACTATTCTAGCACGATATCTAACACACGTTACAAAGTTCCTAATCGTGAATGACCATCACTTCTAATATAAACTATTGAGGCTAACAATCTCCCTAAGGTGGTCATTCAAATGATGCTCCACTTGATTAGGTATTTACTTTTCTTGAGCTCGAACTTTGTGCGTAGATATAGAATAGTCTTGATTCATTGTTCCTTCATGCTTTGTGATCAGATAATGTGGTTGTCTTCCGTTGTCAACTTCGTTGGTTAGGTGTCTCCACGCCTTTCTCCACCATGCTCATACTTCTATTTGACTTTTGGTTACCAATGATGTAGTTCTCGAGTCTTTAAACTTTGTGTAGCCTTTGATTGTTATGAGAACTTTCATGTGTCGTTGGTATGAGCATGTGGCAAGTCTGCACGATCCATCCGCTCCGGAGCTTCCATAAGAAGAAAACATAAAACAGTTAGTAATAAGCGGATTCCGGCACTTACAAGTTTGAACTTCGAGGGTGTTAACGCGATAGTGTGAAAACACGCCTCTAATTCTCCCAAGGGCCGCTCTCGAACCTGAGTCCCACAAGTGAGATAACACGATATACAAGTATACCTCTCTCAGATGAGTCACAGGTACATCAAGCATCACCCCACGCATCAGAGACCATTTGAGACACACTGGCGTAATCCACGAGGAGTTACCGAAGCGACTCGCCATCGGGCCGCTTGATGTTGACCTCGGTAGGAGTTTCCATTCAATCATGAAGATCACAGATGTGAAACTTCTCATAAATGTTCCGCAGATTGCTAAGACTGCGTAGGACTCTAGAATGTATCACTTGTGCCCTTATTGATGAACAACAAGTGATGAAATGTCATGTGTTCCTATGAGATCTTTTGATGAATCTCGTGGCTCTAGACTCAATAAGTGCATTATGATTTTCCTAAGCGGAGACTAGGGAGAGGGTCTCCTTCTTCAATATCAACAATCTCTAAGAGAAAGTCGATAGATTATGTAGGGTTCCCAGTGAGAATGAAACAAATCCTTTTGAGAGGAATTGAGTAGCAAGAAGGTTTAGTGCAGCAAGGCCACTGGGTCCATGACGTCTTTGTCTTCAATACCGGTGTCATCTAGTGACAACCAAGAGCATATGTATGAACCCGGTTTCTAAGGTTGAATATGGAGGGCTATTTCTTTTCACCCTTTCATTACATTTCATTTTTTTAATTCTTCAACCCCTTCTTTCTCCTTTCTCACATTACTCCTTTTTCAATCATTCCTAAGGACTTCTAATACTAACTATTTGTGATGTCCTTGGTAGATCCCTCCGGCTCTGGCGGATCATATGGACAATTTCCTATCCATAGTCACCTTATAACTCCATGATTGTCCTATTGTTGCCATAAAACCATTTTTCTTGAAAATCTCTCAAAGTGTTTATGATAGAAAACATGTTTGGAACACTCCGAGAGTTTTATATTTTCTAAAACACTCCCCTTCACATGTGCTTATGAGTTTTAACAAAAATATGCACATCGAGGGTAGAGTTTGCACTTTTGAATTGATCGGCTCATGATAGACAATTCCCACGAGACACGGTTACGTTGCCTAGTTAAAGAGTTCCATTGTCGTGTTTTAGGTGACAACTAGCTCTAATAACTAACTTGAAGTTGTAAATACTCCTTGAAAAGGAGGTTAGACCCATGAAAGTGCATATCTATCACAAGTTTCTCGAGATGGTACAGTTACTAACATTGATTCCGCCAATTCGTTGGTTCCGTCTGAGTCAAGCTCATTTTGAGATTCAAACAACGATCATTAAACTTTTTGATCACATTTTAATCACGTCTCCTCCCCCTAAAAAATAGCATGTTTGTGATATTTTTGATATAAACGGATTAAACAACATTTTAGAATCTTTTGGGGAGACAAACGGATTTGATTTAAGCATGAATTTGGAACATTTTAGTTTTATACTCCCTCTTTAATAAAGCATAATCAATTAAAGGGTTTTAGAGGGAGTTATCTTGAGCACAAAGTATTTTGAAAGATTTTGAAAAATCTTTTTGAACAATCTTGAAAAGGTGCTCAAGATGATGATGATTTCTCACCATTTTAAATGTAGTAATCAAGCATACACTTGATTTTTCTATAAAAGCACGAGTTTTGATTTGAAAAATAATCAAAAGTCATCATTTTAGTCCGGGTTTCGTACTGAAGTATACGAAAGACATAGATTAAGAAGTTTTGAGAAACGACATGTTTTGAAAAACATTAAAGAACTCGCCAAGCATCCGTACATACCCAGTATCATTGTTGAATGACATTTCTAGAAACGCATGAATATCGATTATACAAGAGACATGTCGTGAGAAGAATATTTTTGATTTTTGATTTTATATTGTTTTTGTATTTTTGAAAGTTTTATATTTTTATATTTTGCTTTTGTTGGTTTTTCAAATTTTGTATTTTGTTTTTCAAAAATATTTACAGCGAAGCTTTTGGAAAATCATTTTCAAGAAGATTCGAGAAGACTTTCTAACTCCTCGTGGGTTAGGCTTGCGATTCCAATTCTTCGAACTAAATAGTCAAACCTTTCTTTTGGAAGGGCTTTAGTTAATAGATCGGCGAGTTGGTAATCTGTCTTCACGAAGAATAATTCAACAATACCATTTTCAACGTACTCTTTGATGAAGTGATAGCGGACACGGATATGCTTAGTCTTTGAGTGATGAGAAGGATTGCATGATATGGCTATGGCACTTTTCGAGTCACAATACATAGGTATTTTATCAAAAGTAAAGCCATAATCTGTGAGTTGTGTTCTCATCCATAGAACTTGAGCACAACACGTATATAGAGACACATACTCGCCTTGGGGTTGATAGTGCAAAGGTAATCTTGTTTCTTTGAAGACCAACTTACTAACTTTTCACCCAAAAATTGTGCTCCTCCTGATGTACTTTTTTCTGTAACTTGATCACTGCGTGGTCCGTGATCCAAAAGGCAATTAGATCAAATCCGATTCCTTGGATACCAAAGTCCCATGTGAATGGATGTCTTCAGTACCGAAGATCCGCTTAACCTCTTTGAGGTGCAGTTCAGTAGGCTTTGCCAAAACCGCTAATAAGCAAACAAAAAATGAATATCCGGGTCGACTAGCGGTGAGGTACATGAGAGAACCAATCATGTTCGATATTTCTTCTGGATCAATAGGTTTCCCAAACAAATCGGCTCCAATTTTTGATGAAGTTACCATTGGTGTTCCGACCGAGTCACAATTATCCATACCGTGATTTTTCAAAATCTCGGTTGTGTATTTAGCTTGATTTATAAAAATTCCACGAGGGGATTGATGTATTTGTAAACCAAGAAAGAATTTTAGTTCCCCATCATGGACATTTCAAATTTACTTTTCATGAGATTTTCAAAATGTTTTGAAAGATTCGGATTAGTGGACCCAAAGATGATGTCGTCCACATAAATCTGAACAATCAAAATGTCGTTTTTGCATTTTGATGAGTGCTTATTCACTCATCATTTTTGGTCAAAACTAAGCTGCAAAACATTTAAAAACACTCCGAAATGCATCAAAATACTGAAAATATCTCAAAATTGTGTTTTATATGTTTCAGATGCAAAACAAATGAAAAACGAATAAAGTTTGCATAATTGGCGCTTCAACCCCCAACTTTTAAAATGGCAACTTTAGTCCCCTGAATTTCAAAGAATGACCGATCACCCCGGACATTTTAAATTGGAAAATAAACATTTTTAGTCCTTTGGTAATTCTTACTTGTCAAAATTGGTCATTTTGAGAATTTTTGGAAAACTACAATTTCAGTCCTTCAAGTTTCACAAATGATAGATTTGGTCCCTACATTATTTGAGTTTTACAAGTTTGGACCTTGGATAGCATTTTCGTAATTTCATGAGTGGTCCTTGGATTTTCGGATGTTACACTTTTGGTCCTTAAAAGTATTACATGGTTCTATGACTAATCCTTAAGTCCAAATCTAACTTAGGCCCAATAAATAATCCAACCCAATACCCATACCCTGGTCAAAGAATAAACAAAACACACCCTCTTCTTCTCCTTCCCCAATTCCAAGCAAACAATCCCTGAGAACCCTAGATAATTTTCTCTTCTCAAACTTCCCACCTCCCCAAACACTCCACCTCCTTCATCCCTTTTACCCAAATTTACACCTTTACCCAAACCCACCTTAGTCTCTTTTAACTGATTCACCCAAATCCCTAACCCACTACCATTTTCTTTCCCCTCCTCCCCATGTCCGAATCCAGGCATAAAGATTCAATGAATGGCTCAGATGTGATCTATTCCATACCTAATTGATCAATGGTCAAGATTGAGGGAAAGAAGCACAAAGATTGGTTTTTCTTAACTCGCTCTCACACAAGAAGCACAGGAGTGAAGCTTTTGAAGACTTAGTAGTTTAGTATAAATAGGAGACTTTGTAAGCCAGTGAAAGGCACCCCTAGTTTTAGTAGTGAAGAGTTCACTTTTTAGTTTCTTCTTTGTAATCTTTAATTTTAATGAAAAAGCCGTTTTAAGTTTATCTTATTCTCTTTGTTGGTAGTTATATTTGATTCTTGTTGTTAGTTAAATATTTCAGCTTTCAGAAAAGAAAAGAAAAAGGGGTCAAAACATTTGTAAAAGTGTGTTTGGATTAAGCTTATTAAATGGGTCAAAGTGGTTTTTACCCACTTTGACCAATGCAATCAAATTAGTTTTGATACCATTAGTCAGTTTCACAAGGTTTCCATTTGGTTTGAAAAAGTTTTGTAGCATTGAAAAAATTGGTTTTCCTGTTTCGAAACCAAACAAAGCAGCAGATTCTTTGTTAAATGATCACTTCTTGGGCTTAATTTTCGTTCAAGAGGTTGTCAAATTGCTAACTCAACTTTCTCAAATCCTTATGTGCCCAACTTAGTGTAGATTTAATCTATTTGCATCTCATTTACTTCTAGCTTAGTTAAAATCTTAGTTAAAAATGTCCTCTCGCAAGTTTCTTGATGTTCATTCTCAAGAAAATACCCAACACCAAAGCAACAAGGTGATTTTAAGTCGCTAAAAGCTTCTTCTTGTCCCCAACTTGGTTTATTTTGCTTCTCCACTTGGCTAACCATGTTTTTGTAGCTTGTCCTTGGTTTGGAGGTCCATCTGTCCAGCTCAAATTAAGCTCCAAAAAAGGTCCCCAAGGTTGTTCTTGAGAATTTGCAAAGAACCAACAGTCACTATTCACTTCTTAGCTTATCAGTAGTAATCAGTGGTTTATTTAGGATTGTTATTACCTTTTAGGTGTAGCTAGACTAGTTTAGATTCATTTCAGCTTATTTCATCTTGTTTAGTGCTTATTTTTCCTCCCTTCTTAGGTTTAGGATATCCCCTAGATAGCTTATCTATGCCAACGCTTTCCCGTAGTTAGGTGTTTAGCTTATTTAGATTTAGGAATTTGGTTTAGCTTGTTTGTTCCAAAGATTAGCTTGTTAGTTGAACTGTTTGTTTAGTAAAATATTAAGATTCTTCAAGGGTGTTTGGTTGAACGAAATCTGAGGTTCAAAAAGGGTGTTTGTTTTGTTCTTATTAAAATTGTACAAATAAGCAGTCCAAACTGCTTATTACTAGTGTTTGACAAAAAGAACTTTTACAAAAAAGTCTTATCTTAGTCTTATAAACAAGGTGCAAAAAGAAAATTGAAAAGAAAAAAAAAGTTTTCAAAAAATGGCATGGCTGGGACTCGAACCCACGCCACCCACCTCATAACACAACCACTCAACCAACTGCGCCCTTGGGACTTGTCTCATTAGTTTTGCACAAACAAATCTCTTAACCCTTTAAAACAGTTTTGCTCATAAGCTCTTTCTAGCTTATTTCCAGCTTATTTCACCAAGCAACACACTGATTTCTCAATTTTCCTAGATCAAGCATTAACCAAAATAGTTTTCTGTAATTTTTCAGAATTTTCAAAAATAGTTTAGTATTTTTAATTAATTAATTAGATTAAATTAGTTTTTAATTCGTAGTAATTATTTTAAAAGTCAAAAAAATATTCCGCTTTTTCCTAAAATCATTTTTAGTCAAATAGAACGTAGGAAAATTGATTTCACACCCGTAGCCCTTAAATTGCAAAACTTTTATGTTTATGGCTCGGGTTGTTTCCCGGTTTTTACGTTTTTACGTTTTAGCACCCTAGGACTTAGTGTAGCCTCGTTTTATCATTCCTTAGGCTTAGTAATAGTTTATTTTTAGTTTATTAGGGTTCCCTTGCCTTAATTACTTTCCCGCCATTAAATTGTAGAATACGTGAATCAAATCAACTAATCATTTAAAACCTATTCAAGTTCTAATCACTTTAAACTCAACGAATCCTTCCATTCACACCTCGTTGACCTAACGCACCCGGAAATCACTTTCCGGTATCACTTTTATCACACCCGTAAGATTTGGCACGTTAACCCTTTTCCTAATAGGTTAATTTGTCGAATTTACGGTTATTTTGATATACGTTGATATTGTGTTTTTCACCACTCACTTCTCAACGAATCAAATTTTAGCGCCACGGGAGGTGTGTATGACAATAATATCGTGAAGTTTTGCGATTAGTGACTTGAAGAACCTTCCTCGTGAAGTTATTGTTTTATAAAAATACAAAAATACAAAAATATTTTTCTTTTCTTTGTATATATGTAAAAGATTAAAATACAAAAAGATTTTGCTTGTTGTTTTAAATAAAATAGAACACACAATCAATATAACATTCTCAACCGAGGTGTTATCATTATAAGTTCCCGAACAAAAGATTTAAAACTTGCCTTTGTGTCGCGTCGTTTTGGTTTACTTTTATCGGTTTAACAAACTGTGTGAGGGGTATAAGGACGGCCTGACATTAAATTGCGGCTGAAAAGAGACGGGTTTTTTTTAATAAGCTTCATACGACCTACAAAAGTCTCCCGCCTTTGCATGCTTTTACTTATAGAAGTGATCATTTCTGTGGGATTATTGGTTTAAGTTCACCGCCGCTTTTGCCTCGATTTTGTTTTAATTGGATTTGTTATTATAAAACCAAAAAGATTCTTCTCCTCCCCATTTTCATAATTCTCTTGTTTCCTCGAGTTACGCCTAGTGCATGCGACTCGCTCCTCTAGATCATTGAGCCCTTTTCGTGATCTAGTAGAAATTCCTAGAAGACGCTCTCATAGACGTGCCACAATAGTCGAACCCAGATTCGTACTATTCCAAACAACAATATGGTAGACGTTGAACTACGGCGAAATGCTCCTGCACCCACCGAGGGTTATGGAGATGCCATCGCTTTTACCACCAATCAATTCGATCACTTTGAACTAAAGACGATTTGATCCAACTTGTGTCTACGAATCAATTCCTCGGGTTTGATCGAGAAGACCCGTATGCACACATCCGTTGGTTTAACAAGTTGACCTCAACTATCAATTACAAGGATGTGCCACAAAAGGTGATCAAATTGATGCTATTTCCGTTCTCACTTGAGGCGCCTTTGGCCGAAAAGAACCCCTCGATCCATCGAAACTTGGGAGGATCTTGTTCAAAAGTTTGTCAATTATTTCTTTCCTCCATCAAAGACGACTAATCTTTAAAATGAAATTTCGATTTCGCAAAACTTCATGAAAACTTTGAGAGGCATGGGAGAGATTCAAAGATCTCCTCGAAATGCCCCCATCATGAATTCACCTGAGCTTCACAAGTTAATATCTTTTATAATGGGTTGAACAAGAACGATCAAGATTCTTTGAACGCAGCCGCCTGTGGCAATATCTTGAATCGTAAGCCTAAAGATGTGATTGAGATTTGCGAAATAAAATCAAAAGTTCCTATTTCTCGCAACAAAGGCAATATTCCAACACTCCGCTTCTTCATCCGTAACTCTTCCGAAAGTTACGCCGCCCATAGCCGCTCTAACGGACGTCATCCGTTGTATGATGAAAGAAGTAAAGGAAATCAAAAGCGAAATTCATAAACCGGAACCAATCAAAGCCGTGAACAAGGTGTTTGAAACTTGTAGTGGTCCACATGCGTATTATGATTGTCCAAAGAATCGATGCTTCTTTTACCAAGCTCCCGTGAGCTTCGTAAACCACAATCAATACCGACTACAAGCTGATCCTCACTACCGTGCACCTAGCGGTATGACACCACCGGTTTTCCTCCTGCAAAACCATGGCAATCTGGAATCGATTTGTTCCAAATCAAGGTCAAAACTTCAATAACTCTCAAAATTTCAATCGAACCGAACAATTTCAACCAACCATATCAAGCTCCAAATCAGCAAAGTTATCAACAACCTTCTCAAGCTCCCATACCTAATGACTTCATGAAAATTACCGGAGTCAAGCATACGCTCAATGCAAACTCAGATCAATAACATGAGAGTTGAGCTAAAAAAGGAAATTGATACCACATTGTCTCGGCAGACAAATGAGTTGAAGAATATGATGAGCACTTTCATGAACATGAATATGAACAAAGCTTCGTCATCTTCTGGAGGACTCCCAAGCAATCCCCTAATCCAAATGCCGAGTTGAAAGCCGTCACCACTCGTAGTGGTAAGACGCACAATGGACCTTCGACTCCAATGCCTCCTCCACCATGAGCAATGAGTCAAGTTACCAAGGATACAACGGACAAGGTGCATTTCTCAAGCCCACGGCATCAAGACACGCCCCACCTTCGGAGTCCAAGCTTTAAGTCCGGAACCCGAAGTTCCGAAGACAAATTCCGAGCCGTAAATGACTTCCGTCCCTACCAAAAGTCTAGTCACTTCCTTACCCATCAAGATTGCATGATGAGAAGCTCAAAGACAAAACCAAAGAGCAAATGGAAAAATTTTTCCAAATTTTCAATGAATTGCACTTTGATATAAGCTTCGTTGATGCTCTCGTTCTAATGCCCAAATTTGCATCTACGCTTAAAGGCTTGCTGAGCAACAAAGATAAGTTATCCGAGATGGCTAAAACCCCTCTCAATGAGCAATGCTGTGGGTCATTCTCAAGAAGCTTCCTAAAAGCTTGAAGACCCGACAGGTGTTTTAATCCTGCGGTGTGATTTCTTAGTGGATGGTTCGAGTGCTACTTGGCCGATCTTGGCGGCATTAACCTCATGCCACTCTCAAGATGGAAAAAATTGTCTCTTCCTAAACTCACACCCACTTGTATGACACTCGAGCTAGCGGACCGGACCCAAACTCGTCCACTTAGGATAGCCGAGGATGTCGTGGTGAAAGTAGGAAAGTTTCACTTCCCTACTGACTTTGTTGTAGTAGACTTTGATGCTGATCCTAGAGTTCCCTTCATCTTAGGGAGAGCTTTCTTGAGAACGAGCCGTGCTCTAATCGATGTATTTGTCAAGAGTTGACCATACGTGTTGACAACGTAAGAACTCACGTTTAATATCAACAAGAACTCCAAACCTCTATCCAAACATAGTGTTGCCACAATTGATCGAAATCAAAGAATCAATGCAACACTCTCAAATTTCACGGTTAAGAGGAGTCATGAAAAACATGCCGAGCTTAAAGCTTTGAAAATCAACCCTGGTTCAAACAAATGGTTTGAAAGTTGTACCAAGGAAGTCCAGAGTGTTCTCGATGATGATGATCTAGAATCGGAGACTTTATCGGAAGTGGTGGAAACTGCTAGCTCTAAGAGCACACCACTTCTTCTTTCAGAGTTCCATTCAAGAACGCGGTCTTAATGTCCATCTGATAAACCGTGATGTTTTGTGAGCGGCATAGGCTAAGAATATCCCCCGCTTCTAGTCTAGCTACCGCTAATGACTCTTCAAAGTCTATCCCTTCCTCTTGTGCAGATCCTTTGGCCACAAGACGAGCTTTGTTGCGAATTACACTCATTTCTTCATCCCTTTTGTTCTTCCATAACCATTTGAGATCAATGACGCTAATGTCAATTGGTCTTGGAACCATATCCCAAGAGTCATGTAGACGGTATTGGAGAAGTTCCTCCCGCATCGCTTCTATCCATGCGGGATCTGCCATTGCCTCGCTAATGTTCTTTTGGCTCTATATTGCTAATTGAGCAAAGGTTAATGCATAAGTCGCAATCGGTGGCAAGTTGGCGCCTCGCCTCGAATTGGCCTTGAAGGTTCACCAATAACTTGTTCAATCGGATGGTCTTTAGTCCACTTCAGAGTAGAAGGATACCGCTGGTTAAACGTATGTAATTAGATGGTTCTCGTAGTTTAGAAGATGATTCAAATTCCGTAGAGCAAACGGGTTTTCAAATAAGTCTTCATCTAACGCTGCATCGCTCGTTTTGATTTTGCTCATCAACCGGTAGAACGGGTGTAATAGCCGAGTAGATGTAGATGATGTTGATGGAGTTGGTGCATTGGTTTCACCGTTGTAGATGCATCTTCTGTTGGTGGTGGAGGATGATGTTGAGCGGTGCGCTGAATGATGGTTTGATGCATTTGTCGAAGTTCCACCATAGTATTCATCGAACATTAACTCAAGGAAATTCTCCCATTCTTGTTCTTTAGGATTGTCAAACGAAGTTGATTGAGCTCTTTGAGGTAATGAGTCCCGAACGATGTGTCCGTAAGTCTCTTGGTTTAGTGCGGGTTCTAGAGCGAAGTCTCTCGTAAGCCATATGTGAAAGTTCGTCAAACTTCACATTCATCGTCTCCATGATCCTCCTAGTTATTCTGTTATACACCCCTAATGCCCTCGAGTTATCTGAATATCCAATGAAGATTCCAATATCACCTTTTGCTTTCGGTTTTCCAAGATCTTCTCTGTCATTCGTAGGATAGCACAAAGCCAAATACGGAAAGTAAGAGATATCCGGTTTTCTGTTATTCACAAGCTCATATGGGGTTTTATTGAATCTTGGATGGATAAGGGATCGGTTCTAGCATTGTGCGAAAGCAACTTCCACAAGAGTTCTATTTCTTCTTTCAACTACCCCATTCTCACGTGGAGTTCTAACAACCGATGTCCGATGTGTGATTCCAACATCTTAAAAATAAGCTCTTAACTCCCCGATTAGTGAATTCGTGCCGTTGTGCGTTCTTACAACCCATCGGAGTTTGAAGAAGTACTTGAATTCGCTTCGTGAAAGGTGATGATGATGCTTGGTGCTTCGCCTTTTGATCTCAGAAACTTAACCCATGTATATCTTGAATAATCATCGATGATAACAAGAATATACTTTTTCCCATTAATGCTTTCAACTCTCATTGGGCCACATAAGTCCATGTGCAACATATGCAACTTTGCTTCCGAACTAGGTACGCTTTTGGGTTTATATGATGCTCTTTTGCTTTTTCCTTGTTCGCATGATGGACATAAGTGATCCTTGGTGTATTTGAACTTTGGAAGTCCGCTGACGATGTTGTCTTTGGCAATTTTGTTGATGGTGTCGAAATTGAGATGGGATAACCGTCTGCGCTACAACCGTGATCGGTTCCGTATGCTCGTGTCATAAGACATATTGGTGATGAAGAGGCCATTTTGATTGATGTCGATAGCATACAAGTTTGTATCACGATTCCCGCTAAGAGATCGGTGCCATCCAAGTTTCTAACGAAGCAAGCATTTCTCCTAAAAGCAACCTCTAAATCGCATCACGTAACTGACCGTGAAAACAAATTGTGTCCCAACCCTTCGACATAGTAAACCCGAGTGATCAAATAATTTCCAAAAGGTAGATCTCCATAGCCTATGATAGCTGCTACATGATCATTTCCAAACGTCACGGTTCCCATGAATTTCCGACTAAATTGATCGCCAGCTTCAGATTCCGGTCATGTGCTTGGAGCAACCCGAGTCGACGATCCAAAGACAAATTTCGATAACTGCGACAAGAATGTAGAAAAGAATATTGTGGAAACCGTTTTGATTTTGGTTCCTTTGGGTTAGAGGTAAAATCCTTATCACATGTAGAGAGGTTTTCTACAGGGAATTCTGGTTTATCACTCATTGTACCATTTCGAGTGTGAAAGTTCTACCTGTGGGTTTCCAAATATCATCCCTATAGTATACACTATAGTTCCTGTCAGTAGTGTAAAGCCTAAGTTTTGAAACTAGTCTTCCTACTCTTTTAGCGTAATATCTTTTTGGGACGTTCTTCCACAGCTTATCATTCACATTGTTAGAAACATAATCATCTTAAACATTAATTAAATATTTCTTGCAAGTTAAACAAAGAGATTCAACACATTCATTAGACTTAGCAAGTTTCAGTGTTCAAGACATCTGATGAAATGTCTTTCTTATTCAAAAGCGGTAAATTCCTAGGGTGTTCTTCTACTTTCTTCTCTTTATTCAAGCTACTACTCCTAGAGGCAGTCGAGACTCTATTGTTCCTTGTATTGCTCTTAGGCTTTAGTCTGTGATATGTGCAAAAACACATATCATTTCTTTATCAAATCAGACCCAAAAAAACCAAGAAAAGAGCCGTTTATTGCTAATATATGTTGGTTTATTGATTTTATGCATGTGCAGGTACGGATATGATAAAAGCAGAAAAAGGAAGCCAAAACCGAAGAAAACGAGAACGAGAGAGAAGATAGCAAAGCCGATGCCGGATGTAGTTTTACGGATTTGATGCTCAAAGATATATTTTACTTAGTTATGGATCATAATTGAGAGTTTTCACCATTTCACCTTTCATTTCACCAAATTTCCATTTTCACCCCTCAACTTTATCATTATGCCACTTTACACCCCTTACTTAACCATTTTACACCATACACCCTTCATATCCCATTTATCATAATTTTCTAAAATTACCTTAACCTTCATAATTTACACCTTTGGTCCTAATCATTTGCAAATTATCATGAATGGTCCCTATTGCTAAAATCCGGATACTACACTATTCTAAGAAACCAAATCCAAAAGAAATACTACTTCCCTTGGCCCATGATATCGCCCCAAACTGTCCAAAATTACTACCGGTCAAACTTCTACCCATGTTACCCACGCCAAACCCGAAATAATATTCCCTCCGGCCAAACAAAGTAAAAACTCTTTTTGTTCTTCTTCAAAACCCCAACCCACCATTTTTACCTGCTCTTTCACCCTCTGACATCTTAATTTAACCCCAATCTTAATACAAAGCATATCAGGGACACGTGGCAATCGGTCAAACAAAAACTTGGAGGCCAAGGTGAATCTATGGACGAGATGAAGATAAAGATGTGGGAAACATCCAACGGTTCAAGCTCGAGCATCCAGGACCTTCTATGAAGACTGAAACCCTAGCTATTTGGCTATAAATACCGACCTCCTCACAAGATACAAATGGTCCATTTTTCATGTTTTAGAAAAGTGTTACCGTTTTTAATTCCTTGTCATTTACTTGTTTTCAGTAGTTTAATCAGTAATATTTGTAAGCATAATTTCAATTTTTAATACAAGTTACATTTTTCTCTTAAATCTCCTGTCTTCTCATTTTTATATTAAGCTTTTACTGTTTTATCAGCTTTGGTATTTTAGTTTTAAGCTCACACAAGCTTAATTAAGCTTCTGTGAGTTTATTAGTACTTTACTTTGTTCTAATTACAACTTTTTGCAAAAAGTCAATGAAAGTCAAACTGAGTCAAATGTTGAAAGTCAACCATGTTTTTGGTTAGTTTCTGATTGTGATTTGCTAGATAGTTTAGTTTGATGTTAAAGTGTTCATCTCAATTCACTTAAGATCTAAATTCATCTCAGTTTCATGCAAAATTGCTCTAAGTCACTTTGAAGGAGTGTTTGGATTAGGCATACTTTTAGAGAGTTAGTCATTTAGGATTGTTAAAATTGAATTTTCTAAGCTTAATAACTGATTTTAGATTATCTTCAATCAAGTTCTCATAGTGTCAAGTTTGTTTCATTTTTTTCAAAGTTCATTTTTCAAATCTGTCACTTAGTCCTTAAAGTAGTTTTTTTTTTTTTTTTTTTTTTCATAGTTTTCTCAAGAATTTTATATCATTTTTAATTGTTATAAAAAAAATTTATAAATTAAAAATTATAATTTCAGTTGCTGGTTCAACTATTCCCAAACGAAAAAAAAATCAAAAAAATATTTTGCTTATTCTAATTTTGGTCTAAAGTGGGTGAGTTGACATGTTCATGCTCTGCACCGTCCTTTCTGTCCCAAGTAAGTTAACTGCTATTTGCTTATTCCTTTGATAATAACGCTTAATTTTTTGTTCCCTAGATAGCCCTTAGTCTAAACTTTATTTGTTCTCCCTTTAGGTTCCTTTAGGCACTAATTTAGTAGCACTTTCAAGCCTTTATAATGCCCAATCCAATCCCTTTAGCTGCTGCTACTTTAGTTACTTTCTTTTAGTACTTATTTACTTTTGATCTTAGCTTATATGGTTGTTTTTGGTTAAAATTGCTTAGTGTAGTTGAAGATTGATTAAGTTTTACATTTCCCTTAGCCTTATGTTAGTTCCCATTAGCTCTTAGTGCTTTTAGTTCCTTTTATGTCTAGTTTAGCTTGATCATTAGCCATTTGCTTAATTCTGCTTGGATAATCTAATTGTTAAATGGTTTTCAGTATTTGTTTGTAGCTTAGAATTGTTAAAAAGTTCGTAAGATAAGTTTAGTGTTAAGATTGTTTAAACCGAAAAGTTGAAAAAAAAAATAGTAAACTGACTAGCCTGGGATTCAACCAGTGTCCTGTCAGATAATTTCCACGCTACAAAAAGAACTCACCACCAACTTTGCCCTTGGGTCTTTTACCCCAATTCTACATCCTTAATTCTTTTAAATTCTTTTTCTTTATTTAGCTTATATAATCAGTTTGCTTATTTTCAGCTTATCCGTTTTAACTTTTTCAAATCTGTTATTTTTTTTAGACTTAGGATAGTATAAGACATTTACCATAAAAATTTCATATTTTCCCGAAAAGTTTTTATCTTTTTAAGCATTTAATTTCTAAATTCTAGTTTTTAATTCATATTAAATAAATAAAAACTCAAAAAAATATTCCGCTTTTTCCTAAAATCATTTTTTGTCGTATTCTTCGTAGGAAAAATAGATTTTCATTCCTAGGGTTGTTTTTCCAAATAGTTTACGTTTTAGGCTCGGGTTTTTACCCGAGCACGCCCGTTTTTTCGTTTTTCTTACGTTTAAAGTTTTAAAAGTTTCTTTTTGTCAAATTACATTTCTTATTAGTTAAATTTAGTTTACTTTTCACAAAATTAGCTTAAATCCCTTTTATTTAGTTTTAATTCCCGTAGTTGTGTTTTAAATTTAAATTGCGTTTTAGGATTATTTTGCTTTACGTTATTGTTTTATATGCTTATTTAGATCGTTTTAGTTTATGCTTCATTATCGTAGTGTAGAATCCCAAAAATTCCTTATTTTCACATTCGAATCCCGAAACGCGACGTGAGTTGAAAATCTCCATTCATCCCTCGTTGGGAGAACGACCCGGGAAATACATTCCTTTGTATTTCTTCGGAAAATACATTCAAATTATTTGTTTTCTTCGTTGTAGTATAGTGGTAAGTATTCCCGCCTGTCACGCGGGTGACCCGGGTTCGATCCCCGGCAGCGGCGCCAATTTTTTGATTTGTCGTTTTCGTACAGATATTTTTTCCTTTGTATTTATTCGGAAAAAATATCTGCGTGACAGGCGGGAATACTTTCGTACAAATATTTTTTGATTTGTATTTTTTCCTTTGTATTTTTTCCTTTGTATTTCTTCGGAAAAAATATCGCGCGGACAGCTGCCAATTTTTGATTTGTCGCTTTGCATGTATATTTTTCCTTTGTATTTCTTCTGAAAAAATATCTGCCATAAAGGGAATACTTTCGTATGATATTTTTTTGATTTGTATTTTTCCTTTGTATTTCTTCGAAAAATATCTCATGGGATAAAGCCAATTTTTGATTTGTCGTTTTCGTACATATATTTTTTCCTTTGTATTTCTTCGGAAAAAATATCTGCGTGACAGGCGGGAATACTTTCGTACAGATATTTTTTGATTTGTATTTTTTCCTTTGTATTTTTTCCTTTGTATTTCTTCGAAAAATATCCGCATTTAAAACGCACAAATCAAAAATTGGCGCCTGCCGGATCTAACCCTAGTCACCCAAGTGACAAAGGAATACTTACCACTATACTACAACGAAGAAAACAAATAATTTGAATGTATTTTCCGAAGAAATACAAAGGAATGTATTTCCCGGGTCGTTCTCCCAACGAGGGATGAATGGAGATTTTCAACTCACGTCGCGTTTCGGGATTCGAATGTGAAAATAAGGAATTTTTGGGATTCTACACTACGATAATGAAGCATAAACTAAAACGATCTAAATAAGCATATAAAACAATAACGTAAAGCAAAATAATCCTAAAACGCAATTTAAATTTAAAACACAACTACGGGAATTAAAACTAAATAAAAGGGATTTAAGCTAATTTTGTGAAAAGTAAACTAAATTTAACTAATAAGAAATGTAATTTGACAAAAAGAAACTTTTAAAACTTTAAACGTAAGAAAAACGAAAAAACGGGCGTGCTCGGGTAAAAACCCGAGCCTAAAACGTAAACTATTTGGAAAAACAACCCTAGGAATGAAAATCTATTTTTCCTACGAAGAATACGACAAAAAATGATTTTAGGAAAAAGCGGAATATTTTTTTGAGTTTTTATTTATTTAATATGAATTAAAAACTAGAATTTAGAAATTAAATGCTTAAAAAGATAAAAACTTTTCGGGAAAATATGAAATTTTTATGGTAAATGTCTTATACTATCCTAAGTCTAAAAAAAATAACAGATTTGAAAAAGTTAAAACGGATAAGCTGAAAATAAGCAAACTGATTATATAAGCTAAATAAAGAAAAAGAATTTAAAAGAATTAAGGATGTAGAATTGGACGTAAAAGACCCAAGGGCAAAGTTGGTGGTGAGTTGCTGTTGTGAGGCGTGGAAATTATCCTGACAGACCTGGGTTCGAATCCCAGGCTAGTCAGTTTACTATTTTTTTTTTCAACTTTTCGGTTTAAACAATCTTAACACTAAACTTATCTTACGAACTTTTTAACAATTCTAAGCTACAAACAAATACTGAAAACCATTTAACAATCAGATTATCCAAGCAGACTTAAGCAAATGGCTATTGATCAAGCTAAACTAGACATAAAAGGAACTAAAAGCACTAAGAGCTAATGGGAACTAACATAAGGCTAAGGGAAATGTAAAACTTAATCAATCTTCAACTACACTAAGCAATTTTAACCAAAAACAACCATATAAGCTAAGATCAAAAGTAAATAAGTACTAAAAGAAAGTAACTAAAGTAGCAGCAGCTAAAGGGATTGGATTGGGCATTATAAAGGCTTGAAAGTGCTACTAAATTAGTGCCTAAAGGAACCTAAAGGGAGAACAAATAAAGTTTAGACTAAGGGCTATCTAGGGAACAAAAAATTAAGCGTTATTATCAAAGGAATAAGCAAATAGCAGTTAACTTACTTGGGACAGAAAGGACGGTGCAGAGCATGAACATGTCAACTCACCCACTTTAGACCAAAATTAGAATAAGCAAAATATTTTTTTGATTTTTTTTTCGTTTGGGAATAGTTGAACCAAAGAATCAAATTATAATTTTAATTTATAAATTTTTTATAACAATTAAAATGATATAAAATTCTTGAGAAAACTATGAAAACTACTTTAAGGACTAAGTGACAGATTTGAAAAATGAACTTTGAAAAAAATGAAACAAACTTGACACTATGAGAACTTGATTGAAGATAATCTAAAATCAGTTATTAAGCTTAGAAAATTCAATTTTAACAATCCTAAATGACTAACTCTCTAAAAGTATGCCTAATCCAAACACTCCTTCAAAGTGACTTAGAGCAATTTTGCATGAAACTGAGATGAATTTAGATCTTAAGTGAATTGAGATGAACACTTTAACATCAAACTAAACTATCTAGCAAATCACAATCAGAAACTAACCAAAAACATGGTTGACTTTCAACATTTGACTCAGTTTGACTTTCATTGACTTTTTGCAAAAAGTTGTAATTAGAACAAAGTAAAGTACTAATAAACTCATTGCTTTCTTAATTAAGCTTGTGTGAGCTTAAAACTAAAATACCAAAGCTGATAAAACAGTAAAAGCTTAATATAAAAATGAGAAGACAGGAGATTTAAGAGAAAAATGTAACTTGTATTAAAAATTGAAATTATGCTTACAAATATTACTGATTAAACTATCAAAACAAGTAAATGACAAGGAATTAAAAACGTAACACTTTTCTAAAACATGAAAATGGACCATTTGTATCTTGTGAGGAGGTCGTGATTTATAGCCAAATAGCTAGGGTTTCATTTCATAGAAGGTCCTGATGCTCGAGCTTGAACCGTTGGATGTTTCCCACATCTTTATCTTCATCTCGTCCATAGATTCACCTTGGCCTCCAAGTTTTTGTTTGACCGATTGCCACGTGTCCCTGATATGCTTTGTATTAAGATTGGGGTTAAATTAAGATGTCGAGGGTGAAAGCAAGCCGGTAAAAATGGCTGGGTTGGGGTTTGAAAAGAACAAGAAAAGAGTTTTACTTTGTTTGACCGGAGGGGAATATTATTTCGGGTTTGACGTGGGGTAACATGGGTAGAAGTTTGACCCAGAGTAATTTTGGAGGTGGGTGGGATATCATGGGCCAAGGGAAGTAGTATTTCTTTTGGATTTGGTTTCTTAGAATAGTGTAGTATCCGGATTTTAGCAATAGGGACCATTCATGATAATTTGCAAATGATTAGGACCAAAGGTGTAAATTATGAAAGGTTAAGGGTAATTTTAGAAAATTATGATAAATGGGATATGAAGGGTGTATGGTGTAAAATGGTTAAGTAAGTGGGGTGTAGTGGCATAATGATAAAGTTGAGGGTGAAATGGAAATTTGGTGAAATGAAAGGTGAAATGGTGAAAACTCTCTATTATGATCCATAACTCCGTAAAATATATCTTTGAGCATCCAAATCCCGTAAAACTACATCCCAAGATTTGCTATCTTCTCTCTCGTCTCGGTTTTCTTCTGCTTTGGCTTTTTTGTCCGTTTTATCATATCCGTACTGCATTTATGCATAAAATCAAGAAACCAACATATATTAGCAATAAACGGCTCTTTTCTTGGTTTTTGGGTCCGATTTGATAAAGAAATGATATGTGTTTTTGCACATATCAAAATACCTCAGACGAGACCATTGTCGTGTCCCCACGCAATGCTATCAACTCACGCTTCTAAAACCAAGGATTTCAATCTCTTCTACTAAACCTATGAAGAAGTAGCAAAGATTCCTCAAAAGAGATTAAGAAAGCCTTAATTCTAAAAACGCTCCGTTTACCTTTTAATTCACATATAAATATTACGATTAAGCACATTCTGATTATGAGTGACGGTTTGTTGAACTTTCTTGTCGATCAATAACTCCAACATTTTTCAAACGACACGCTAGGATCACTTGAGTAGGAAACACAACACGCTGAAGTGACCATACTGGATAGAATACATCGTCCCCATTTTTCACAAGTCCCCAAACTAAGCGGAAAATCGAAATCATTGTTAAATATGATTCTAGATGCTAACACTACCCATGGAAGTTACTTGTGTAATTACATTTTGCTCCCATTTTCCTATTTTCCTCTATTTATTTTATTTTTGTGAGAAATGAATTTCTTCAAGTTTCTCGTTTCGATAACTTTTATTCCGATAAAGATATTAAGCTAAGTCGCTAATTAGTTATTCATCTTCCCTCGAAAACCATTGCACACAAGAATGAGGTCCACATCAAGGTCCTAATTTCAGACGATTTAGGAGATATCTCCGGATTCAAAGTTTGGCTTAACACTTATTTCAAAGACATTTGCATTTTTGCAATTTAGGCCTTTGGTCTTATCAACCACTAACTCAACGGGATTACCGTTTTATCAGAAGTCTTATTATGACTTTGGATTTTTCCTCAACCTTTTTAGAAGTCCATGACAACGGGGATACCGTCGGACATAGAAAACTTTTATGGCTTTGGATTTTTCAACTTTAATACATTTGGGCTTTATTTCATGTTAATTTTGTGCCAAACTCCGAATCCTACGGCTTTTATACCAATAGAAACAATAGCAAAGAAACTATCAGAATCATTACAATCAACACCGACAAGTATCTTGATGTGTACCCAACTCTCATGGGCAAGGATTCTCTAAAGAAGATAAAGAACTAACTATCGCCAAAAACTCAACATCTCTAATTATTTATTCACGGATATGGGGTGAAACAATCTTGTGGGAACAAAAAGCCATAAGTACCTTCGATGGGCTCTAAAGAGAACCAACTACTCCACGCTTAGCATCTAAACTCATAAGTAACTCTATCATTCCTCGATCTCCGCAAATTTAAAATCCCAAGTAATGAGATCCGTGGATGCTTAGCCGATAATTTTTAGATTATCTATGGTTAAGGGAACAAGCTAGGGATCAACACGCCCGGTCAAGTCAGAATTCTATTCCTACTCTCACCAGCGGAAAGTCAACAAGGTGTCAAAACATATATTAACTTAGCAAATGATTCGTCAAATAATCTCAAGTCTCGCATTTTTAAAGTCACTTATAAGAAACTAGCAAATTCTTGTTTAAGCTTCGCATATTTAAAATCACTTAGGGAGACTTACAAATTCTTGGCCTTGTGAGCTAGAATCGCATTTTATGGCCTCTTGTCTAAGCAATTAGCAAAGGCTTTTTCAAGAAAACGCATATTTAAAGAAACTTCTAAGAGACTAGCAAGAATTTTTCGATCATAAAACTAGCAAAAGCTTACGAATTTTTTTTAAATTTTCACATTTTTTTGCACAATTTTTTCATTTTCTAAGGAAAAACGGGGTTGCGAGAGTACACGACAAAAAATAAGCAAGTGCGGTTAAATCAAATCGAAGATTACCCACCCCAGACTAAAACGAAACATTGTCCTCAATGTTTAAAGGCAAAGGTATCAACGAAAATCTAAAAGCCGTTTATTAAGTATGCTAAAAGATAAACGCTAGTCGATAAGATTAGGATATCGGATTTCCATCAAAGATCGATCATGAAACCGAGTGGAGAAAGGACAAACTTCGAGCACGAGAGTCTTCATATCGGAAAATCCTGACAAAACATCACAAACAACCAAACACGAGAAATCTAAGAGGCTAACCCCTTCACGTCACTTATTAGAAAATAGAAAGAAGATAGAGATAAGTATGGGGTGCCTCCCACTTGCTGCCATTTTTCGTCACCGAGTCGCTAGCCTGACTCGTCCCCGAATTCATTTGTCCTTGGGGAAGTAAACGAAAGGGATACCCGGATCAAAGATGGTATCCTCACTCCGGAGGGAAAGAGAATGGGTGGATTGGGAGGGAAAGAAAATGTCGGGCTCCAAAGACATAAGGGATAACTCCTCCCAAACTCACAAAAGGTATGTTAAGAAAGAACGATCCGTCATCCGGCGGTTTAGCGCGTGGTCGAAGGGATGATGGATAAGAAAGAGAAAACTCCGAAGAAGACGGGAGCTCATGGTAAAGGATAAGATGTGTAGGCTCAACAATGAAGGCATCCATCGGAGGATCCTTATCTCAACAACGCTTTCAACAAAAATCTCATCAATGCATATCCCGGGTTTAAAGATCTTATCTTCACACGAGGGCTCAACGGGATAAGTGAGAGTCGACTCAACAGAGGAATGAGAATCAAGTAATAATGTATCCCCTCGATCATGCACAACATCCTCAATACCCGGTGGTATCAAGTCATCAATAGCATCCTCAATGATCGGGTCATTCATCGGATTATCGAAATCTCGCTCAAAACTTTGCTCATATCAACATCGAAGTAGAATCGCTCAAGAATCGGAGGATAAACATCAGCAATGGGACCGCCACTAATCTCTTCATCAAATCGAAAATCTCAAGCTCGGAGAGAAATCACTATCTTTAATCGGAGATAGAGGCTTAACTCAATTATCGTTGAGGGCTTCAATCTTGAAATGAGAAGATGTACATTCAACAATGTTTCACGCAAAGGCTTCATCCTCGACCAATATTATCTAGCTCAATCTCTACATCTTCGCTCAAAATCATTATCTTATTCTATATGAAC
Organism: Chrysanthemum makinoi; assembly: GCA_910596185.1. Classification (NCBI taxonomy): domain Eukaryota; kingdom Viridiplantae; phylum Streptophyta; class Magnoliopsida; order Asterales; family Asteraceae; genus Chrysanthemum; species Chrysanthemum makinoi. Next base: position 230,526,735 of record OU343220.1, read on the forward strand.
GAGGGCTCAGTAAATCGTCGACATTTAAATCGATGTCTCCATAAGAATCGATTATCGAATCGGAGAACATCTCATCATGATCATTCGAAATATCAAGAGAAGGCTCATCACAAATATCATCAACAACCTCGGACTCTTTTGGGATTGGGACAAGGACCTTAGCACTAGACGATTCCGTTTCTGGAATGGTACTAAGATGCTCATCCCCCATTATGAAAGAGTCAACGGGTTCAACAATGTTCGAAGAAATATGATCATCGACCTCTTCCAAAACGACGTCACTTCTCTCAACCGGTGTGAGTGAAGGGGAAGGGTCGGAAATAAGAGGCTCAAAAATGAGAGAGGGAATGTATGTCGAAGATTCCAGAAATGGGACAAGTGATGTGCTCTGAGAGCTAGCAAGTTCCACCACTTCCGTTGTAGTCTCTGGTTCTTTCTGAGAAATCGTTTTAAGCTCATAATGTAGTTTCGAACTCGACAAACTCATAACAGCGAATCGTGAAAGAAAAGGATCGATTCTAGAATTCTTCGGATTAGAGTCGAGAGTACAAACGGGAATCACCTCGGGTTCAGAAACATGTTCCATTTCCCTCACCGGAGAGGGAGTAGGAATCGAGGGTTCATCAAGCTTATATTTCAAAATTTTAGACAAGGCTTCAAGTTTATCAATGTTGTTAAGAAAAGCACGACGTTAAAAGAAATCGTCTCCGTGACCCTCGGTGGGTTCTTCGGGTGGCTCCGGAATGGTGTGATCATCTTTCGTAACTTGAACGGGTTCTTCATTAATACTTTGTTGAGCTTGCCATTGATTGAAGAAAGTTTGAAGCATATTTTTGAATTCGATTGTTTGTTTCTCAAACATGTCGTGAATCCAGGAAAAATCGTCCTCGACACCCTCGGTGGGTTCTTCAATTATGGAATCATTATTCACAATCAGAACGGGTTCTTCATAATTAGAATGTATCTCGGGCATACACCGTAAACAACGAAAATCGTTCGACGAATTTACCATATCTCCACAACTATAAAAATAATATGGATCAAACGTAAGATATCTCGGCCGTGGAGGGTAGTCGAAAAATTTCAAGATTATTGAAAGAATTGGGGCACATATGATTATAACACTGATAATCATATCCCAAACGTGAATTACAACACTGACAGAAATAGTCGAAGGAGTCCATAAGAATCAAAAATAAGAGGGATAAGAGGAAAGAATTATCAAATCAGAGGGTAAAGAAGAATATTTTTGGTTTTTAAAATAAATTTTGAAAAGGAAAATCTTTTTGGGTTTTTATGAAAGAGATATATATACAAAAACAATGATAACTTCACTCGGGGAAGGATCTTCAAATACACGCTAATCGAGACGGAATCGGAAACTCACTACATGCCCTCCCCGGCAGCGGCGCCAATTTTTTGATTTGTCGGTTTTCGTACATATAATTTTTACCGGAAGTACGGAACTCCCGGGTCGTTCTCCCAACGAGGGTGTAATGGAAAATCGATTCGTTGTTTAAAGGTCGAGTGATTTGAATAGGATAAAATATTTTGGGTTTTGGAACTTAATAAGAAAGAAACAATTAAGCATGTAAAACAAGAAAGCTAAACACAAATAAGCAATTACACAAATTAAACTAAAACATATAAGTTTATGGGTTTTTGACTAATTAAAATGATAATGGTTAAAGCAAAGATAATGATAAAACTAGTAGCAAGTAAATAAATTAAAGTTAACGATAAAAGATAACAACTAAAAGTAACGAACTAAATTATGCTAAGCAAGCGAATAAGAAATATATGATGAAAGATATACTTGTTAAGAAAATTATCAAGATCCTTAAGTGTGGTTTATTATTTCAATTTAGTCCTTTATTGATGAATTAATATCTTTACAAATAATTATTTTCTCACAACATTGGTTTCTTTTGAAAACAATTTTTCATAAAAAGATATCAATATCTAAATTAAAACCCAATTATTTTCACGGCTTTTGCCCGCTTCAACAACCAAAATTTCAATATAAGTAACTTAAAATTACTAACCAATAGATTTTCTAACTTTTAAAACCGCACTTAATTCACTAAATAATCTACTCAACAAGTATATAAAAAGCCTACTCACTAAGCATAGCAAACCAACACATAGCAATTAATTAAATAAAAATAAGCATAACTATTATATTAAAATTTATAACTACTAAAGATTCAAAAAGTAAAGAAAATAGAACCCGGATGACAAAACGAGAGGAATAAAACCACCCAATCTTATAAGCACAAATTAACACAAAAGTTTACAACTTTATTAATCTTATCCACTAATTAGTAAGTAAAGTTTAAAACTTTATTCACTAACAAGCTTAAAAATTACTAAAGTTTCAAACTTTATGTATTAAAAATGCTTAAAGACCCTTAAGCTCCGGCCTTAGCGGTAGAGATGATGATAAACACAAAAATATACAAACTTTAAGAGTTAGCACAATATATAAATATAAGATTTTAAAATAAAAGCTAAAATAAAAGATAAACTAATCTTAATAAATCAAATCTTAACCACCAAACTCTCTCAAGGAGATATGTTTCCACAAAAACTAATTTGGGTATTAAGGTTAAAGATTTAAAATATAAGATTTTTTATTTTTATTTTTTTAATAAAGGAAAGGAAATAAATCAAGGAAAAATATTAAATGAAGTCCGAAAATTACAAATATTTTTTAGAAACATTAGAAAACTGATAGAAGCTCACAGAAAAAATTATTAGAATTTTCGGAATTAAATAAGTATTTTTTTTCGATTTTTATGTTTAAAATAACAAATAAATCAAAATAAATAGTAAACTAGTTCAAAAAAATATGAAAAATTCACACTATCTTAAGAAAACTATGAAAAGCTACCAGAAAATATAAAAATATTTTTTTGACGTTTTTTTCTATTTTTTTTAATAAAATTCGAAACAGTTTTTTAAAAGAAAAAGAACAGAAACAGTTTTTGATTTTTTAAAAATACTAAAACAAAGAAAATTACTTAAAATTTTATGACGAAAATAAAATATATTTTTGGATTTTTTGTGAAAAGGACAAGATTTTTAGAGACTTTTTACTATTTTTAAGCTAAATAAAACAATAAAAACGTAAACTTTAATAAAAATAAGCAATAAAAAAAACTAAACTTTTATAAAAATATAAATATGATATGTTGAGCGTGTGCACGGAGCGTATAAAATACACTCACACAATCTTACTATAACTCAACTCTTCATGGCATATTTTTATAAAAAGTTTTATAAAAATAAAATGAAATAAAAAGGATTAAGAGATGAGAATAATATAAAGATGCAAGAAATAAATAAAACTTTTATAAAACTAAAGAGCATAAAATTAAAATACAAGAGTTTGGGTATAAAATACAAATAAAGATATCAAAATGAGGTGATGGAGGTGGGTATTTATAAACCCCCAAGTTACACTTTGGCCCCTAATAATTTTTCATAATAGCCCCTAAACTATACAAATCTTGGTACAAAAATCCCCTACAAAAACTTGCTCCCCAAGTTAAATTTACAAGCGTAGCTGTAGATTGCATTTTGGATTTTGGGCTCTCGTGGACTGGACTCGTACTTGGGCCTCATGGACGCTGAATTGGGCTTCGGATCTTGGACATGGAATTGGGCTTCGCTTGGGCTGGATCTGAATGGGACTCGTGGGAGCAGCTGGGGCATGGCAATAGATGTGTAAAAACATTTAATTATGCTATGGATGGGATTAGAACCCTTGACCTCTTGCTTGACAAACATGTCTCCACCCACTAGACCAAGAGTTTTTTTGTGTTAAGTGTTGCATTTAATTTTCCTTTAGCCTCCTCTTTCTGCTGTTCCATTTTCTTTCTTCTATTTTTCTTTTTTTCTTCTTAATTAATTAATTCTTCGTTTGGGCTTCGTTTAGTCTTTAATTTTTTTCTTTTCTTGCCTTGATGCTCCAAATAAAATTATCATTGGTCCCGTAACTTCGTGCTCCTTCCATTCTCGTGCTCGTTTGTGTCCATTTTGTCTTCTTTTTGTCCATTTTATAATATCCGTTACCTGCACATACATAAACACAAAAACACAAATATTTATGGCTTTAGGGGTTAGTTTTTGGTCTTTTTGGTCCGGTTTTGATAACGAAAAAGGTATATGTTTTCACACATACCAGTCTGCTGCTCCTAGAGGTGCTTTCTAGTCCTGTAGAAGGTAAGGCACACGCATTAGGATTCACATTTTTATGAAGGGAGGTGGTTTCAACTTTCCTAGTCTCTTTAGAGTGCTTTTCTAAACTTATGTCGTTTGTTCCATATGTTTTAGATGTGTAGGCAGACGCATTAGTGGTACTCATCTTAAAAGGCAGTGCTAAAACTTTTGGTTTCTCGATAATGCTTTTCCTTATCAACATTTTGTTTAGGTAGGGCGGTGGAGTGGTGGTTTTGATGAAACATTTTCTCATTGACTTTTGGAGGAGGCATAGAAGCAGACATTTTTGTTTGGAAACCGGTTTGGGAACATTTGCTTTCTCCGCAGTCAATGGTTTTAATCACATATCCACTGCCTTTCCTTTTGACTTTCGGTGAGCCCTCAAAAGATCATTTTTCGCTTTCATGTCATTGTAGGCACGCTCATACGACAGTTTGTCATACTTGCATTCCTCCGTTTTTCGATCAAGTTGTTTAAAATATGAGACATTTTCTTTTTCAAGTTTTTCAGGAGCTTTTTCATATTTTGAAACAATTGCGGAGGTCTCAGACTGGAGTCTTTCATGATCTTCAGCAGAATATGTTTGCAAAATAATGGACATAATATCATTAGTCGAACATCTTGAAGAGTGAATCATTTAGATTTTCCAAAACTTTGATGTGTTCAACACTTTCATTAGCTTGCTTTACCAGGGATTTATGGTCCTTGACAAAGTCAATTGTTTCTTTCAAAAGGCTTGTTCAAAATGAATTACCCTTGAGTTGATGTTAGTCAGGTGAGGGGCAATTTGAGTTTCAAAAAACTTTTTCTGTTCAATATCAAAACTATTAAACCGGATGTTTGTTGTAATATTGGTTTTAGTTTTAACGATCTTGAAGATCTCGCAATTCTCATTTTCACATTTTCCAAAATACTTCTGGCATCACTTGTGTTAAAAGGATTGTTTGAAGACATTTGTTCAATGTTCGAAAGAGATTTGGAGACAACAACTGGTTTTGAAACTGATTTTGAAACAGGTGTGGACACTTTGTTTGAAACAATTGGTTTGGTGGAAAACGTTGATTGAGAAACAAACGAAATACCATTAATTTTGTTCCATTTGTTATAATCAATAGGTTTGATTTCGGATGTTTTTGTTTCATTTTTGATCTACTCTCCTCAGATAGTTCCAACGTTTCAAGAGAATCATGCACAATTATGGGTTCATGCAAAGGTTTTTCATTGTGCAACACATTACGAGATTTCGAGCTTTCTTGAGAAACGAAGAAGGTCGTTACCAAGTGCCATCTTATGTGAAGTATGGAAACGTGGATTTACTTGGTTAGAAAGCATCTTGTTTGATTTAGCTGAATGACCCGTTGTAAGAAGCAAATTGTCCAATGTTTTGAGTTTTTCCGTTTTATCAAGAATTTCATCAAGAAGAGAATCTTCTCTTTTGAAAAATCGTGATCAACTTCTTCTTCTCTTTTTCAAGATCGAATACGTTGCTTTTGTTTAGAAAGTTGGTCATTTAGATCTGAAATTTCCTTGTTTAAAGATTTTATTTTCAAATTCAGATTCACATCAAGTGTATCGTATTTGAGTTGCAATTATTTTTCTCTTAAAACAGAATCTCGATAACCAATTTCTAATTGGCACATTTTGTTAGTATGAAATTCAAAAGCTTTGGCGTGCTCCTTGTAACTCTCAAGCTCAGTGGTCAATTTAACATTAGCGGCCTTAACCCGCGATTGACCTTACTCACTTTTTCAATTTCAATGCCACGCTGATTGATTAATGATTCAAAATAAGCACGTGTTTCCTCATCATCTCAAGTATTTTGTGCCACACAACCTCCACTAGGATCCACATCACGGAGTTTGAGTTAGTATTGCTACAACTCGGATTGTCGGTATGTATCATAAGTAGGTCTTTGGCGTCACAAAATGTTTATCATGAGTAAACACATCAAATATGACATTGTTATAGCATGGATCAATGATTGGTACCTCAGATACAGTATTGGCGTCATAGACGGAAGTCGTCGAGTCATGTCGTGCTTAGTCTCCTGAAGATTTTCCATGAATATGCAGTTCGCATTGATTTCCTCGAGGTCTTCCAAATCATCCACAATAGCGAAAAAATCATTTTCCTAAGCAGTCAACTGCATCCCGCTTCTTGCTTCTGCTAACAGCATAGCTCTCAAGAAACTTCGGCATTCTTCTTGTGCGGCTTAGTGGGACAGTTTCGTGCCATGTGACCCATTCCTTGATAGTTATAACACTTAACTGATTCCCCGATTCACATTTCCATAATTCCCAACGATGGAGCGCAACATTCCCATTCGATTACCCTTGCTCTATTCCCAACATTACGTCCCATCCGATTTCCAACATTCGACCCAACCGATTACCGATACGGAACCGCCGATTACCCATGCGATATCCGATAGCATATCCTGCGATTCCTAATAACTCCAACCATTTGACCTTGATTACCCATATTCACACCTACCGTGCAATTTGCCTGTTGCCAGTGTTTGACGAAATCCTTTGGTTGTTGTTAGTTGGTGTGGAATAGCGACTTTTAGTCGTTACCCAATAAAGAGTATATCGCATTTGTAAGGTCGCTTCGGGTCGGGTTCGGATCGGTGATTCCTAGTTCCCGTATTGTTGATCCGGATAGAATTGTTGTTGTGGTTGTGGAATGTATTGCTGCAAGTTGTTGTTGTTGGAAGATGATGAAGCTTGTTGTTGTGTATTCACTGAAGGTTGAGTCTTTGCAATAAGTGCCAATGGATCATGATTCTTTGCCAATCTTTCTTTCCTGTCTTCATTGACTTGACTTGGTTTTGTTTAAGAAAATCATTCAGTTGATCAAAGTTCACCTGATGAAGGTCTTTTGTTTGGTTGACAATAGTGACAGATCGTCCCCATTCTTACGGAAGATTGTTCAGAACTTGATGTTTTGAGCGATAGTTACGGGTGTCGCTTGTTTCGATAAGCTCATTCATCAAAGTGCAAAACCTTCCATAGTAGGATTCAATGGATTCTCCTTGAGTTGAAGTAAACTTTTCCCATTCAGGTTAGCGACTTGTTCTCCATGTCTTGTTGACCAATTTCTGTTCCATGACAAAGCCGTCTAACACTTTCCCACATATCGAAGCGGTTCACAACCTCTACCGCAGAAAGATGTCTATTGGTAAACCCAGTTGGATAATATGAATTGCCAGGTCATCTGCTTCGACTTGTTTCGATCCTTTGCGAGTGTATTGATTCGTATTGAAGACGAGAAGATGGTGGGACGGGAGGTGTTGCATCTGCATTTCCAGGTACATGAACTTGTCGAGGCTTGAAGGGTCCATTCTGAATGGATTTAATCATGAGTTTTCCATTAGGTTTGGTCTTGATGTAACGAAGCATACGACTTGTCCATTGAAGATAACCACCTTTTGCCAACATAGGAGGTCGGTTTTCAGCACCGGCTACATGAATGTCTTGTTGAGTTGCCATTGATGAAGGTATGATATGATAAAGTTGATGTAGGATCGATTCAACGATAAATGAGTTGTGGTTGATGACGATTAAGCCCGGTTGAGGTGTTTCTGAAAGTCGTACTCGTAACCTTGGTTCTAAAAATTTTCGCCCAAAATTTGAAATTCACTATAAAAATCAATTCTAAGGTCATATGAAAATTTTGAGTTATGACAATTTTGACGCCAAATTTGACCCAAAAATTTGAATTTAGGCCCAAAATTTGAATTTTTGACCAAAATTTTCACAGTTAAACCAAAATTTGAATTTCAGTAAAATTGAACGCTTAGTCTCCTCAAAATTTAAATTTTACTCAAGTTTTCAGCCAAAAAACTTTTTTTTTTTTTTTAAAACCTTTATGCTTAGAAAGAGTTTAGGCGTAGAAAGAAGTTACAGTAGACGAGGCTTAGGCGAGAGATTGTGCTTATGCGCGATCTTATGCGTGGGATCTTAGGCGTAGGATCTTATGCGTAATTAGCTTGGCAGGAATCCTTATCGTGAGACAGTATCTAACGCGTAACCTTAAGCTTATCGTAGACAAAAGTTACCCGTAAACCTTACGCGTAATTGTGAAGTTATGCGTAGAGTTACTCGTAAGCTTTTAGCTTATGCGTAAACTATGGTTAAGAGCAAAAAATCCTTTACACCTGTCACAGTAAGGGATATCCACAAGTCGAAGTGTTCCACACACTTATCCAAGTGAGGGAAGCACCGATTATAGCTCGAAGATTCTTCACCAAAAAGTTATGCGTAGAAAACTAGGGTTTTGACTTTTTGACTTCTACGCGTAAGAAATTTCCAACGATTCAAATGATTTATTTTGCACAGATAGCCTTAAAAACACTCGAATAATGTGACAACTCGTAATTTCAGGTCATTTTACAAACTTTAAAAGTTTCAGTATTTCATCATTTATCGTAAACTACGTTTACGAGTATCAAATTCGCGTAACCTTAATGGTTTAACTGCGAATTCATGAACATATCATCAAGGACATTTCATATAGACTAGATTTAGTCTACATAACATCATTTCATATCGGTTCATGCAAGGTTTTGCATTTATTCATTAAACGTTTATTTCCTATTAAATAAACGCTATCGCGTAAACATTTATTTTGAATATTGATCCGACACTTCCAAAAATATTCTTAATATATTTTTATACTCCTTTTAAGACTATAAAAATTATATTATTGGTTTACCCGATGTTTTCAATTTATTTTGTATATAAATTGTTATATTTATATAATTACGACGGTTTTCTAAAAAACTACACGATAGTTATTATTTCACTCAAATTTTGCAAGAAATATATTTTTATAATTTTTATGACCTCAATATATTTTATCTTGACCCGTTAAAATTTATTTTTATCTAACGCTACCCTAAATACTCAAATGTGTATTTAACTTACCACAAGTCTTCAATTTACTTACATGTTATTACACTTAAACATAATTAAAAAAAAAATTGTATTAAAGGTGACTAACACCCCCTTGCTGACTCAAGGGGGGTGAGTCATTTGGTTTACAAATATCTTTACTTTGGATATTGTATTATACTCTTTCACTTCATTATTTCACAAGTAAAAAGATCACAAACCCATTTGCTTCCTCTCTTCCTCTCCAAAACCGGCAACCACAAGACCAAGGAAGGATTTCATCAAAATTTTCAAGACAAGGTTTTTTACACTCTAGTATCACTTGTTGTTAAGGTTTTGCAATAAAAACCTAGGGTGATTAGGAAAAATCCTGTTAGCCTTAATAGTTTTATTAGAAGTGATGGTCATTCACATTTAGGAACTTTGTAACGTGTGTTAGATATCGTGATAGAATAGTCAACGGGCTCGTGGATTGGACTAAGCTAAATGGGTATAAGTTTAGTTAAGCTAGCCTTATATCAATCCATGTCCAACCCAATCCATGTCCAAGCCCATCTCAAGGCCCATGGCCAAGCCTTAGGGCATCATCTCTCTTACTATAAATACCCCTCAAGTATGTCATTTGAGGGGTGTGCTTGAGTGTGTGTGTGTGTGTTTTTCCTTGAAGCAATATACAACTTATTGTTTTCATCTTTCTTCTCTCTATCTCTCTACACATATACACGAATTCATTCAAGTCACCAAGTTCTTTCTTAATCTTTCTCTTCCTTATTTCTTAAGCAAAACGTTTGTGTTGTTTGTGTTAACGTGGTATTTGTGTTGGGTTTGTGATAAGGTTGATATATCTTAGGTCCTACAATTGGTATCAGAGCCTAACAATGGTTTAGGAGTGTTTGTGTTTGGTTTGAAGGTGTTACGCGTAAAAGGCTCTCGTTATACGTTTTTTGTCAAGCTTAAAGCTTTAATTTTTGCACTTTAAAATTCAAGATTCTTGTGGTTTAAGGTTTATTTGGTGCTAAAGTTTCAGTTTTTGCAAAAAGTTCGAAGCTTTACGCGTTTTGGTTAAGTTTTGAGCTCGTTTTTGGTTCTTTGGTCATTTCTACTCGTAACTTTTCTAGGCACTTTGAGTGAAAAAGGTCAACATTTTTGGGTTATTCGAGTGTTTTTAAGGCTATCAGTGCAAAAGAAATCATTTGAATCGTTGGAAATTTCTTACGTGTAGAAGACAAAAAGTCAAAACCCTAGTTTTCTACTCGTAACTTTTTGGTGAAGAATCTTCGTGCTATAATCGTACTCACATTAGCTTCCCTCACTTGGATAAGTGTGTGGAACACTTCGACTTTTGGATATCTCTTACGCTGTGGACAGGTGTAAAGGATTTTTGGTTCTTAACCATAGTTTACGCATAAGCTAAAAGCTTACGAGTAACTCTACGCATAACTTCAAAATTACGCGTAAGGTTTACGAGTAACTTTTTGCCTACGCATAAGCTTAAGGTTACGCGTAAGATACTTTCTACGCATAAGGTTTCTACGCATAAGGTTGAATAAATGAAAACAATACACTACACCAAATGCTTCACCTCACCCCTCATGGAGAGTCATGAGGGGTATATATAGGCCCTATCTTTGCCACTTACACGATACTAGTGCCTAAGGGCAAAGTATACTATGCATCTAGTCCAATTCACGTAAGTGACGTTATCTTTAGAAAAAGCGAGGCTAACAATCTCCCTCCAAGATAGCGTCACACGTGAATGGTTACAATGAGACCTATAAATACAAAGCAAAGTAAATTACATTAGTAATGAACAATGTTGACTTTCTTGAAGTGCAGAGTCTCTGTAGTCTAGATACTGAGGCAAAATTGAAGTTCTCCCTTCCTATGACCTCGGCAAATTATCTTCTTGTAGCTCTGAACTTCAACTGTAACGGTCTAGTTAGGTTATTACTCCCTCCTAACTAGTGAGCCTTTTTTCTCTTTTTCTGCTCCCTCCTGAACCGACAACACTCTTCCAACACGTCTTTAATCTTTAGACACGCAGCGGAGAAAGTAAACTCTTGAAGCACAATGGTTGTCGTTTCGGGAACATCATAACAACATAACTCACTTAGTATTGCATCCAAGTTGGTAAAAAGACCCGATGTACACCACACTACTTCTCCTTCTTCAGTCTTAAGCATAAATCCCTTCGTAATCCAATCACGGAAGATGAAATACCAACTTCTCCCTCCTGATGGTTGCGAGTTATCGGAATCATCATAATGCGTTACATATACCGTATTACCTTCTTGATGCAATTTTCAAACATCATAGCTTGATCATAATTTCCGTGAGAATATGTCGCATAAATACTCTCAATAAATTTCTCTAACCAACCTTAAAATCGAACCTCCTTTGAATTCACCGGCTAATAGTAATGACCACATATGGAGATAACCCGATACGACTGACTTGAAAAGGAAGCAAACATCCCAACTTGTGACTTGCTGCTTGTTCTAAATTTTTGAACAATCCACAACTTCGTGTGACACTGAGCACTACAACGTAACTCCTTAAAGTGATGGTTACACACTGTGAGCACTACAACGTAACTCCTTACCAGTTATAACCAGATTTTCAAATTTCATAATGTGCTTCAACAAGTTATCTTGAGACATGCATCCAACCAACCATCGTCTCAAAGATAAAGAAGTCCACCCGTGAAATGTCACGTCAATTCCGCATCAATAATACCGTACAAAAACCCCGTAGTCATTTTTTTCACATCTTGCGCAAGCCGTGAATTATGTATCCCTCCGTGAAAATTTTACCATACCAAAATACCACTCATTTTCAAATATTATCAAAAATATTATATCCAAACATAAACTTTGAATATTAACTCTTTGATAAAATTCAATTTGAACATCCTTAGTCCTGACCACGTTATTTATATGCAATTACCGGATTAGTTCATTAATATCAGCCCACTCATATAATATCCATCATCACATTACCTCAATTTGAGCCCTATACGAGTCCAATTTGAGAAAGGCCCAAGTCGAATTTAAGACATATAGCCCACAGAATCACATCCACAAGTCTCGATCCACCCACAAGATAAATACCCGGTATAAGATAAATATCAGTTTAACCTAAACCTAAGCACACTTGTGATGAAAAACGCCTACCAACACAACTCTTCCCAAAACAGATCTAACAAAAAGAACGCATCTCATCAAACATATTCCCAAACTCATCTCAGTCATCATGGAAATCAAGCACACAACAAATCTCCTTCCTCGTTTCTTGTATAGTCAAGAAATAAACATATCTTTCGAAAAACATAAGTAATACTTACTGCTTCAAGATCTTAAGATGAAGGTCTCAGGTAGGGTGTTAATGATTTGATGTGTTTTTGATGGTTTGTGTATAGCAACGAATTGAAATAAGATAGTAACACGATTGTTATTCATCTTATTTCATTTTAATTCGGATAGTAACATAAGGCATGTATCAATGATGATTGATGGTTCAATTAGAAAATCTTTAAAAGATTCAAAAAAATTGACCCGAATCTGAGATATTTATATGTTTTCATTTTGTTCTTTGAGTCAAGTTGAAGGTTAGTCGTGATGGGATTTAGATGCATGTAGTTGTTGACTGATGAAGATGATAGAGTATAGATGTTGATTAGTTATGCGTATGATGGGACTGATGATGTTGAAATACTGAGGTCGACGAGTCTGTGATTTGGTATAATGGTATGTTGTGTTGTGGTCAAGTCAAGTTTACGCGTATCATTCTTTCTCTTTTCAGTTCTTATGCGTAAGATACTTAGCTCAAATCCTTATGCGTAAACTGGTCATAACCTTACGCGTAGCATGAGCTTATGCGTAAACATGGTTGGTTAGGCGTAAACCATATCTTACGCGTAACTTTTTCTACGCGTAACTTCACAGCTACGCGTAACTCCACTGTAGATAATCCTTATGCGTAGAAAAAGGGTTTTGACCCTTTGACTTTTTCCGGCGAGTATTTCCGACCATGTTTTTCCGTTCAGTCTTCATAAAAACCCAGAAAAGCATATAAATGCTTCCTTTTTGACCCATTTGACCAAGAAAACTGAAGGTTTGACCAAAGTTTGACCACAATATTTCACAGGATATTGGTACAAAAGATGTCTAAAATGATATGAAATACTGTTTGGACAAGATATACCCAAGACAGATGTTAAGACAAGATAGACCAGGACATTTTTTGACCAAAAAATAAGATACCAAAAAGAAAACTGCTTACCCAAAATATACGGAAAAAATTTCCGACCCACAAAAATAGGTACAAAAACAGCTTCAACAAGTAACAAAACCAACATAAATCAATAAAACAACAACCTTGGCTCGTTATACCAATTGTTAGGACCGAATACTATAAGATTTATGTGGTTTTGGAGGTATTGGTTGGTGGAAGAAGATGAAGATCTTCATCCTTTTTAGTGAGAGAAAGTTAGAGAGAGGGAGGAGAAAACACAAAGTTTATTGATAAGAACAAAACAATACAAGTAACCAAATGATTCACCTCACCCCTCATGGAGAGTCATGAGGGGTATATATAGGCCCTATCTTTGCCACTTACACGATACTAGTCCCTAAGGGCAAAGTATACTATGCATCTAGTCCAATTCACGTAAGTGACGTTATCTTTAAACAAGGAAATTTCAGATCTAAATGACCAACTTTCTAAACAAAAAGCACTGTTTTCTGATCTTGAAAAAGAGAAGAAAAAGTTGATTGCTGATTTTTCAAAACGAGAAGATTCTCTTCTTGATGAAATTCTGGATAAAAATGAGAAAATTAAAGCTTTGGACAATTTGCTTCTCACAACGGGTCATTCAGATAAAACAAACAAGATGCTTTCAAACCAAGTAAATCAGCGTTTTCATACTTCACATAAAATGGCACTTGGTAACGACCCTTCTTCGTTCCTCAAGAAAGATCAGAAATCTCAGAAATCTCAGAATGTGTTACACAATGGAAAAGCTTTACATGAACCCATTATTGTTCGTGATTCTCTTGAAACGTTAGAACTATCTGAGGAGAGTAGATCAAAAATGAAACAAAATAATCCGGAAATCAAACCAATTGATTATAACAAATGGAACAAAATTAACGGAATTACTTTTGTCAATCAAAAAGAAAAGTCAAAGTTCTCCATCACACAAAATGTTTCAAACAAAGAGTCAACTCCTGCTTCAAAATCTGTTTCAAAACCAGTCGTTGTCTCAAAAACTCTTTCGAACATTGAACAAATGTCTTCAAACAATCCTTTTAACTCAAGTGATGCGAGAAGTATTTTAGACAATGTGAAAACGAGAATTGTGGATCTTCAAGACACTGTTAAAACTAAAACCACTATTACACCTAATAACTGGTTCTCTAGTTTTGACATCGAACAAAGAAAGTTTTTTGAAACTCAAATTGCCCCTCTGCTGAATGCCATTAGTGCAAGGGTAATTCATTTTGAACAAGCGTTTTGAAAGAAACAACTGACTTTGTCAAGGACCATAAATCCCTGGTAAAGCAAGCTACTGACTGTGTTGAACAAATCAAAGTTTTGGAAAATTTGAATGATTCTCTCTTCGAAGATGTTCTGACTACTGATATTATGTCTATTATTTTGCAAACATATTCTGTTGAAGATCATGAAAGACTCCAGTCTGAGACCTCCGAAATTGTTTCAAAATATGAAAAAGCTCTTGAAAAACTTGAAAAAGAAAACGTGTCCTATTTTAAACAACTTGATCGAAAATCTGAGGGATGCAAGTATGACAAAGCTGTCGTATGGCGTGCCACAAGGACATGAAAGAGCAAAATGATCTTTTGAGGGCTCAGCTGGAAAGTCAAAAAGGAAAGGCTGTGGATACTAAGTTTACTAAACCATTGACTAAGGAGAGAGCAAATGTTCCCAAACCGGTTTCCAAACCAAAAATATTTCTGTTTCTATGCCTCCTCCAAAAGTCAATGAGAAAAATGATTTGTCAAAAACAGTCACTCCACAGTCTCTGCCTATTAAAAAGAGAATTGTCAAAAGTTTTGAAGAAGGAAAAGCAGTTGCTGAAACACCAAAAGTGTTTACACCTGGCATTTCTAGGAATAGTACACGGAATGTGACCGCAAATCCAGTTAAAGAATCTGTCGGTTCTAACGACATGGTCAACAATCACTATCTAGAAGAAGCTAGGAAAAAGGCACAGACTCGAAAAGACGGAATTCTAGGTGCAACATCTAGGGTGATGAATTCTACAAGATCTCAAGGCACTGCTAGTAGTAGTAAACCATTACCTAGGAGTACTCTACAAAAGACTAGGGATTGTCTTACATCTAAGAGTAGTTGCGCAAAAGAAAATGCTATGCCCTTAGAAAACATCACTAGGAATTCTAAGTCTTTTTCGAACAAGAATCAATTTCCAAAAGACTGTAGTGACAAAGTTAAAGCTGCTGTTTTAAACAAGAATATTGAATTTGTCTGTACTACATGTAAAAAATGTGTCTTTTCAGCTAATCATGATGCATGTGCCTTACAATATCTCAAGAAAGATAATTCTCGTGCCAAGGCACAATCCACTAAGACTCCAAACCGAAACAAACCCGTTGACAAGATGAACATCAAAAGGAAACCTAATAGGTGGATCTCTTCAGGACGTAGTTTTTCTAAAAATGAGTCTTCCGCTGCATCTGATGAGAAAACAACTCCTAGATCTTACCTTAGGTGGATTCCCACGGGCAAAGTTTTCAGCACAATAGGTCTTAGATGGATTCCCACAGGAAAGATTTTTGATACTCGCTCCAACACAGATAATAGTGAAACTCATCATGTTAAGGAAGTCGAATCCACTACAACCGTTGATAGTGATCACCCTCGCCGTGAGGAAACATATACTTCTAACACTGTTATTTGTGAAAATTCTTCTTCTGTGGATGCAGGTACTTGTAAAAGTGTTGAAGATTCTTATACCCCGTGTGGTAAAGAAGAACTTTATGCCTACTTCGCATGTGGAAATCCTTTTCTAATTCCACTCTTAACTCCACTTTTACATGACATGACTTAATCTTCTTTCTTCAAATCTTCTTTGTAAATATCTTTTGAAAAACAAAATACAAAATTTGAAAAACCAACAAAAGCAAAATACAAAAATAGAAAATCTTTCAAAAATACAAAAACATTATAAAATCAAAAATCCAAAAATATTCTTCTCACGACATGTCTCTCGTATAATCGATATTCTGTACGTTTCTAGAAATGTCATTCAACAATGATACGGGTATGTACAGATGCTTGAGCGAGAGTTCTTAATATGTTTTCTAAAACATGTCGTTTCTCAAAATTTCTTCATATAATGGCTTTCGTATGCTTCAGTACGAAACCCGGACTTCAACATAATGGCTTCTGGACACATCAGTTCAGGACCCGCGCTTCAAAGAAAGGAAAGTGCTTATCAAAATCAAAGGTTTTAAATATTTTTCAAGCACTATTCCTAAAAACATAATGGCTTGCAGTTACTTCAGACTGTAACCCGATCTTTAAAGAAAGGAAAGTGCTACGCAAAATCGATTTTCATAAATATCGAGCACTTATCCTAAAACAAATGAAGATAATTTTTTCTCTAAATATCTTCAAAAGATTTTTCAAAATCTTCTTTTCATCTTGCGTACCATTAATTTGAAAGTTTTCAAAAAGATTTTTCAAAATCTCTCACATTTGGTACCAAGATAACTCCCTCTAAACCCTTAAATGATTCCAAATTTTCTGTAAGAAAAATATGCTTTCTTTAAGGGGGAGTATAAAACCAAAATTGTTCCAAAATTCATGCTAAATCAGTTTCTCTCCAAATGCTTTCTGAAAAACATATCTTTTAATCATTTTGTTTCAAAAACATCATTGATATGCTATTTTTGAGGGGGAGAAACGTGATTAAAATGTGATCAAAAAGTTTAATGATCGTTGTTCGAATCTCAAAAAGAGCTCGACTCAGATGAAACCAATGAATTGACGAAGAATAATGTACCATCTCGAGAAACTTTCTATGACTTGACCAGGACGGGTAATAATTTCAAGCTAGTTCTCTAGTGATGTAAACGTGTCTCGAATCGGTCTTGTTCATTTAAAGTCGATCAATTCAAAAAGTGCGAACTCTACCCTCTATGTGCAGATTTCTGTCAAAACATATAAGCACATGTGAAGGGGGAGTGTTTCTGAAAATATAAAACTCACGGAGTGTTTCAAACATGTTTTCTATCATAAACACTCTGAGAGATTTTCATGAAAAATGGTTTTATGGCAATAATAGGACAGTCATGGAGTTATAAGGTGACTAAGGATAGGAAATTCGTCCTATGATCCGCCAGAGCCGGAGGGATCTACCCAAGGACATCACCAATAGTTTAGAACTAGAAGTCCTTAGGAATGATTGAAAAAAGGAGTAATGTGAGAAAGGAGAAAGAAGGGGTTGAAGAATTAAAAAGAAATATAATGAAAAAGGGTGAAAAGAAATAGCCCTCCATAATCAACCTTAGGGCAGAATCCGGGTTCAATACATATGCTACTGGTTGTCACTAGATGACACTGGTATTGAAGACATAGACGTCATGGACCCAGTGGACGCACGCACTAAACCTTCTAGCCACTCAATTCCTCTTAAAAGGATTTGTTTCATTCTCACTGGGAACCCTACATAATCTATCGACTTTCTCTTAGAGATCGTTGGTATTGAAGAAGGAGACCCTCTCCCTAGTCTTCGCTCAGGAAAACCAAAATGCACTATTGAGTCTTGAGCCACGAGATTCATCAAAAGATCTCATAGGAACACTTGACATGACATCGCTTGTTGTTCATCAATAAGGACACAAGTGATATATTATAGAGTCCTACGCAAGTCTTAGCAATCTGCCAGAACATTTATGAGAAGTTTCACATCTGTGATCTTCCATGATTGAATGGAAACTCCTGCCAGGGTCAACATCAAGCAGCCCTGACAGCAGGTCACTTCGGTAATTCTCTGTGGATTACGCTTAGTGTGTCTCAAACGGTCTACAGTCGTGAGGTGATGCTTCGGTGTACCTCAGTGACTCATCTGAACTGTAGATGTACTTCGGTATATCGCGTTATCTCACTTGTGGGACTCCAGTTCAGGAACGGCCTTTGTGAGATTTAGAGATGTGTTTTCACACTATGCTGTAAACACCCTCGAAATTCAAACTTGTAAGTGCCGGAATCCGCTTATTACTAACCTGTTTTTATGTTTTCTTCTTATGGAAGCTCTGGAGCGGATGGATCGTGCAGACTCGCCACATGCTCATACCAACAACACTTGAAAGTTCTCATCAAAATCAAAGGCTACATAAAGTTTAAAGACTCGAGAACTACGTCATTGGTAAATCAAAGTCAAATAGAAGTGTGAGCATGGTGGAGAAAGACGTGGAGACACCTAACCAACGAAGTTGACAACGGCAGACAACCACATTATCTGATCACAAAGCATGAAGGAACAAAGAATCAAGACTATTCTATATCTACACGCAAAGTTCAAGCTCAAGGAAAGTAAAGATCTTATCAAGTGGAGCATAATTTGAATGACCACCCCTTAGGGGGAGATTGTTAGCCTTAATAGTTTTATTAGAAGTGATGGTCATTCACATTTAGGAACTTTGTAACGTGTGTTAGATATCGTGATAGAATAGTCAACGGGCTCGTGGATTGGACTAAGCTAAATGGGTATAAGTTTAGTTAAGCTAGCCTTATATCAATCCATGTCCAACCCAATCCATGTCCAAGCCCATCTCAAGGCCCATGGCCAAGCCTTAGGGCATCATCTCTCTTACTATAAATACCCCTCAAGTATGTCATTTGAGGGGTGTGCTTGAGTGTGTGTGTGTGTGTGTTTTTCCTTGAAGCAATATAACATATTATTGTTTTCATCTTCTTTTCTCCACCTCTCTAAACATATACACGTCTTATACACATCTCTAGTCACCATCTTTCTATTCTTCATCTTTCTCTACGCCTACTGTTTGTATAACGTGGGTGTTTGTGTGTGGTAAAGGTTGCTATTGTGATAGGGTATACGTGATAAAAGGGTATTAACAAATCCATTGTCCATAAACCTCATCAAGTTACTAGTAAGCATCCATATTCATGTTTTTATTTCATATTCATTGTTATGGTCATTTCATTTTACTTGAGAAAACATGCAAGTCTCATGAGGTTTATCCACTTTTTCATTGATTTTTAAGAGTTATATATATATTTGACATCCTATAATTACTCCTTGTTATAAATCACACTTGATGATGTCTAGGAACCCATGACACCCTAAGAAGGTGTATGGTAGGATTATAATAGCTTCGGAGTTGTTTTGAATGAGGTAGAATAGGTTTGGCGCGAGAAAAACTCATTTCGACAAGTTTGCAAAAGGGTCTGTCCTTATTTTCAAAATCTGGAAAATTCGACAGTGGATAAAAATTTTTGGCCTAGATAATTAGAAAATACACTTTAAAACGAAAACGTGGCCGCTTGAACGGATTAAAACGGAGCTATAACGAAGAAGTTATGAATTTTTCAAGTTGGCGACGAAAACTATAATTTTCTGGAAATTTCAGCATGTTATATTTATTTTGTACGAGTCAAAAATGAAACTTAGGCGTTATAAATTATGTCGACTTATCAAAAATATATTAGTATACTTTGATACAAAGCTAAGGACATATAAAACGTAGAAAACGGATTTGTAATGATCAAATTATACACGTTTACAAAAAGTTGTCGTAACTTCATTTTATAAGGAAAACTATTAAATTTCTAATAGGCAAGTATTACGGCAACAAGTTGGAGGATGTTTTTAACAATGATGTAGTACTTTTTATAAAGTGATGTCTTCTAGTAAAAGTAAGTTCGCCAATCATATTTTCCAAAATGTCAAACCATTTGTCAAGCGGAGTTGTAACAAATAAGATACGGTCACTTAAACTTTGCCGAAAACCATTCTTAAACAATATTTTGGACAAAAGTACCATACTTTACCTATATTTTTCTCCATGATCGAGATCTCTAGGATGAAAACTTAAATGCTAAAACTTTGAGATAATGATACAAGCTTCCCAAAACAGTTGAGTTCGTTTCCTAACACTCGACGTGCACCATTTTACGACTAGCTTTACGAGGCCATTTTAGTCACTTTCATGAAAATTTCAACGACATTATTTTACGACGAAAAGTTATAATTTCACAATAAATCATTAAATGATTATCGTAAGATATCATTTCAACGTAAATACTTGTAAAGTATTTTATAACATGACGAGATGTCATAAACATATATTTCGATGATAAATTTTATTTTCAAAAGCGTACAAGTGGTATAAATTTCATATGAGTTTGCATGCACGACATTACATCATAACTTATCATAAAGCATATCATTCATAATAGGTCATGGTCAGAGGTTGCGCCTCATTTCAGTATTGCCTTTACATCATTATTATCATTGCAACAGGTGAGTTTTCATAGCCCCGATTTATTCAAGTTTTTACTTTATTTCAAACCCACGGGGGAGAATACATTGTACATCATTATTTTTTTTTACGATACCAAGTATATCAAATTCATTACATTGCTTAAGTTACCTCATGCCAATTGAATGTCCCCATTATATAACATGAACCGTTAATTTCATAGAAGCGAGTGTGAGTGGATAGATCTATCGAGGGTGACTCCTCCATCCGGGTTGGTGGATTCCAACTGGTTAAACGGATGCATTTCATTTAATATCATTATTTGAGTTGTTTGGCAAACACTCTGTTGGGGCGAACATCATTATCAGTCTAGTTTCGGTGTCATGGGCTTATAGCAATTGTATCATTTTTGTGACATCATTGTCATACAAACTTATACTTGTGGTAGTCGTATTATGCATATACATAAACTCTATGAACTCACTCAACCTTTGTGTTGACACTTTTAGCAATGTATTTTCAGGTAACTAAGGCTTTCACTTCATGGCATGCATGTGGACATATCATAGAGTCGCGGTGACGACGCGTCTCACATGGGATTTATACACTTTAAAAACATCGTTTGACTTGTACCAAACTTATTTTCCGCACATTGTAACTTTCATTTGGGACCTATCTTTGTAACTCTGAATGTTTTTATTAAATCAAGCGATGTATTTTCCAAACGACACTTTAGGTCGTTCAATATAACTGTGATTGTGATGCTATGACAGTCAACCCCTAGGAATTCCATTCCGCTGCAAAACAGGTAATTTGGGGGTGTGACAGATTGGCATCACAGCTTCGGTTATAGAGAACTAGGTTGCATCATTGACCCTAGACTATAACTACATCATCATAGCATTTCATCATTTCATCATAAGTGCATAGTCACTATACATGCGGTTTCATACGCACATTTTACGAGTTATTTACTTTCATTTCAAAATCGATTGTCACATAGATGCCTTCAAATACCCATCCCATCATACTTACATCAGACTTTGACATGGAGAATGCCCTGTCATTCCCTATCACAATTTTAACATCAGTTGACTCAACACCGATAACACCAGATGATGAGACTGAACCCTTTTAGGAGGACGAAGTTGCACCTACACCATCGCGATCACTATTGATTCACCGTAGGATCAGGACAATTTTTATCATTCGGTTGGGACAGATTATACCATTTGGTAGAACTTATAGGTTTAGTCCTAATGAACCTATTTTTTTAACTCACCACAAGGATTTTCATTATCATCATTGTCATCATTTTCATCATCATTGTCATCTAGAGTACCATCCGTGTCATCACGTCTCATAGACACTACTCATACACCTGACTTGCAGCTTGGGAAGCGTGCATGATTTGACACACCATTATCATTTATCACTAAGACTATAGACACTACACCGTCTCATAGGTTTGAGGACTGTGAGATTTCTAGGACTATTGCTGCTAGACCGCCTACTACTCCTACACTTGAAACACGATTTGACCATCAACAGGAACAGATAATAGGTACCTTTCAATCTTATGTAATCTTTATCCCTTATTATCTCCACAATAATCACAACCTTTGTTTATTTCATTCCCTATTCCAATTGCCCAATTTTCAATCATTTCGCGACAATACATCACTATCTTACTAAGGGTTAGGCCAACTTTATTCTTAACCAATTAGGAGACTATTACCATTCTATGAGGTTGCCCTGTGTATCCTACAAACCATTCAACAAATTATATTTCAAGCTATTTTGCTACCATTTCATGAAAGTATTTCATTTAATTTTATTTCGAGCTATTTTACACCATCTTAGAAACATTGTTTCATAAAGTTTTAAAACAAGTTGTTTCGTTACCACCCTATCAATTGGTTTTCAGTCATTTTATAAACGATTTAATATCATCATGAGCCATTATCTTACAAAACAAAACGTTGAATACCATCTAAAACTTCGGAGGAACATAATACCATTTCAACAGAAACAAGCATCACATCGTTTGTCCTCGATTATACATGGCCTGATCACCTATGTATAATTTAGGAAGAATTATGTCATGAAAATAATCTTCACTCAAAAGCAAAGCTTTGTAATTAGAGAAATTGTTCATAAACATTTCTTTTGTTAACACTCTATAGAAGCCTACGCCATTCATCCCTCACTCAACCGATAAGTTAGAATTTGACGAGTGATCTTTTTAGGAAAGGCTTCTTATACCATCTATGTGGAGGATTCTTCGATACAAGAAGACAATGAAAACATTCTAGGACTACCAACAAGGACTAGAAGTATATAGTGAGACGTTTCAAAACTCAACAAAAATCTTAAGCATCACGGGACAATCCGAACCACTATTTTTGGTTTAGAAGCCAAATTATATCATCTCAAAAGTACTAGTTAGACCGAGTTACGAGATTTAGTACGAAGCGTATACACACTAAGCAACATCATAGGGATAAACCAAGTCTTCTAAATGAGACTACAGAACATTTCACTAAACATGGCCTCAACAATATGTGAACTTCCCTACAATGAGTTTCCCTTAAAGGAAAAGTTGGTTAAATTTAAGTTATCGATATAAACTTCCTCTAAGACATTGTGTTCTCTAGAAATCCCGAGTAACCTCACTTCTATATCAAGAGATGCAACAGGTTTGAACATATCGAACAAACAATGACTCTCCATCTACAAGTGAAATTAGAACAAACATTCCTTGGTATAGTATAAACTGATATCTACTTTCTGGCTAGCATGATAACAATCTAAGTGATGAAATATTTTAGAAGCACTCAATATCGGAACAAATCTTGAAAATCAATCACTACACCACATCACTTAAATATTTAAGGTTTTGTGACTTTACAACATATAGCATGGAAACACTTTGATAATCAAACAATAAACATTTTAGTCATGGAGACTAAACACCTTAGGCAAGTAAGATTCAAATCATGACATTCGCTGGAACGAGAAACGCGAGGAATTACAATTGTTATCCATAATCTATTCCTTTCTATATGGTCCTTTTCGACAGACTTAACATTTTGAAATTTGGCATGAGTCACGTGGTATCAATTCCAGTTGTACCTATTATAAGCTATTCGCTTCACCTTAGGCTCCTGATAACCATATCAATCTTTCCATGGAACCTACTAGGACATGATTATCACCTACTATCCTCAGCTCAATGGTTAGAGCGAGAGAACAATGCAAACGTTACAAGATATATTCAAGGCATGTGTGATTTTTCTAGAAATGATTAGGCAAATCATTCTTCATCGAACAAATTGCTTTACAACAATAGTTAGCACATGAACATATTGACTACACCAATTGAGGCACTCTATGGTTGAGGTGTCAATCACTTACTCACGGGTCAAAACAAGGAAAGTTTAACTCACTAGTCCATAAGTCATTCATGAAACAACAAAGTGATCGAACATATCAAAAATCAGTTACAAGTAACAATATATAGCTAGATAAGCTATGTCGATATACGACGCAAAATATTGGAAGTATGTGCCATAAGTCGCAAACCATTAGAAGTTCAAGTTGGCAAAAATATATGTTCAACGTCCCGTCTTGGAAAGGCGTGGTACGATTCAGAAAAACATTGGACGACCGAATGCGACTCAAATATCCTTACCTTTCACCAATAACACCGTAGAACCTAACATGGACTGAATTCAGGGACTGAATTCCTTTTTGGTTGGGCGAATGTGACAACTCGTAATTTCAGGTCATTTTACAAACTTTAAAAGTTTCACTATTTCATCATTTATCGTAAACTACGTTTACGAGTATCAAATTCGCGTAACCTTAATGGTTTAACTGCGAATTCATGAACATATCATCAAGGACATTTCATATAGACTAGATTTAGTCTACATAACATCATTTCATATCGGTTCATGCAAGGTTTTGCATTTATTCATTAAACGTTTATTTCCTATTAAATAAACGGTATCGCGTAAACATTTATTTTGAATATTGATCCGACACTTCCAAAAATATTCTTAATATATTTTTATACTCCTTTTAAGACTATAAAAATTATATTATTGGTTTACCCGATGTTTTCAATTTATTTTGTATATAAATTGTTATATTTATATAATTACGACGGTTTTCTTAAAAACTACACGATAGTTATTATTTCACTCAAATTTTGCAAGAAATATATTTTTATAATTTTTATGACCTCAATATATTTTATCTTGACCCGTTAAAATTTATTTTTATCTAACGCTACCCTAAATACTCAAATGTGTATTTAACTTACCACAAGTCTTCAATTTACTTACATGTTATTACACTTAAACATAAATAAAAAAAAAATTGTATTAAAGGTGACTAACACCCCCTTGCCGACTCAAGGGGGGTGAGTCATTTGGTTTACAAATATCTTTACTTTGGATATTGTATTATACTCTTTCACTTCATTATATCACAAGTAAAAAGATCACAAACCCATTTGCTTCCTCTCTTCCTCTCCAAAACCGGAAACCACAAGACCAAGGAAGGATTTCATCAAAATTTTCAAGACAAGGTTTTTTTACACTCTAGTATCACTTGTTGTTAAGGTTTTGCAATAAAAACCTAGGGTGATTAGGAAAAATCCATTGTCCATAAACCTCATCAAGTTACTAGTAAGCATCCATATTCATGTTTTTATTTCATATTCATTGTTATGGTCATTTCATTTTACTTGAGAAAACATGCAAGTCTCATGAGGTTTATACCACTTTTTCATTGATTTTTAAGAGTTATATATATATTTGACATCCTATAATTACTCCTTGTTATAAATCACACTTGGTGATGTCTAGGAACCCATGACACCCTAAGAAGGTGTATGGTAGGATTAGAATAGCTTCGGAGTTGTTTTGAATGGGTTAGAATAGGTTTGGCGCGAGAAAAACTCATTTCGACAAGTTTGCAAAAGGGTCTGTCCTTATTTTCAAAATCTGGAAAATTCGACAGTGGATAAAAATTTTTGGCCTAGATAATTAGAAAATACACTTTAAAACGAAAACGTGGCCGCTTGAACGGATTAAAACGGAGCTATAACGAAGAAGTTATGAATTTTTCAAGTTGGCGACGAAAACTATAATTTTCTGGAAATTTCAGCATGTTATATTTATTTTGTACGAGTCAAAAATGAAACATAGGCGTTATAAATTATGTCGACTTATCAAAAATATATTAGTATACTTTGATACAAAGCTAAGGACATATAAAACGTAGAAAACGGATTTGTAATGATCAAATTATACACGTTTACAAAAAGTTGTCGTAACTTCATTTTATAAGGAAAACTATTAAATTTCTAATAGGCAAGTATTACGGCAACAAGTTGGAGGATGTTTTTAACAATGATGTAGTACTTTTTATAAAGTGATGTCTTCTAGTAAAAGTAAGATCGCCAAGCATATTTTCCAAAATGTCAAACCATTTGTCAAGCGGAGTTGCAACGAATAAGATACGGTCACTTAAACTTTGCCGAAAACCATCCTTAAACAATATTCTGGACACAAGTACCATACTTTACCTATATTTTTCTCCATGATCGAGATCTCCGGATGAAAACTTAAATGCTAAAACTTTGAGATAATGATACAAGCTTCCCAAAACAGTTGAGTTCGTTTCCTAACACTCGACGTGCACCATTTTACGACTAGCTTTACGAGGCCATTTTAGTCACTTTCATGAAAATTTCAACGACATTATTTTACGACGAAAAGTTATAATTTCACAATAAATCATTAAATGATTATCGTAAGATATCATTTCAACGTAAATACTTGTAAAGTATTTTATAACATGACGAGATGTCATAAACATATATTTCGATGATAAATTTTATTTTCAAAAGCGTACAAGTGGTATAAATTTCATATGAGTTTGCATGCACGACATTACATCATAACTTATCATAAAGCATATCATTCATAATAGGTCATGGTCGGAGGTTGCCTCATTTCAGTATTGCCTTTACATCATTATTATCATTGCAACAGGTGAGTTTTCATAGCCCCGATTTATTCAAGTTTTTACTTTATTTCAAACCACGGGGGAGAATACATTGTACATCATTTTTTTTATTACGATACCAAGTATATCAAATTCATTACATTGCTTAAGTTACCTCATGCCAATTGAATGTCCCCATTATATAACATGAACCGTTAATTTCATAGAAGCGAGGGTGAGTGGATAGATCTATCGAGGGTGACTCCTCCATCCGGGTTGGTGGATTCCAACCGGTTAAACGGATGCATTTCATTTAATATCATTATTTGAGTTGTTTGGCAAACACTCTGTTGGGGCGAACATCATAATCAGTCTAGTTTCGGTGTCATGGGCTTATAGCAATTGTATCCTTTTTGTGACATCATTGTCATACAAACTTATACTTGTGGTAGTCGTATTATGCATATACAAAAACTCTATGAACTCACTCAACCTTTGTGTTGACACTTTTAGCAATGTATTTTCATATAACTAAGGCTTTCACTTCATGGCATGCATGTGGACATATCATAGAGTCGCGGTGACGACGCGTCTCACATGGGATTTATACACTTTAAAAACATCGTTTGACTTGTACCAAACTTATTTTCCGCACATTGTAACTTTCATTTGGGACCTATCTTTGTAACTCTGAATGTTTTTATTAAATCAAGCGATGTATTTTCCAAACGACACTTTAGGTCGTTCAATATAACTGTGATTGTGATGCTATGACAGTCAACTCCCAGGAATTCCATTCCGCTGCAAAACAGGTAATTTGGGGGTGTGACAGATTGGCATCAGAGCTTCGGTTATAGAGAACTAGGTTGCATCATTGACCCTAGACTATAACTACATCATCATAGCATTTCATCATTTCATCATAAGTGCATAGTCACTATACATGCGGTTTCATACGCACATTTTACGAGTTATTTACTTTCATTTCAAAATCGATTGTCACATAGATGCCTTCAAATACCCATCCCATCATACTCACATCACTTTGACATGGAGAATGCCCTGTCATTCCCTATTACAATTTTAACATTAGTTGACTCAACACCGATAACATCAGATGATGAGACTGAACCCTTTTAGGAGGACGAAGTTGCACCTACACCATCGTGATCACTATTGATTCACCGTAGGATCAGGACAATTTTTATCATTCGGTTGGGACAGATTATACCATTTGGTAGAACTTATAGGTTTAGTCCTAATGAACCTATTTTTTTTTAACTCACCACAAGGATTTTCATTATCATCATTGTCATCATTTTCATCATCATTGTCATCTAGAGTACCATCCGTGTCATCACGTCTCATAGACACTACTCATACACCTGACTTGCAGCTTGGGAAGCGTGCATGATTTGACACACCATTATCATTTATCACTAAGACTATAGACACTACACCGTCTCATAGGTTTGAGGACTGTGAGATTTCTAGGACTATTGCTGCTAGACCGCCTACTACTCCTACACTTGAAACACGATTTGACCATCAACAGGAACAGATAATAGGTACATTTCAATCTTATGTAATCTTTATCCCTTATTATCTCCACAATAATCACAACCTTTGTTTATTTCATTCCCTATTCCAATTGCCCAATTTTCAATCATTTCGCGACAATACATCACTATCTTACTAAGGGTTAGGCCAACTTTATTCTTAACCAATTAGGAGACTATTACCATTCTATGAGGTTGCCCTGTGTATCCTACAAACCATTCAACAAATTATATTTCAAGCTATTTTGCTACCATTTCATGAAAGTATTTCATTTAATTTTATTTCGAGCTATTTTACACCATCTTAGAAACATTGTTTCATAAAGTTTTAAAACAAGTTGTTTCGTTACCACCCTATCAATTGGTTTTCAGTCATTTTATAAACGATTTAATATCATCATGAGCCATTATCTTACAAAACAAAACGTTGAATACCATCTAAAACTTCGGAGGAACATAATACCATTTCAACAGAAACAAGCATCACATCGTTTGTCCTCGATTATACATGGCCTGATCACCTATGTATAATTTAGGAAGAATTATGTCATGAAAATAATCTTCACTCAAAAGCAAAGCTTTGTAATTAGAGAAATTGTTCATAAACATTTCTTTTGTTAACACTCTATAGAAGCCTACGCCATTCATCCCTCACTCAACCGATAAGTTAGAATTTGACGAGTGATCTTTTTAGGAAAGGCTTCTTATACCATCTATGTGGAGGATTCTTCGATACAAGAAGACAATGAAAACATTCTAGGACTACCAACAAGGACTAGAAGTATATAGTGAGACGTTTCAAAACTCAACAAAAATCTTAAGCATCACGGGACAATCCGAACCACTATTTTTGGTTTAGAAGCCAAATTATATCATCTCAAAAGTACTAGTTAGACCGAGTTACGAGATTTAGTACGAAGCGTATACACACTAAGCAACATCATAGGGATAAACCAAGTCTTCTAAATGAGACTACAGAACATTTCACTAAACATGGCCTCAACAATATGTGAACTTCCCTACAATGAGTTTCCCTTAAAGGAAAATTTGGTTAAATTTAAGTTATCGATATAAACTTCCTCTAAGACATTGTGTTCTCTAGAAATCCCGAGTAACCTCACTTCTATATCAAGAGATGCAACAGGTTTGAACATATCGAACAAACAATGACTCTCCATCTACAAGTGAAATTAGAACAAACATTCCTTGGTATAGTATAAACTGATATCTACTTTCTGGCTAGCATGATAACAATCTAAGTGATGAAATATTTTAGAAGCACTCAATATCGGAACAAATCTTGAAAATCAATCACTACACCACATCACTTAAATATTTAAGGTTTTGTGACTTTACAACATATAGCATGGAAACACTTTGATAATCAAACAATAAACATTTTAGTCATGGAGACTAAACACCTTAGGCAAGTTAGATTCAAATCATGACATTATTTGAACGAGAAAGCGAGGAATTACAATTGTTATCCATAATCTATTCCTTTCTATAAGGTCCTTTTCGACAGACTTAACATTTTGAAATTTGGCATGAGTCACGTGGTATCAATTCCAGTTGTACCTATTATAAGCTATTCGCTTCACCTTAGGCTCCTGATAACCATATCAATCTTTCCATGGAACCTACTAGGACATGATTATCACCTACTATCCTCAGCTCAATGGTTAGAGCGAGAGAACAATGCAAACGTTACAAGATATATTCAAGGCATGTGTGATTTTTCTAGAAATGATTAGGCAAATCATTCTTCATCGAACAAATTGCTTTACAACAATAGTTAGCACATGAACATATTGACTACACCAATTGAGGCACTCTATGGTTGAGGTGTCAATCACTTACTCACGGGTCAAAACCAGGAAAGTTTAACTCACTAGTCCATAAGTCATTCATGAAACAACAAAGTGATCGAACATATCAAAAATCAGTTACAAGTAACAATATATAGCTAGATAAGCTATGTCGATATACGGCGCAAAATATTGGAAGTATGTGCCATAAGTCGCAAACCATTAGAAGTTCAAGTTGGCAAAAATATATGTTCAACGTCCCGTCTTGGAAAGGCGTGGTACGATTCAGAAAAACATTGGACGACCGAATGCGATTCAAATATCCTTACCTTTCACCGATAACACCGTAGAACCTAACATGGACTGAATTCAGGGACTGAATTCCTTTTTGGTTGGGCGAATGTGACAACTCGTAATTTCAGGTCATTTTACAAACTTTAAAAGTTTCACTATTTCATCATTTATCGTAAACTACGTTTACGAGTATCAAATTCGCGTAACCTTAATGGTTTAACTGCGAATTCATGAACATATCATCA
Organism: Chrysanthemum makinoi; assembly: GCA_910596185.1. NCBI lineage: Eukaryota > Viridiplantae > Streptophyta > Magnoliopsida > Asterales > Asteraceae > Chrysanthemum > Chrysanthemum makinoi. The sequence goes on from OU343220.1 coordinate 230,557,270, forward strand.
AGGACATTTCATATAGACTAGATTTAGTCTACATAACATCATTTCATATCGGTTCATCTAAGGTTTTGCATTTATGCATTAAACGTTTATTTCCTATTAAATAAACGCTATCGCGTAAACATTTATTTTGAATATTGATCCGACACTTCCAAAAATATTCTTAATATATTTTTATACTCCTTTTAAGACTATAAAAATTATATTATTGGTTTACCCGATGTTTTCAATTTATTTTGTATATAAATTGTTATATTTATATAATTACGACGGTTTTCTTAAAAACTACACGATAGTTATTATTTCACTCAAATTTTGCAAGAAATATATTTTTATAATTTTTATGACCTCAATATATTTTATCTTGACCCGTTAAAATTTATTTTTATCTAACGCTACCCTAAATACTCAAATGTGTATTTAACTTACCACAAGTCTTCAATTTACTTACATGTTATTACACTATAACATAATTAAAAAAAAAAATTGTATTAAAGGTGACTAACACCCCCTTGCCGACTCAAGGGGGGTGAGTCATTTGGTTTACAAATATCTTTACTTTGGATATTGTATTATACTCTTTCACTTCATTATTTCACAAGTAAAAAGATCACAAACCCATTTGCTTCCTCTCTTCCTCTCCAAAACCGGCAACCACAAGACCAAGGAAGGATTTCATTAAAATTTTCAAGACAAGGTTTTTTACACTCTAGTATCACTTGTTGTTAAGGTGTTGCAATAAAAACCTAGGGTGATTAGGAAAAATCCATTGTCCATAAACCTCATCAAGTTACTAGTAAGCATCCATATTCATGTTTTTATTTCATATTCATTGTTATGGTCATTTCATTTTACTTGAGAAAACATGCAAGTCTCATGAGGTTTATACCACTTTTTCATTGATTTTTAAGAGTTATATATATATTGACATCCTATAATTACTCCTTGTTATAAATCACACTTGGTGATGTCTAGGAACCCATGACACCCTAAGAAGGTGTATGGTAGGATTAGAATAGCTTCGGAGTTGTTTTGAATGGGTTAGAATAGGTTTGGCGCGAGAAAAACTCATTTCGACAAGTTTGCAAAAGGGTCTGTCCTTATTTTCAAAATCTGGAAAATTCGACAGTGGATAAAATTTTTTGGCCTAGATAATTAGAAAATACACTTTAAAACGAAAACGTGGCCGCTTGAACGGATTAAAACGGAGCTATAACGAAGAAGTTATGAATTTTTCAAGTTGGCGACGAAAACTATAATTTTCTGGAAATTTCAGCATGTTATATTTATTTTGTACGAGTCAAAAATGAAACTTAGGCGTTATAAATTATGTCGACTTATTAAAAATATATTAGTATACTTTGATACAAAGCTAATGACATATAAAACGTAGAAAACGGATTTGTAATGATCAAATTATACACGTTTACAAAAAGTTGTCGTAACTTCATTTTATAAGGAAAACTATTAAATTTCTAATAGGCAAGTATTACGGCAACAAGTTGGAGGATGTTTTTAACAATGATGTAGTACTTTTTATAAAGTGATGTCTTCTAGTAAAAGTAAGTTCGTCAAGCATATTTTCCAAAATGTCAAACCATTTGTCAAGCGGAGTTGTAACAAATAAGATACGGTCACTTAAACTTTGCCGAAAACCATTCTTAAACAATATTTTGGACAAAAGTACAATACTTTACCTATATTTTTCTCCATGATCGAGATCTCTAGGATGAAAGCTTAAATGCTAAAACTTTGAGATAATGATACAAGCTTCCCAAAACAGTTTAGTTCGTTTCCTAACACTTTCGGCGTGCACCATTTTACGACTAGCTTTACGAGGCCATTTTAGTCACTTTCATGAAAATTTCAACGACATTATTTTACGACGAAAAGTTATAATTTCACAATAAATCATTAAATGATTATCGTAAGATATCATTTCAACGTAAATACTTGTAAAGTATTTTATAACATGACGAGATGTCATAAACATATATTTCGATGATAAATTTTATTTTCAAAAGCGTACAAGTGGTATAAATTTCATATGAGTTTGCATGCACGACATTACATCATAACTTATCATAAAGCATATCATTCATAATAGGTCATGGTCGAGGTTCGCCTCATTTCAGTATTGCCTTTACATCATTATTATCATTGCAACAGGTGAGTTTTCATAGCCCCGATTTATTCAAGTTTTTACTTTATTTCAAACCCACGGGGGAGAATACATTGTACATCATTTTTTTTATTACGATACCAAGTATATCAAATTCATTACATTGCTTAAGTTACCTCATGCCAATTGAATGTCCCCATTATATAACATGAACCGTTAATTTCATAGAAGCGAGGGTGAGTGGATAGATCTATCGAGGGTGACTCCTCCATCCGGGTTGGTGGATTCCAACTGGTTAAACGGATGCATTTCATTTAATATCATTATTTGAGTTGTTTGGCAAACACTCTGTTGGGGCGAACATCATGATCAGTCTAGTTTCGGTGTCATGGGCTTATAGCAATTGTATCATTTTGTGACATCATTGTCATACAAACTTATACTTGTGGTAGTCGTATTATGCATATACATAAACTCTATGAACTCACTCAACCTTTGTGTTGACACTTTTAGCAATGTATTTTCAGGTAACTAAGGCTTTCACTTCATGGCATGCATGTGGACATATCATAGAGTCGCGGTGACGACGCGTCTCACATGGGATTTATACACTTTAAAAACATCGTTTGACTTGTACCAAACTTATTTTCCGCACATTGTAACTTTCATTTGGGACCTATCTTTGTAACTCTGAATGTTTTTATTAAATCAAGCGATGTATTTTCCAAACGACACTTTAGGTCGTTCAATATAACTGTGATTGTGATGCTATGACAGTCAACCCCCAGGAATTCCATTCCGCTGCAAAACAGGTAATTTGGGGGTGTGACAAATAACCCAAAAATGTTGAACTTTTTCACCCAAAGTGCTTAGAAAAGTTACGAGTAGAAATGACCAACGAACCAAATACGAGTTCAAAAGTGAAGAAAAACACGTAAAGCTTCGAACTTTTTGCAAAAAACTGAAACTTTAGCACCAAATAAACCTTAAACCACAAGAATCTTGAATTTTTAAGTGCAAAAATTAAAGCTTTAAGCGTGACAAATATCCTACTCGTAAACTATTAAACTTACGCGTAACCCTTCAAAACAAACACAAACACTCCTAAACCATTGTTAGGCGATAGATACCAATTGTTAGGACCTAAGATATATCAACCTTATCACAAAAATACCCACGTTTTGCTTAGAACACGTTAACACACAAACAAACTATGCGTGAAACCAAAGAAATAAAGATGAGAAAGATGGTGACTTGATGTTATACAAACCGTGTATGTTGTGAGAGAAAGATGAAAACAATAGATGTTTTATTTCAAAGGAAAAACACACACACACACACTTTCAAGCACACCCCTCAAATGACCATTTGAGGGGTATTTATAGTCCAAGGGACTTGATGCCCTAAAAGGCTTTCCATGGGCCTCGTGGGTTGGACATGGATTGGATTGGGTTGCTTGAACTTAAACAAGGCAAGCTAATCCTAACGCCTAGCCATTTAGCTTAGTCCAATCCACGAGCCCGTTGATTATTCTAGCACGATATCTAACACACGTTACAAAGTTCCTAATCGTGAATGACCATCACTTCTAATATAAACTATTAAGGCTAACATTTGGTCATACATCAAGTCCCTGTACTCATGAACATTTTCATCGAAGCCCTGTACCTATGCTTTTAGATCAGCATAACTTGCAGCAGCCTCAGTATGTTGTTCCCACAATGTTTTAGTAACCCCTGAGTATAGCTTCCTTGAAGCTCCGGTGATCCACTGAGCCAACTGCCTTTCAGTGAGGGGAAGAACATTGTCAAACTCTTTGAATTCATCAGAGCTTGAGGATTCAGAAGCATGATCATCATGTTGGAATGGGGATGCAGTATGCTCCTTTGGATCAGGCTGAGGCTCTTGTTTAGATTGAACCTCAGCATCCATTTCTTCTCCAGCTGATAAAATCTCATCTTCAGTTTCAGCAAGGTCATCCTCTGAGAATAGAATACCAGTGACATCAACAATTGTGAGCAAGGGGTTGGTGATGGGTTCCATATCAGCGGGTGGTATATATCCCTTTGAGTCTTTGTCCCCCGTTGACCCCTCAAACACTGGTGGGAGTTTCCCAGTGCCTTCTCCGGAGTCGGGATTGGTTTTGGGTTCCGTATCGGCGGGTTGTTTCTTTCCCTCCGAGTCTTTGTCCCCCAGTGACCCTTGAGACACTGGTGGGTGTTTCCCAGTGCCTTTGGCGGAGTCAGTGATTGTTGTATCCCTATCAGTGGGTTGTTTGTTTCCCCCGAGTCTTTGGGATCGATCAGTGTGCCCTCAGACAAAGACTTGGATTTGTTAATGTCATCATCCGGCGTGGTGGAAGGCTCCCCTACCGCGGGTTGTTTGTTTCCTCTGGATCTTGGGGAGTAGTAGGTGTGACCAAGGGCACTGACTGTGATATATCAGTGTCCTTCGTTGTCACGGGGGTGGTTGTTTCCTGGTCAGTGGGTGTCCGTTTAGTCTCGGGATTTTTGTGCCTCTTAGGCTGTGCTCCTGAAGCCTCAGGGCCCTGAGACTTTGGTTTAGTCTTAGTCCCACTCTGAGACTTCCCCTTTCTCTTTTTAGGAGCAGGGTTTGGAGATACCGATCCACTTTGATTGTTTACAGCAATCATGTGGGCCGTCAATTCAATGGGAATGACAAGGGATGGGTCCTTTTGAAAATTTGATGGGCTCAGGATGCCAGGTAAATTTCCAAATTTTTCATCCTGAGTATAATTTGAACCCGGTAACGATTGCAAAGCACAAGAGACAAACCTAGGATACGAAGCGTACCTTCGTCCTAGTTTTGCTCAGTAGCTTCAAGTTACGAGATCCTGTAAATGATCTCCCTATGTCGACAGTGACCCCATTCATCAAGCAGTATGCCATCATCAACTGAATAGAGTTAACTTGTTGAGTGGATGAGTGGTTCCCGCCGAGGACCTGAATCACAAAAGTGAAAAGGATCCTCCAAGCCACGGGGAATGATCTTTTAGTGACTGGAGTCTTGTCCAAAAAAGTTGGATCTAAAACCATTTGTTTTAACCCATCCTTTCTTGTGGAGGGTTCAGGATGGGCGACATAAACACCTTTGTTATAATCTAACCATGTTGAAGTGCAAAAGTTTTGTAATCCGGGTGTATTGTTGCCCCCATTAAGACGAACTTGATGAGATACTCCCTGAGTGGTCTAAGGTTATTCTCATCAGAAGGTGTCGGGTCAAAGGCATTAGCTGTAACCCAAAACTCCCTGAGGTAGTTTGGGTACAGTCTTGGGACATTTTACAAAGGCCGTTTTGAGTGGGCAGTTGAATAAAAAATTTATAATGTCTTTATAGGTTGGGACATTTTCAGGGTATTCAAAATTTCCTATGACATTATTTGTTTTAAATTCAACGTTAGTAAGATCCCCTACCCACTGAGAAGCAAACTGGAGAGATTGTGTTCTAGCCATTAAAGAAGATTTTAGGGTTTAAAAAAAATGTTTTGACTAGCACAATCAAAGTATTTGGATCTCTCAAGTTTGTGATGAAAAAACTTTTGTAAATGTTTACAAGGAGGGTTTTCCAAAAGAGGTTTTAAAGATTTTGGGAACACACAAATTTTTCTGGATTTGAGAAAGGATTTTGACAGAGTTTAGTTGCAGAAAATGATTTGTGTGTGTTTTGTGGTTTTTGAAGAGGGTATTTATAGGGTAGTGAGAGGGGTGGTTTTTGTATAAATTTGGATATGTAAAGACCATTTTTTAAATCGTTTGATATTCCACATTTAATGCCACCCACCACTTCACGCAGTAAAATCCCGTCTTTCAAGGAAAACAGTTGCAATGCACAGTAAAAGTGTACTTTAGCAGTAATAAAATATCCATAGGATATTTTATGTGAGAGAAGGCATTTAATGCCAAGTGGGGTGAGGTAAATGATGATACTCTTGACAGTAAGACATGTATTCCTATATTAAATTGGTGGGATTACCAACCTAGGACATTTAAGTAACTAATACTTGGAGCATTTAGTTACTCATTCAATGCTTTTGTCGGGGACCCCGAGTGAGTATTAATCATTCAAGTGAGAGGTTTGTTTTGGATTTTCAGGGAGACGAACCAATTCACAGAACTTACTGAGATTGGTTTTAGATGCTGACTTTCAATGTCAAGCATTCCCAACTCAGCTTTCAGTCTCCTGAAGGTGGGTTCATCCAAGGGTTTTGTGAAGATATCAGCCAGTTGATATTCAGTAGGGATGAAATGAAGTTCAATGTCTCCCTTCATTATGTGATCCCTGATTAAGTGATATCTGATATCAATGTGTTTGGTTCTTTGGTGGAGGACAGGGTTGTTGGAGATTGCAATAGCACTGGTATTATCACGGAAGATGGGCACCATTTTGTAATGGATGTTATAGTCACCGAGTTGACTTTTCATCCATAATACATTGGCACAGCATCCTGCTGCAGCTACATATTCAGCTTCAGCTGAGGACATAGCCATTGATTGTTGCTTTTTAGCACTCCAACAAACCAGTTTTCCTCCAAGAAAGTGAGGACCCTGAGGTACTTTTTCTGTCCATGTTGCAGCCAGCATAATCAGAATCAGAGTAACCCTTGAGATCAAACCCTGAGCATTTTGGATAATAGAGTCCAAGGCTTGGGGTTCCCTTCAGGTACCTGAGTATTCTTTTAGCTGCAGTGAGATGGGATTCTTTAGGATTGGACTGATATCTTGCTATTAGACAGAATGAGAATTGGATATCTGGTCTAGAAGCAGTTAGATACATCAGTGAGCCTACAATCCCTCTAAAATGAGTTTGATTAACTGATTTACCACTGAGATCAGGTCCAAGGTTGTTAGGTGGGACCATTGGAGTTTTCACGAGGCACGGTCCGATATCTCATATTTTTCAAGAGATTTCTGGTGTATTTCTCTTGACTGATGGATATTCCTTTGTCAGTTTGCACGATTTGTAGTCCAAGAAAGTATGTGAGTTCCCCCATCATGCTCATTTCAAACTTTTTAGTCATCAGGTTTTCAAACTGTTTGCAAAGTTTGTAGTTTGTTGAGCCAAAGATGATGTCATCAACATACACTTGGACTAGAATCACATCCTGTTGAGTTCTATAGACAAACAGTGTGTTGTCTATCTTTCCTCTGAAGAACTTGTTTTGTATCGGGGAAAGAGAGTTTCATACCATGCCTTGGGAGCTTGTTTCATCCATAAAGAGCTTTGTCAAGCTTGCAGACATAGTCAGGGAATTCACTACTCTCAAAGCCTGGAGGTTGTTGAACATATACATCTTCCTTGAGATCACCATTTAAGAATGCACTTTTAACATCCATTTGGTAGACCCTGAAGTTCATGTATGTTGCATATGCAAGAAAGATCCCGATGGCTTCCATTCTTGCAACAGGAGCAAATGTTTCATCATAGTCAATGCCTTCTTGTTGACTGTAACCTTTGGCTACAAGTCGTGCTTTGTTTTTAATGACAGTGCCGTTTTCATCGGTTTTGTTTCGAAAACCACTTCATTCCTATGACTACTACATCCCGAGGACATTTGATCAAGGTCATGACCTTGTTTTTATCAAACTGTTGCAGTTCTTCTTGCATAGCCTGAACCCAGCTTGGGTATTTTAGAGCCTCAGTGACACTTTTGGGTTCTATTTCTGATAGGTAATCAACATATAGACATTCATTGGCCGAGGCTGCAGTTAAGTTAGCAACCATGCTTCTAGTGAGCATGCCCTCAGTGGGTTCACCAATGATGTTTACAAGCTCAATGTCCCGAGATCTTGTCCACTTACTTTGTGGTCTGGGATCTGAGCTTGAAGATGTCACTGGAGTTCAGGTGTGAGAGCCACGGATCATTTAGATCTGTCGAGGTGATTTGTTCCGTAGAGGTTCTTGAGTTATAGGATCCTGATCATATGGATCAGTGTTACCTATCCTAGTAGGGATGACTGATTATCAATGAATTCACTGATAGTTGGTTGTGACAGGTTGTGGGGTAAGACATAATATGAGATGTCAACATCAGCTTGGTATGAGGAATTGGTTTCAGTGTTGTACTCATCAGGAGGATATCTTGATGAGTTATCAATTCCTATTTCTTCCACTTAAGTGTTGGTGAATCTGATGCTTTCTATACTTTCATCAAAGGTGACATGATAGGTTTCCTCAACTTGTTGTCTCCTTGTGTTAAATACCCTGAAGGCTTTGGAGATCAGTGAGTAACCTAAAAAGTATCCATCATCGGCTTTAGCATCAAACTTGCCTAGATGATCCTTGTGGTTATGAATAAACACAAGACATCCAAACACATGGAAGTAGCTGATGTCCGGAAGTCTACCTTTGAATATCTCATATGGGGTTTTATTATGTCTTTTGACAATGATTGACATGTTTTGAGTGTAACAGGTGTTTTAACGCTTCAGTCCAAATGCTTTGAAAGAGCTGAGCCATTTAACATGGTTCTTGCAGCTTCAATGAGAGTTCTGTTCTTCCTTTCAGCTACCCCATTTTGTTCAGGGGTATAAGGAGATGAAAATTTTTGGGAGATTCCCTTCTCATCACAGAAATTCTCATGCTCAGCATTTCTAAATTCAATTACCATTGTCAGCTTCTGATTTGTTTCACTGTAATGTCATTCGGTTTTCAATGTTCCGATAAATGACATTATAGTATCAGCTGCCGACTCTTTTAGAAAGAAAGTATACCCAAGTGTATCTTGAGAACTCATCAACAATGACAAGTGTATACCTCTCATTTTGGATTGATCTAGGACTGACTGGTCCAAATAGATCCATATGCAAGAGGTGAAGGCAACTTTTGATAGAGAAGTTTTGCTTGGTTTTGAAAGATGCTCTTTTATGTTTGCCTTTTCACAGGCTGAGCATGGTTTATCTTTTGCAAAACCAGTGATGGTAAGCCAAGGACCTTGTTTTGTTTTGCCAAGTTGTTGATGTTTTGAAGTTTAAGTGTGAGAGTCTCTTGTGCCACAGCCAGTTGATAGTTTCAGTGGCTTTGGCAAAGAGACAAGTTCCATCTTTAGAGAGAGTTGACATGTCTAAGACATAAACATCATCTCTCCTAGGAGCAATCAACACAACTTCCTTGTTGGCATTGAAAATGGTACCTTGTTTGTCATTGAATTGTACAATGTACTTAGCATCACATAGTTGACTAACACTGATGAGATTGTATTTGAGACCATTGACATAAGCAATCCTAGAGAAAACTATTCCATTACAGTTTACTGAACCATAACCTTCAGCGGGACATGATGAGTTATCACCAAATACTACCTTTGGTCCTGGTTCCTTTACATACTTGTGCAGATATTCCTTCACATCAGTCATGCTTCTTGAACATCCACTGTCTAGATGCCAGATAGGCTCCTTGGCATGCCTCTGCACAAGTAGTAAACTGAATTAGTTTCTCTTCGTGACCCACTTACTAGTGGGCTTGGGTCTCATGGTCTCTTTGAATTGAGCAATCGATTCATGGTCAGTGGTGGAGTGCAATGAGCTACCACAGGTTTTGCATTTAGAGACTGAGGATGACTCAGTGGATTTGGGTTGTTTTGAACTTCTCCTTGCATGGATGACATTGTCATGCTGAGATGTCTTATGAGCTGTATAACCGCAAATATCACAAAGATGTGTTCATGAGACAATCATCAGGACGATGATCATTAAAGCCACAGTGTGGGCAAGGAGGAAAAGGCTTTACTCTCAACTTTTGAGCTTTGGATGAAGAAGCATATTGATGACCAACTTTGGTGTAGTTTTCTTGACTGAGAGAGCTCACATATTGCAAGTGGTCAGCAGTCCTGTGATCATCCTTTTTACAGATCATGCAAAGAGGATTCTATAACAATTGTCAGTGGTATGACTGGTATAGTGGCACAGATCACACTTCGCTTGTTTTTGGTGGTGGCTTTTGACTTTGAGGAACTAGAGGAAGCTGACTTTGTCTCCTTGATTGGTTCAGTGACCTTTTCAATAGATTCCATTTTGTCAGTTAGCTTTCTCACAAGTTCAGTCAGTTGCTGATATCGATCAGCTTCAGTGGGACTGAGGATGTGGAATTTTCAATGGGGGTGGATTCTTGTTGAGTTGGTTTTGATGGTCTTTTCAAAATGGTTCTACCAAGTCCAGACCTTTCTTTAGGAGAGTGTGGATTGTAATGTAATGGAGTAAGCTCAGAGCTAGGATCAACACCCTGAAGAGGTTTCAAAGGTGAAAGTGGTGTTTGAGATTCATCTTCAGACTCCGAGATGTGTTCAGTGCTACTGGGCACATCTGGGAGTCCAAGCATGCTCTTTAGAGCTTGACTTTCAGGTTCTAGAATTCTTCCAGAGTCAAAGTTAGGAAGCTTACTATCAGGATTAAGTCTTTCAATCCAATCACGGTCTTGGGACAGACAACATATTGGTAATCATGCCACGGACACAAATGGTTTAGGACTCCGGTCTTTGTTGAGAGAGTCAGTAAGATGATGTTCACCTATGACTCTCTTTTTGCTACTAGGGGCCCACAAAGATCAAAGACTCTTGGATTCTTGGTGGTCCAGCTATCAATGATATCTTTTTCTTTCTTAAGTTCATCTTGAAGAGCCTGATTTCTTTTGACTAATTCAGTGTTTTGAATCTGTAAGGTGATAGCCTCAAGCTTGTTTTGTTTTAACACAAGTAACTCATCCCTACACTTATTCAATTCAAAACTTAACTTGTTGTACTTAGAAAAAAGATTTAGTCTTTGCTCCTCTACAAACTTAAGATCTACATTGATATAGTTCATATAGGACTGCCAATCCGAATCATCATCCATAGAAAGTAGAATATTTACCTTCTTCATTGTGATGTTGACCCATTCTCCATTCCTAGCATGATTCTTTCCAATGACTAGCTTGTCTTCTTCTGAGAGGGCCATCAAGTATGCTGACGTGCACCATTTCATCATCTGATGAGACTGGCTCTTCATCCCAGTCAAAGGTTTTAGCAACAAGACCTTTGTTTTTACCCTGCACAGATTGAACACTTTTTGGTTCTGAGGGACTGGCCTCAAGTAATGCAAGCTTAGCTTTGATCTTCCTATACTTGGCTTCAAAATATATTGTTTTGTTCTGGTCAGATTTATTCTGAAGGTTTTGATGAGACTGATAGATTTTAGGTTGAAATTTGCTAAAGCCTGAGGACTGATTTGACCCTGATGGTCTGTAAGAAGGTTCAGAAATTGTTTTTGAAAAACAGTCCTCTGCAAAATGACCTTTTTTGTGACACTTAAAGCATTAAGTGTCCTCGTTAGCTTTAGCAATTGAAAAACCTTTGTTTCTTTTAATAAACCTTCGAGAGTTTGCAAGGAGTGGCCTTTCCGAAATTCAACGTCGGTCATTTAGGTACTCCTCACTTGATCTCTCATCGGCTCATCATCAATTTTCTTGAAAATCTTGAACCACATTGTTAGAAAAGAAGGCAGTTGATATAGGTGAGGTGATGGTCAGGGACTTCTTGACTTCCTGAGACTTCTTTAAGTCAGGGTATCGTCTGTTGATGAGATTTTCCTCATAGACAAATTTCCCATAAATTTCAAGAAGCTCAAGAGTTTGGATGTGATTTGCATTTCTAAGTCCCTGAGAGAAGTTTAACCATTTCTCGGGGAGACAATTAACAAAACCAACATTTATCTCATGTTTTGATAACTTAACACCATCATTAGCCAGTTCATTTAGAAGAGTTTTGTAATGGGTGTAAGTTTGAGAGAGAGTTTCAGAGTCCTTAGCCCTGAAGGTATTATACTCAAGTTTCAGGTCCATTATCCTGTTTTCCTTGGTATCTGATGGACCTTCATGGCTATGGACCAGGTCATCCCAGGTTTGTTTAGCCGTGTTACAGCTTATAAATGACTCCATTATATCATCAGGAAGACATGATATGATGATACTTTTGAGTCTTTGGTCCTGGTTGACCACTCTCCTTTCATCCTGAGTCCACTGAGCTTCAGGTTTGGGAAACCTTCGCAGCTTTGGGACAAATGGACCCTCATTAATACACTTGATATAATAAGGTTCCATCCCAATCAAATAGCAAAGCATACGCTTTTCCATTTGTTGAATTTTCCAACTTCAAGTCTAGGGGCAACAGCTGAATAAGCTCCACCCTTTTTATCGACTAGTTGAAAAACGTTTTAGAGCGGCTTAAAAGGTTTTATAATCAGCCTTGCTCTGATACCACTTGTTGTTCCCTATTCACTATCGTTAAAAAGGAATAATTAAGTACTTAAAGCAATTTAACAGTGAATAATGACTGAAATTAACATAAGTAAAACACACAAAGTAATTTTCAACATCATATTCTTATTAGAAATAAATCAAAAGAATACGTTACCGAAGTACTTGCGGAATAGTACTTGGGATTGAAATGACAAAGTTTGGGTGACTCCTCTCTAAGCTTAGGCTAAGTCTGAGCACAACTCTTAGAACCCACTGAGCTAGCTCAAGGATAAAGTTGTATTTGGAGGAGTGAAAAGTTGACTTGTGTGTATGTGTGTTTTTACAATTCACAAGCTTAAACTTTTCATTCATTCTCTTATGCTATTTATACAAGTATGATTATTAACTTTATCCTAGAAGACAAAAACATGGATCACAGCAAACACGAATATTGATATATTCGGTTACCGTTCACCTTTCTATAGTAGGCGGCGAAGCTTCTTTCCTTGATAGAGAATCGCCGCTTACTATAAATGGGAAGATATGATCTTGATAGATTGAGACTGTGCATAGATGGATAAACACTTGAGGGACTTAGTTTTATCTGGGTAAAACTTTCCCGCCTAATCCAGCTCATTCTTCAGTCTTTAAAGTCTTTAGTCTCTTCCTTCGTTTGTCTTCAGTGTTTAACAGTTGGAGAGGAGTCGAAGGATTCAGTGAGTTATTGTCATCACTCATTGAATCCACTATCTTCTTCTTGACTTAGTCTTCACCCTTTAAGTTCCGCCTTGCAGAGTGGAGAGGCTCCTTCTTCGCCTCATACTAAGTGTCCTGAAGATAGCTCACTGAGAGACTATGCGCTCAGTGACCTGATTGTGTTTAACGGATTAAACACTTAGGATATTTTCTATTCAAATCCTAGTTTAAGGGGTTTGGGTATTTACTGAACCCAACAGTTATCCAATTTTTTCTCACAAAAATTGGAGGATAAAATTATTTGGCTTATGTATGGTATGGTATTAATTTTCACGGAGGATACAAAATTCACGGCTTGAGCTAAAAAGTAAAAAATGACTACGGGGTTTTGTACGGTATTGCTTACGAGGAATTGAAGTGACGTTTCTCGGGTGAACTTCTTTATCGTTTGAGACGTTGGTTGGTTGGTTGCATGTCTCAAGATAACTTGTTTGGGAATTTATTGAGTGTGATAAAGGCTTGGCTATCTAGTTACTTTTGTGATTCTTCCTTACGTTACCCACAAAGTAGCTATCACTTTTGGTGTCTCACGCAGTTGAGGATTCGTCTAGAGGTTTTGTACATTGGGTACACCGTTTCTTTTTCACGAGGATTAGTATAAGCTTAAGTAGCAAATCTGGGGAATTCTACTTGATGTTTTAATTTGTTGTATCGGGCTTACTTCACCAAGTAGTCACTGCAATTGCCGACAGAACTCATGGATGATATGTTTGCCAAAGTGTTTGATGGATGAGATGTGATCAGCAATTCTCATAGGATATTCGACGTCACATAATGTCAATGATACTTCACAGTCTAAGCAAAATCTTTCAAGAATCTTCAGCGTCAGTCATGACTTTTCAAGATGTTTGCTTATGACAAGAACTTCTCGTACAAATGGTCATACACGTTATGATGCTTCCGAAAGTTTGAAACCATCATGGGGGAGAAACGTGTACTTTAATGTTTTACGGCCAACCTTCAGGGGAAAGTAGTGTATACTACTCGACTTAGTATGGTTTGTGAAGTTATCTACATATGGGTAAAGAATTATTGATGATGAAGAATGAACCGTTGATGAACCGCTGCATGTTCCCCTAAAACATATATTTACCGAAACCAAAGTTGTCATAACACATTTAAACTGTCATTGCTTACGGTTTAGTCTTGATTTTGTAAAATCCCGCGAAAGAAACTATTTCTCGGTTTAAATCATAGATTTGTAAAATCCTGTGAAAATGGAAACATCCTGGTAATAGTAAAGTGTATTTCTGGATCTATCTTATGGTTTATTCTTGGTTTTGTAAAATACCGCGAAAGAAACTATTTCTCGGTTTAAACAATAGAATTGTAAAATCCCGTAATGATGGAACCATCCTGGAGAAAGAAAAGTGTATTTCGGGATCTTATCTGATGTTGGTACTACGGTTTTTACTTCGAAGAAGGGATAAAGGGTGTACTTCATGAATTGGATGATTGTTTGGATTGTTTTCTTGGCAGTTTGGTTATTTCAAAGTTTTACGGGGATATGTGCGTTTAACCATGGTCGGGATGAAACCATTATCATAGTTCACTTAAAACGTCAAAGGAGGCTAGATTTGAGCTTTTAACCTGAAGATGTGACAACGGCGTTAATTCAGTATTATCTATTTGAGGTTGAAGTGAAATGTCACAGGCAAGTGCACTTAGTATTTGAAGGTATCGGGGATGGTTGGATGAAGATTCTTCGAGATCCTTGTTCGAGCTTTTAATATTTTCAAAAACGAAGACTTGGAAATCTAGTTATTTTTGGGTGACTTTTCCTTTTCTTTTACCATTTGGGGGAATTGGACTCTTACCACCACAAAATAACTATCACTTTAAGGAGTTACGTTGTAGTGCTCAGTGTCACATTGATTTGTGGATTTTCAAGAGGTGATGTACGTCTTATACTTGTTGGTTGGTTGGTTGAATAGTATAGAGTACTTAGAGATTCAAATGGGCATGAATTCTCGGCACCGCTCTTTGTTACATATGTGCAAGTTTAAGTCACGAGTTCGGGTTATTCTACTTCAGGCTCAAATTCATCATATTGGGTTTTCTCCATCAGCTGTCACAACAAAGAGCCTACTGAATGATAATGGGATTGATTACAAGTTGCCAAGAGTTGTAGAAAAGAGAGAGATTATGACGTTTGAACACAACAGTTCAAGCCTCGTTCTCTAAAGAAAAGAAAAGTGTACGTTTCAGTGCGCTTTATCTTCTGAAGAAGATAAATCTTCTTATGACGTTTGAACACAACAATTCAAGCCTCGTACTTTAAAGTAAAGAAAAGTGTTCGTTTCAGTGCGCTTTATCTTCTGAAGAAGAGAAATCTTCTTATTAATGACCATTCTCATCAACATGCTTCATGCTTCTTCCATGCGCTTTCAGTCATCAAGTGAACCGGACTAGTGTTGATTGTTCTCTTATTCCACTTGCTCAATTATAATGACGATGGTGACATCATATGCAACCTTTGAGGGGGAGAAGAGTGAAGAGACTACATTTTAAAGATATTCACTTGTTTAATCAAGAATGGCAACTCCGTATGCATTTCTTGAGGGGGAGAAGAAGTGTGAAACTGCTACATGTTGAGTTATATCTGAGAATATACGGTCATACGGCTCCAAACTCATGTAAGAACCGAGCTTCTTCTTATCGGGTCTTCTTCACATGGAGTTTCTTCTAAGAGTCGTTGGTTAACATCTTCACACGGGCTGAGTTGATTAATGACAAAGTGCTTCCAGTTGCGGGGCTGATTTCCTTAATGAACATCTTTCTGTTCTTGTTCGATTGGGAGGGATTTGACTTAAGGGGATTTGCTATTTGTAAGTTAACGGTGTCACACCCCCCAAATTACCTATTTTGCAGTGGAATGGAATTCCTGGGGATTGACTGTCATAGCATCACAATCACAGTTATATTGAACGACCTAAAGTGTCGTTTGGAAAATACATCGCTTGATTTAATAAAACATTCAGAGTTACAAAGATAGGTCCCAAATAAAAATCATCTTGTGCAGAAATAAGTTTGTTACAATTCAAACGATGTTTTAAAGTTCATAAAACTCAAAGGAGACGCGTCGTCATCGCGACTCTATGATATGCCCACATGCAAGCCATGAAGTGAATGCCTTAGATACCTGAGATAAAACATGCTAAAAAGTGTCAACACAAAGGTTGAGTGAGTTCATAGAGTTTATGTTGAAATGTAAAGCCTTTCAAAATCTTTTATGCAGCAAAGGCATTGAAATCCACCCAGTCCAAGTTCGCTACCATACAAAACTTGCAACCTGTGTGTTCACAACCCACTGCCAAAATGTGTGTAGTTTATGTTCAAACACATGATGTCAAATGAATTCACAATAGTACCTAACTCGACGTAGAACAATAGCCTTAATCAATAGGACTAGACTCAATGTATCAGTAGTCAACTGATTTAGAACATTATACGACGTAGAACTGTAGCACATAATCAATAGCACCTAACTCAATGTATCAGTAGTCAACTGACATAGTACTTTATTTGACGATGTATCAGTAGTCAACTGATTTAGAACGTTATACGACGTAGAACTATAGCACATAATCGATAGCACCTAACTCAATGTATCACGAGTCAAATGACATAGTACTTTATTCGACGATGTATGTATCGTAGTCAACTGATTTAGACGTTACGACGAGAACTATAGCACGCAAACAAGAACAATACATTTGATTTAGAAACAATGGTGATCATGATAGAAGTTATCCTTAAAAATATAAAGTACTTGTGAAAAATAATTGAGCATGTATCTCCCCCAAAATAGTACAAAACAATTGAAAGTGGGGCTATGAGAACTCACTTGATAAATTGGTATGATGACAAGAGTGAGTACACCGAGATATAATGTGATGCTTTAACCTTGACCTATTATGAATGTTATGATACGTAATGAGTTATGATGTAATGTTATGCATGCATTTCGTATGTTATTTATACCATTTGTGAGTTTTGAAAAATAATACTTATCGTCGAAAAAAAACTCTTTTGACGTCTTGACCCTTCTAAAATTACTTTACAAGTTTTTACGTCAAAATGTCATCCTACAATAGTTTATTAATGATTTATTATGAAATTATAACTTTTCGTCGTAAAATAATGTCGTTGGAAATTTCATGAAAGTGACTAAAATGGCCTTCAATATGGTCACTTGTTTACCGTAACACTTGTCTAATAAAAATAATATAGTTTTTCTTAAATACTAAAGTTACGGCAATTTGTGTAACGTGTATAGTTTAAGTTCTACAAAACGTTTCTCGTATTATACGTCCTAGCTTCAGATCAAAGTATACTAATATATTTTTGATAAGTAAATAATTTATAGCGCTTAAGACTCGTTTTGACTGTACAAAACAAAAATAGTTTGCTGAAATTTTCAGGATATATATATTTCGTCGTCAAACTTGAAAAATTCATAACTTCTTTTATAATCTCCGTTTTAATCCGTTGGCGCCACGGATTCGCTTTTTAAAGTATATTTTCTAAATATCTAGGCCAAATATTTTTACTTACTGTCGGATTTTCCAGAATTTCAAAATAAGATCAGACCCTTTTTAAGACTTGTCGAAATGAGTTTTTCTCGTGTCAAACCTATTCCAATCCATTCAAAACAACTCCGAAGCTATTCTAATCCTACCATACACCTTTTTAGGGTGTCATGGGTTCCTAGACATCACCAAAACTAAAATATAACAAGGAGTAATTATAGGATGGATTATATATATTTAACATATAAAAACCTTAAAAACCTTAAAAATGGTATAAATATCATGAGACTTGCATGTTTCTCAAATGAAATGATATGACCATAAAAATGAATATGAAATAAAAATATGAATATGAATGCTTACTAGTGATATGATGAGGTTTATGGACACAATGGTTTTTCCTAAGCACTTGAGGTTTGTATTACAAAACCTTAGCAACAAATGATACTAGTGTGTAATTAAATTTGACTTGAAAACTTGGAATGCTTCTTCCTTTTTGATCCCTGGCGAACCTCGAAGGTTTTTGGGAGAGATTGTGTATGTTTTCTTTTTGTAAAATAAATGAACTATAGGTCCCTTTAATAATAATATAAAAATATCAAATATGGCTATATCAATTAAATATACATTAGTACAAAGGCTAGTTGAAAATTTTCACATGTGGTATGGTTGGATTGTGTGTTTCAGTCGAATAAGAAGAAAAGGTGGGGCAACCCATTCTTTGTCTAATATTGTGTTCAATAATATCTAGTATACAATGCATTTGGTATTAATTTTGGGTATTAAGTAGCTAGAAATGAACTTTAGCGGAACAAAATAGAGTGTAATGAAGTTATAAAAGTTATAAAAATATAATTTGTGCAAGTATCGGGTGTTTAAAAAAAATATTGCCGTTTCGTAATTACTAAATTTATCGTAAACATATATGCTTAAGAAATATATATAATAAATGAATTTGAAACACCAAGTAAAATAATTATACAATTTTTGTAACATTGTAATGAGTGAAAAAAAATATATTGGAGTGTCGGATAAATATTCAAAATAATTGTTTACGCGATAGCGTTTATTTAATAGGAAAATAAACGTTTAATGTGAAATGCAAAATCATGAATGAACTAACATGATGCAAATAATGCTAATGAAGTGTAGACTAAACTTAGTCTATATGAAATGTTCGTGACGATATGATCATGAATTCGCCGCTAAACCATTAAGGTTACGCGAATTTGGAACACGTAAACCTAGTTTACGATAAATGATGAAATGGTGAAGCATGAATTGTTTTGAGAAATGACTGAAAGTTCGGTTGTCACATTCGCCCATCAAAAAGGAATTCAGTCCTGAATTGATTCGTGTGGTCTCTCCGGTTTAGGTTTGATGTGGCAAACTTTCCCATTCTCGCGCAAAACCCTCAAAAGACCTCAGGTAACCGATTTTTACTTAATCTCACAACTCATCAAACAAGAACTGTCATGAGATTAGGCTAAATCGGTTTGAGTAATGGGTCTTTTGAAAATTTGGCTCGGTCATAGAATTGCTTACACATATAAGCCTACTACTCCCTTCATTGCATGATTCTTCCCGAATTAGACATAGGTGATCAGGCTATGTATAATTTAGAAGTAACTATGCAATGCTTGGACTAATCGACTCATATGATGTTTGGTATTAAGTCATAAACCCGCATGTACAATGAGTATGCACTTATGATGAAATGATTAGATGCTATGATGATGCATTATAGTCTAGGGTCAATGATGCAACCTAGTTCTCTATAACCGAAGCTCATACCATTGTCACACCCCCCAAATTACTGTTTTGCAGCGGAATGGAATTCCGGGGATTGACTGTCATAGCATCACAATCACAGTTATATTGAACGACCTAAAGTGTCGTTTGGAAAATACATCGCTTGATTTAATAAAACATTCAGAGTTACAAAGATAGGTCCCAAATAAAAATCATCTTGTGCAGAAATAAGTTTGTTACAATTCAAACGATATTTTAAAGTTCATAAAACTCAAAGGGAGCGTCGTCATCGCGACTCTATGATATGTCCACATGCATGCCATGAAGTGAATGCCTTAGATACCGGAGATAAAACATGCTAAAAGTGTCAACACAAAGGTTGAGTGAGTTCATAGAGTTTATGTTGAAATGTAAAGCCTTTCAAAATCGTTTATAAAGCAAAGGCATTGTAAATCCACCAGTCCAAGTTCCGCCCATACAAAACTTGCAACCTGTGTGTTCACAACCCACTGCCAAAATGTGTGTAGTTTATGTTCAAACACATGATGTCAAATGAATTCACAATAGTACCTAACTCGACGTAGAACAATAGCCTTAATCAATAGGACTAGACTCAATGTATCAGTAGTCAACTGATTTAGAACATTATACGACGTAGATAGCACATAATCAATAGCACCTAACTCAATGTATCAGTAGTCAACTGACATAGTACTTTATTCGACGATGTATCAGTAGTCAATGATTTAGAACGTATACGACGTAGAACTATAGCACATAATCGATTAGCACCTAACTCAATGTATCGAGTCAACGACATAGTACTTTATTCGACGATGTATCAGAGTCAAGATTAGAACGTTATTACGACGTAGAACTATAGCACGCAAACAAGAACAATTGATATAGTATAACATTTGATTTAGAAACAATGGTGATCATGATAGAAGTTATCCTTTAAAAATATAAAGTACTTGTGAAAAATAATTGAGCATGTATCTACCCCAAAATAGTACAAAACAATTGAAAGTGGGGCTATGAGAACTCACTTGATAAATTGGTATGATGACAAGAGTGAGTACACCGAGATATAATGTGATGCTTTAACCTTGACCTATTATGAATGTTATGATACGTAATGAGTTATGATGTAATGTTATGCATGCATTTCGTATGTTATTTATACCATTTGTGAGTTTTGAAAATAACACTTATCGTCGAAAAAAACTCTTTTTGACGTCTTGACCTTCTAAAATTACTTTACAAGTTTTTACGTCAAAATGTCATCCTACAATAGTTTATTAATGATTTATTATGAAATTATAAATTTTGTGTAAAAGAATGTCGTTGGAAATTTCATGAAAGTGAAAAAAATGGCTTCAATATGGTCGTTTTGTTTACCGTAACACTCGGCAAATAAAAATAATATAGTTTTTCTTAAATAATAAAGTTCTACGGCAATTTGTGTAAACGTGTATAGTTTAAGTTCTACAAATAGTTTTCTACGTATTATACGTCCTTAGCTTCGTATCAAAGTATACTAATATATTTTTGATAAGTCGAAATAATTTATAACGCTTAAGACTCGTTTTGACTTCGTACAAAACAAAAAAGTTTGCTGAAATTTTCAGGATATATATATTCGCGTCAAACTTGAAAAATTCATAACTTCTTCGTTATAACTCCGTTTTAATCCGTTCAGGCGGCCACGGATTCGTTTTAAAGTATATTTTCTAAATATCTAGGCCAAATATTTTTACCTACTGTCGGATTTTCCAGAATTTAAAAATAAGATCAGACCCTTTTTAAGACTTGTCGAAATGAGTTTTTCTCGTGTCAAACCTATTCCAATCCATTCAAAACAACTCCGAAGCTATTCTAACCCTACCATACACCTTCTTAGGGTGTCATGGGTTCCTAGACATCACCAAAACTAAAATATAACAAGGAGTAATTATAGGATGGATTATATATATTTAACATATAAAAACCTTAAAAACCTTAAAAATGGTATAAATATCATGAGACTTGCATGTTTCTCAAATGAAATGATATGACCATAAAAATGAATATGAAATAAAAATATGAATATGAATGCTTACTAGTGATATGATGAGGTTTATGGACACAATGGTTTTTCCTAATCACTTGAGGTTTGTATTACAAAACCTTAGCAACAAATGATACTAGTGTGTAATTAAATTTGACTTGAAAACTTGGAATGCTTCTCCCTTTGATCCTTGGCCGAACCTCAGAAGGTTTTGGGAGAGATTGTGTATGTTTCTTTTGTAAAATAAATGAACTATAGGTCCCTTTAATAATAATATAAAAATATCAAATATGGCTATATCAATTAAATATACTAGTCAAGGCTAGTGAAATTTGAACACATGTGGTATGGTTGGATTGTGTGTTTCAGTCGAATAAGAAGAAAAGGTGGGGCAACCCATTCTTTGTCTAATATTGTGTTCAATAATATCTAGTATACAATGCATTTGGTATTAATTTTGGGTATTAAGTAGCTAGAAATGAACTTTAGCGGAACAAAATAGAGTGTAATGAAGTTATAAAAGTTATAAAAATATAATTTGTGCAAGTATCGGGTGTTTAAAAAAAAATATGCCGTGTACTACAATTTATCGTAAACATATATGCTTAAGAAATATATATAATAAATGAATTTGAAACACCAAGTAAAATAATTATACAATTTTTGTAAATTGTAATGAGTGAAAAAAAATATATTGGAGTGTCGAATAAATATTCAAAATAATTGTTTACGCGATAGCGTTTATTTAATAGGAAAATAAACGTTTAATGTGAAATGCAAAATCATGAATGAACTAACATGATGCAAATAATGCTAATGAAGTGTAGACTAAACTTAGTCTATATGAAATGTTCGTGACGATATGATCATGAATTCGACGCTAAACCATTAAGGTTACGCGAATTTGGAACACGTAAACCTAGTTTACGATAAATGATGAAATGGTGAAGCATGAATTGTTTTGAGAAATGACCTGAAAGTTCGGGTTGTCACAAACGGGAATGCATTTGGTGAGTTGAAGATGTTGACTTTATATTCCCCAAATGGACAATCTTGAAGAAGGTCGAGTCTACAGTCGGTTCTACATTTTCTGCTACATCTTAGAAGACTAAAGACGAGTTGCATTTAACGATCTAAAGACTTCTTCTTATTCTGGTTATTCATCATAAAGATTGTCAGTTTAGGGGAGAGCACTAACTGGGGGAGAGTGAAATGTCTGATTTAATCCCCAATTAGACTTGCTCACATTCTTCTTCAGCAAGTTGATTCTCACAAGATTTCAAGCGATATTCTCAACAGATTTCAAGTATTTGGGCTTATAATGTTTTGCTGATTCTGAAGTATCAAAACCAGCAAGGGGGAAGGAGACACGCATCTAAACGCGAGTAAACTTGATGAACTTAATACTTCTAAGTGATTGAAGATATTCCGGGAAGACGAATGTCATTACTGCAGAGAAACTCAAGGTTTGACTCATGGCGTTTAGTGTCGTATCCAACATGTGGGGAAGAGATGGAAGAGTTAGTTTCTCAAGATAAAAGAGGTACACAAGTATGATAATTCAGGGGAGATAAATGTGTAACATGAGGGAGGTGTTATCAGTTATTCCTTCTTTGGGTATTGGTGTACCTGGGTCTTAGCTTCATACACGTCCAGGGAAGAAAAATGTGAACATTGGGGAGTGTTTTTTCTCCCTCATGATGTGTATTCGGGAGAGTTGGGTATTGGGTGTACTTGGTTATTGAGCTCATACACGATCATCGGGAAGAAAAATGTGAACATTGGGGAGGTGTTTTCATTCCCCTCATGATGTGTATTCGGGAGAGTTATTGAGCATTATTCAAAGAGACTGACTGCATCAATTTAACTACTTGGGGGAATTGTTCTCTTGACACCTTTTGGTATGGATCGCTTCAGACTTCAGTGGAAAAGGAATTTGAGAAGATTCATTCAAGTGTGGGATGATACGTTGCTATTCTATTGGATGATATAACCTCGAACGAAGAATCACGATGATTATTCTTAAAAAGAGCAGCAAGATCGATGATAATGGTGTGCTTATTTGTGCACTGGCTAAGCAAGTGAAATAGAGCTTCGAATCTGCTCAACAAAAGGATTTTCGGTTTGGGGGAAGCTGCCAAAGTCTCACTTTCAGATGGTTCAATTTCTCTCAATTCAGGAGCCTCGAAGCTTTGGTGGTGAATGTTTAAGAGATGATGACTTCTATCTTCTACAACGGGGTGCCTCGATATCCTTATTCGATACTCGTCATCATCTTCTTAAACTATATCATACTTTATCGTAAATATTTATCAAAAAAACCAAATACAAAAATATAAAACCAATATATATATATATATATATATATATATATATATATATATATATATATATATATATATATATATATATATATATATATATATATATATATATATATATATATATATATATATATATATAAAACATTCAAAAACCCATAAAAACTCAGAAAATGCCAAATACCAAAAATATGTTTCTCAAGACATGTTTCTGATATCGACACATCTACGGTCTTAGAAATGTCATTCAACAAGGGACCATAGATAAAGTGCGAGCAGAAGGTGTAAATATTTCTTTTTCAAAACATGTCTCAAAATATGGCTTGCGTTATTTCAGATGTAACCTGTGCTTAAATAATGGCTTGCGTTATTTCGAAGTAACCCGCGCGTAACCATGGGTGCTATTATTTCAGATAGCAACCTGTTCTTCAAAGAGGGAAAGTATTGCACTTACAAAATTTTCAAAAATTTCGTGCACTTATCCTAAAACTAAATGAGGAAAGTATGTCGAAAAGACTGGTGTACTCAAATACTTTTCCTTCTAAAATTCTTCAGAAAAATATTTGTTTTAACTAAATTGTGGTAAATGAGTTGCTTTAAAATCAATCAGAATCAAGGTCTCATAAATTTGCAAAACCCAATCAATGAGTTCAGCTTATTTAAAACTTTTTATGAAATGAGTCATTGATTGAGGGGGAGAATAGTTTTCAAATTTATATCATCTATCGAGCTTATCTAATTATCCTACGTGCTTAACTGAAAAAGATATTTGGCTATGTCGAAGGACTAGGAATCTAGGATATGATTATTTGGATTAGATGATTAGAGTTTGATAAACACACAATTCCCATGCCTTTTATGATATGATTGATATGTTGGATTGACTTGTATTAGTCGATTGCTGTTTTGGTGTTGTCGACCACCATATATCTGTTTGTATGTCTACTAACGTATGCATATATCATGGATTATAAGAATGTTCCCGCGTCAGGATCCCACAATTGAAGATGATTGGATGGCGATAGAGAGGGCAACTCTTTCTTGGGCCCAAAAGAAGAACGGGACTTAATTAGATCCTCTATGGATAGTTGGCATTAGATGCAATTAGAGAGGTCTCATGGCATCAGATATGTTTTTCTTCAAAGCCTTACAGCAACAACAGTATGCCTCAACCACTTAACATATCTTTGTGCAGGAAAAAGTAATGGATGATACCATTTTTCTTAAAACAATTTGAAAATATTGTTTTGAAAATGGAAAATATTGTTTCGAAAATAAATTGGACTTAAATTTTGGAAATCACCGGACTTCATTTTATCAAATCTTAAGTCACTCAATCATCAACTACGGTCATCGATTAAGGGGGAGAGTGATTTAAAATAAAATATTTTCAAATGATATTTCTTCATAAACGTTGGGTTTTATGCTAAAAGTGGTGATCTAAAGATTTAATGTTATGTCATGGTATGATTCTCTTTAAAACTCAAAGATCTTTCAAAATAAATTTTTTTCTGTTCTTGTTTGGTTGTGAAATTGTTTTCTTTCCTTAAAGATCTCTTAAAACTATCATACCGGCACTAACAATCTTTAATGTCTTAAATTGGTCTATATCAGGCATTTTTAAAATTAAATCAGGCACGTCTTTCCCTAAAATTTTCTAAAGATTTAATCAACGGGGATCACAAATCTCAATTGGTTTGAAATTTTGTCGGGGGAGGGGAGAGATCGTGATTTAAATCTCAAATGGTTGTAAAGGGGATGTTTCAAAAGCAACCTTCCTTAATGTGCAAACGCTTCAAATACATGATGCACATTGATTGAGGAGGGCATTTAACCAAAAACCAGAAGAAATTTAAACATGCACCTGTCTCCCATGTGTTCTTCAAACTTATGAAATCATTGGGATCAAAATCTCAAATGGTTGATATTTTTGATCGGGGGAGAATTGTGATGAATTAGAAATCTGATAAAAGGTGATCATTTGATTCAATTATGCAGGTGCTCTCCCATATGTGATAAACTCTTTCGAATCTCCGAAGCACCACTATTGCGGGGAGCATTTGCAAACGAAATAAACTATCAAGGTACAACTAATATTTGATGTTTTAACTATGCTACCTTGATGATTTTCTAAATGGTTCTTTGATGGATGGCCGGTGTGATGCGTGAAAGTACTTATGAACTCTCCTCTATGTGCTAACATGATTTCAAACAAAAAACGCACATTTGAGGGGGAGGAATACCAGGAAAATCAGATGCTTTTTCTATGGAAATTGTTGCATCAAAGAAATATATTTCAAAGGACTCTTGCATCCATAGTGCTAAACAATTTCCAAATCACATGCACATGGGAGGGGGATCATTTCTAAATGATCAAAAA
>OU343220.1:230583506-230778473 GCA_910596185.1 Chrysanthemum makinoi
CAACTCGTAATTTAGGTCATTTTACAAACTTTAAAAGTTTCACTATTTCATCATTTATCGTAAACTACGTTTACAGTATCAAATCGCGTAACCTTGGTTTAACTGCGAATTCATGAACATATCATCAAGGACATTTCATATAGACTATATTTAGTCTACATAACATCATTTCATATCGGTTCATGCAAGGTTTTGCATTTATTCATTAAACGTTTATTTCCTATTAAATAAACGCTATCGCGTAAACATTTATTTTGAATATTGATCCGACACTTCCAAAAATATTCTTAATATATTTTTATACTCCTTTTAAGACTATAAAAATTATATTATGGTTTACCGATGTTTCAATTTATTTTGTATATAAATTGTTATATTTATATAATTACGACGGTTTTCTTAAAAACTACACGATAGTTATTATTTCACTCAAATTTTGCAAGAAATATATTTTTATAATTTTTATGACCTTAATATATTTTATCTTGACCGTTAAAATTTTATCTAACGCTACCCTAAATACTCAAATGTGTATTTAATTTACCACAAGTCTTCAATTTACTTACATGTTATTACACTTAAACATAATTAAAAAAAAAAATTGTATTAAAGGTGACTAACACCCCCTTGCCGACTCAAGGGGGGTGAGTCATTTGGTTTACAAATATCTTTACTTTGGATATTGTATTATACTCTTTCACTTCATTATTTCACAAGTAAAAAGATCACAAACCCATTTGCTTCTCTCTTCCTCTCAAAACCGGCAACCACAAGACCAAGGAAGGATTTCATCAAAATTTTCAAGACAAGGTTTTTTACACTCTAGTATCACTTGTTGTTAAGGGTTTGCAATAAAAACCTAGGGTGATTAGGAAAAATCCATTGTCCATAAACCTCATCAAGTTACTAGTAAGCATCCATATTCATGTTTTTATTTCATATTCATTGTTATGGTCATTTCATTTTACTTGAGAAAACATGCAAGTCTCATGAGGTTTATACCACTTTTTCATTGATTTTAAGAGTTATATATATATTTGACATCCTATAATTACTCCTTGTTATAAATCACACTTGGTGATGTCTAGGAACCCATGACACCCTAAGAAGGTGTATGGTAGGATTAGAATAGCTTCGGAGTTGTTTTGAATGGGTTAGAATAGGTTTGGCGCGAGAAAAACTCATTTCGACAAGTTTGCAAAAGGGTCTGTCCTTATTTTCAAAATCTGGAAAATTCGACAGTGGATAAATTTTTTTGGCCTAGATAATTAGAAAATAAACTTTAAAACGAAAACGCTTGAGCGGATTAAAACGGAGCTATAACGAAGAAGTTATGAATTTTTCAATTTGGCGACGAAAACTATAATTTTCTGGAAATTTCAGCATGTATTGTTTATTTTGTACGAGTCAAAAATGAAACTTAGGCGTTATAAATTATGTCGACTTATCAAAAACATACTAGTATACTTTGATACAAAGCTAAGGACATATAAAACGTAGAAAACGGATTTGTAATGATCAAATTATACATGTTTACAAAAAGTTGTCGTAACTTTTTATAAGAGGAAAACTATTAAATTTCTAATAGGCAAGTATTACGGCAACAAGTTGGAGGATGTTTTTAACAATGATGTAGTACTTTATATAAAGTGATGTCTTCTAGTAAAAGTAAGTTCGCCAGCCATATTTCCAAAATGTCAAACCGTTCGTCAAGCGGAGTTGTAACGAATAAGATACGGTCACTTAAACTTCGCCGAAAACCACCCTGAAACAATATTTTTGGACAAAAGTACCATACTTTACCTATATTTTTCTCCATGATCGAGACCTCTAGGATGAAAACTTAAATGCTAAAACTTTGAGATAATGATACAAGCTTCCCAAAACCGTTAAGTTCGTTTCCTAACACTCGACGTGCACCATTTTACGACTAGCTTTTTGAGGCCATTTTAGTCACTTTCATGAAAATTTCAACGACATTATTTTACGACGAAAAGTTATAATTTCACAATAAATCATTAAATGATTATCGTAGATATCATTTCAACGTAAATACTTGTAAAGTATTTTATAACATAACGAGATGTCATAAACATATATTTCGATGATAAATTCTATTTTCAAAAGCGTACAAGTGGTATAAATTTCATGAGTTTGCATGCCGCGACATTACATCATAACTTATCATAAAGCATATCATTCATAATAGGTCATGGTCAGAGGAGGTTGCGCTCATTTCAGTATTGCCTTTACATCATCATTATCATTGCAACAGGTGAGTTTTCATAGCCCGATTTATTCAAGTTTTTACTTTATTTCAAACCTACGGGGAGAATACATTGTACATCATTTTTATTACGATACCAAGTATATCAAATTCATTACATTGCTTAAGTTACCTCATGCCAATTGAATGTCCCCATTATATAACATGAACCGTTAATTTCATAGAAGCGAGGGTGAGTGGATAGATCTATCGAGGGTAACTCCTCCATCCGGGGGTGGTGGATTGGTTAAACGGATGCATTTCATTTAATATCATTATTTGAGTTGTTTGGCAAACACTCTGTTGGGGCGAACATCATAATCAGTCTAGTTTCGGTGTCATGGGCTTATAGCAATTGTATCATTTTGTGACATCATTGTCATACAAACTTATACTTGTGGTAGTCGTATTATGCATATACATAAACTCTATGAACTCACTCAACCTTTGTGTTGACACTTTTAGCAATGTATTTTCAGGTAACTAAGGCTTTCACTTCATGGCATGCATGTGGACATATCATAGAGTCGCGGTGACGAAGCGTCTCACATGGGATTTATACACTTTAAAAACATCGTTTGACTTGTACCAAACTTATTTTCCGCACATTGTAACTTTCATTTGGGACCTATCTTTGTAACTCTGAATGTTTTTATTAAATCAAGCGATGTATTTTCCAAACGACACTTTAGGTCGTTCAATATAACTGTGATTGTGATGCTATGACAGTCAACCCCCAGGAATTCCATTCCGCTGCCAAACAGGTAATTTGGGGGTGTGACAGATTGGCATCAGAGCTTCGGTTATAGAGAACTAGGTTGCATCATTGACCCTAGACTATAACTACATCATCATAGCATTTCATCATTTCATCATTTCATCATAAGTGCATAGTCACTATACATGCGGTTTCATACGCACATTTTACGAGTTATTTACTTTCATTTCAAAATCGATTGTCACATAGATGCCTTCAAATACCCATCCCATCATACTCACATCACTTTGACATGGAGAATGCCCTGTCATTCCCTATTACAATTTTAACATTAGTTGACTCAACACCGATAACATCAGATGATGAGACCCTTTTAGGAGGACAGTTGCACCTACACCATCGCGATCACTATTGATTCACCGTAGGATCAGGAAAAATTTTATCATTCGGTTGGGACAGATTATACCATTTGGTAGAACTTATAGGTTTAGTCCTAATGAACCTTTTTTTTAACTCACCACAAGGATTTTCATTATCATCATTGTCATCATTTTCATCATCATTGTCATCTAGAGTACCATCCGTGTCATCACGTCTCATAGACACTACTCATACACCTGACTTGCAGCTTGGGCAGCGTGCATGATTTGACACACCATTATCATTTATCACTAAGACTATAGACACTACACCGTCTCATAGGTTTGAGGACTGTGAGATTTCTAGGACTATTGCTGCTAGACCGCCTACTACTCCTACACTTGAAACACGATTTGACCATCAACAGGAAAAGATAATAGGTACCTTTCAATCTTATGTAATCTTTATCCCTTATTATCTCCACAATAATCAAAACCTTTGTTTATTTCATTTCCTATTCCAATTGCCCAATTTTCAATCATTTCGCGACAATACATCACTATCTTACTAAGGGTTAGGCCAACTTTATTCTTAACCAATTAGGAGACTATTACCATTCTATGAGGTTGCCCCGTGTATCCTACAAACCATTCAACAAATTATATTTCAAGCTATTTTGCTACCATTTCATGAAAGTATTTCATTTAATTTTAT
Organism: Chrysanthemum makinoi; assembly: GCA_910596185.1. Taxonomy (NCBI): domain Eukaryota; kingdom Viridiplantae; phylum Streptophyta; class Magnoliopsida; order Asterales; family Asteraceae; genus Chrysanthemum; species Chrysanthemum makinoi. The sequence goes on from OU343220.1 coordinate 230,587,565, forward strand.
TTCGAGCTATTTTACACCATCTTAGAAACATTGTTTCATAAAGTTTTAAAACAAGTTGTTTCGTTACCACCCTATCAATTGGTTTTCAGTCATTTTATCAACTATTTAATATCATCATCGAAACGATTTCATGTTACTCTGAAAAATTATTGAGCCATTATCTTACAAAAACAAAACGTTGAATACCATCTAAAACTTCGGAGGAACATAATACCATTTCAATAGAAACAAGCATCACATCGTTTGTCCTCGATTATACATGGCCTGATCACCTATGTATAATTTAGGAAGAATTATGTCATGAAAATAATTTTCACTCAAAAGCAAAGCTTTGTAATCAGATAATTTGTTCATAAACATTTCTTTTGTTAACACTCTATAGAAGCCTACGCCATTCATCCCTCACTCAACCGATAAGTTAGAATTTGACGAGGGATCTTTTTAGGAAAGGCTTCTTATACCATCTATGAGGAGGATTCTTCGATACAAGAAGACAATGAAAACATTCTAGGACTACCAACAAGGACTAGAAGTATATAGTGAGACGTTTCAAAACTCAAAAAAAATCTTAAGCATCACGGGACAATCCGAACCACTATTTTTGGTTTAGAAGCCAAATTATATCATCTCAAAAGTACTAGTTAGACCGAGTTACGAGATTTAGTACGAAGCGTATACACACTAAGCAACATCATAGGGATAAACCAAGTCTTCTAAATGAGACTACAGAACATTTCACTAAACATGGCCTCAACAATATGTGAACTTCCCTACAATGAGTTTCCCTTAAAGGAAAATTTGGTTAAATTTAAGTTATCGATATAAACTTCCTCTAAGACATTGTGTTCTCTAGAAATCCCGAGTAACCTCACTTCTATATCAAGAGATGCAACAGGTTTGAACATATCGAACAAACAATGACTCTCCATCTACAAGTGAAATTAGAACAAACATTCCTTGGTATAGTATAAACTGATATCTACTTTTTGGCTAGCATGATAACAATCTAAGTGATGAAATATTTTAGAAGCACTCAATATCGAAACAAATCTTGAAAATCAATCACTACACCACATCACTTAAATATTTAAGGTTTTGTGACTTTACAACATATAGCATGGAAACACTTTGATAATCAAACAATAAACATTTTAGTCATGGAGACTAAACACCTTAGGCAAGTAAGATTCAAATCATGACATTCGCTGGAACGAGAAACGCGAGGAATTACAATTGTTACCCATAATCTATTCCTTTCTATAAGGTCCTTTTCGACAGACTTAACATTTTGAAATTTGGCATGAGTCACGTGGTATCAATTCCAGTTGTACCTATTAAAAGCTATTCGCTTCACCTTAGGCTCCTGATAACCATATCAATCTTTCCATGGAACCTACTAGGACATGATTATCACCTACTATCCTCAGCTCAATGGTTAGAGCGAGAGAACAATTCAAACGTTACAAGATATATTCAAGGCATGTGTGATTTTTCTAGAAATGATTAGGCAAATCATTCTTCATCGAACAAATTGCTTTACAACAATAGTTAGCACATGAACATATTGACTACACCAATTGAGGCACTCTATGGTTGAGGTGTCAATCACTTACTCACAGGTCAAAACCAGGAAAGTTTAACTCACTAGTCCATAAGTCATTCATGAAACAACAAAGTGATCGAACATATCAAAAATCAGTTACAAGTAACAACGTATAGCTAGATAAGCTATGTCGATATCGACTATAAGAAAAATATTGGAAGTATGTGCCATAAGTCGCAAACCATTAGAAGTTCAAGTTGGCAAAAATATATGTTCAGCATCCCGTCTTGGAAAGTTGGTACGATTCAGAAAAACATTGGACGACCGAATGCGACTCAAATATCCTTACCTTTCACCGATAACACCGTAGAACCTAACATGGACTGAATTCAGGGACTGAATTCCTTTTTGGTTGGGCGAATGTGACAACTCGTAATTTCCGGTCATTTTACAAACTTTAAAAGTTTCACTATTTCATCATTTATCGTAAACTACGTTTTCGAGTATCAAATTCGCGTAACCTTAATGGTTTAGCTGCGAATTCATGAACATATCATCAAGGACATTTCATATAGACTAGATTTAGTCTACATAACATCATTTCATATCGGTTCATGCAAGGTTTTGCATTTATTCATTAAACGTTTATTTCCTATTAAATAAACGCTATCGCGTAAACATTTATTTTGAATATTGATCCGACACTTCCAAAAATATTTTTAATATATTTTTATACTCCTTTTAAGACTATAAAAATTATATTATTGGTTTACCCGATGTTTTCAATTTATTTTGTATATAAATTGTTATATTTATATAATCACGACGGTTTTCTTAAAACTACGATAGTTATTATTTCACTCAAATTTTGCAAAAATATATTTTATAATTTTATGACCTCAATATATTTTATCTTGACCCGTTAAATTTATTTTTATCTAACGCTACCCTAAATACTCAAATGTGTATTTAACTTACCACAAGTCTTCAATTTACTTACATGTTATTACACTTAAACATAATTAAAAAAATTTGTATTAAAGGTGACTAACACCCCTTGCCGACTCAAGGGGGGTGAGTCATTTGGTTTACAAATATCTTTACTTTGGATATTGTATTATACTCTTTCACTTCATTATTTCACAAGTAAAAGATCAAACCCATTTGCTTCCTCTCTTCCTCTCCAAAACCGGCAACCACAAGACCAAGAAGGATTTCATCAAAATTTTCAAGACAAGGTTTTTATCACTCTAGTATCACTTGTTATTAAGGTTTTGCAATAAAACCTAGGGTGATTAGGAAAAATCCATTGTCCATAAACCTCATCAAGTTACTAGTAAGCATCCATATTCATGTTTTTATTTCATATTCATTGTTATGGTCATTTCATTTTACTTGAGAAAACATGCAAGTCTCATGAGGTTTATACCACTTTTTCATTGATTTTTAAGAGTTATATATATATTTGACATCCTATAATTACTCCTTGTTATAAATCACACTTGGTGATGTCTAGGAACCCATGACACCCTAAGAAGGTGTATGGTAGGATTAGAATAGCTTCGCAGTTGTTTTGAATGGGTTAGAATAGGTTTGGCGCGAGAAAAACTCATTTCGACAAGTTTGCAAAAGGGTCTGTCCTTATTTTCAAAATATGGAAAATTCGACAGTGGATAAAATTTTTTGGCCTAGATAATTAGAAAATACACTTTAAAACGAAAACGTGGCGCTTGAACGGATTAAAACGGAGCTATAACGAAGAAGTTATGAATTTTCAAGTTGGCGACGAAAACTATAATTTTCTGGAAATTTCAGCATGTTATATTTATTTTGAACGAGTCAAAAATGAAACTTAAGCGTATAAATTATGTCGACTTATCAAAAATATATTAGTATACTTTGATACAAAGCTAAGGACATATAAAACGTAGAAAACGGATTTGTAATGATCAAATTATACACGTTTACAAAAGTTGTCGTAACTTCATTTTATAAGGAAAAACTATTAATTTCTAATAGGCAAGTATAGGCAACAAGTTGAGGATGTTTTTAACAATGATGTAGTACTTTTTATAAAGTGATGTCTTCTAGTAAAAGTAAGTTCGCCAAGCATATTTTCCAAAATGTCAAACCATTTGTCAAGCGGAGTTGTAACAAATAAGATACGGTCACTTAAACTTTGCCGAAAACCATTCTTAAACAATATTTTGGACAAAAGTACCATACTTTACCTATATTTTTCTCCATGATCGAGACCTCTAGGATGAAAACTTAAATGCTAAAACTTTGAGATAATGATACAAGCTTCCCAAAACAGTTGAGTTCGTTTCCTAACACTCGACGTGCACCATTTTACGACTAGCTTTTCGAGGCCATTTTAGTCACTTTCATGAAAATTTCAACGACATTATTTTACGACGAAAAGTTATAATTTCACAATAAATCATTAAATGATTATCGTAATATATCATTTCAACGTAAATACTTGTAAAGTATTTTATAACATGACGAGATGTCATAAACATATATTTCGATGATAAATTTTATTTTCAAAAGCGTACAAGTGGTATAAATTTCATATGAGTTTGCATGCACGACATTACATCATAACTTATCATAAAGCATATCATTCATAATAGGTCATGGTGGAGAGGTTGCGCCTCATTTCAGTATTGCCTTTACATCATTATTATCATTATCATTACAGCGGTGAGTTTTCATAGCCCCGATTTATTCAAGTTTTTACTTTATTTCAAACTCACGGGGGAGAATACATTGTACATCATTTTTTTTATTACGATACCAAGTATATCAAATTCATTACATTGCTTAAGTTACCTCATGCCAATTGAATGTCCCCATTATATAACATGAACCGTTAATTTCATAGAGGTGAGTGGATAGATCTATCGAGGGTGACCTCCATCGGGTGGTGGATTCCAACTGGTTAAACGGATGCATTTCATTTAATATCATTATTTGAGTTGTTTGGCAAACACTCTGTTGGGGCGAACATCATAATCAGTCTAGTTTCGGTGTCATGGGCTTATAGCAATTGTATCATTTTGTGACATCATTGTCATACAAACTTATACTTGTGGTAGTCGTATTATGCATATACATAAACTCTATGAACTCACTCAACCTTTCTGTTGACACTTTTAGCAATGTATTTTCAGGTAACTAAGGCTTTCACTTCATGGCATGCATGTGGACATATCATAGAGTCGCGGTGACGACGCGTCTCACATGGGATTTATACACTTTAAAAACATCGTTTGACTTGTACCAAACTTATTTTCCGCACATAGTAACTTTCATTTGGGACCTATCTTTGTAAACTCTGATTGTTTTATTAAATCAAACGATGTATTTTCCAAACGACACTTTAGGTCGTTCAATATAACTGTGATTGTGATGCTATGACAGTCAATCCCCAGGAATTCCATTCCGCTATAAAAACAGGTAATTTGGTGTGACAAATAGCAAAATGTTGAACTTTTTACCCAAAGTGCTTAGAAAATTACAGTAGAAATGACCAGAACCAAATATCACGAGTTCAAAAGTGAAGAAAAACGTAAAGCTTGAACTTTTTGCAAAACTTCAAACTTTAGCACCAAATAAACCTTAAACCACAAGAATCTTGAATTTTAAATTGCAAAAATTAAAGCTTTAGCGTGACAAATATCCTACTAAATGGCTATTAAACTTCGCGTAACCCTTCAAAACAAACACAAACACTCCTAAACCATTGTTAGGCGATAGATACCAATTGTTAGGACCTAAGATATATCAACCTTATCACAAAAATACCCACGTTTTGCTTAGAACACGTTAACACACAAACAAACTATCGTGAAACCGAAATAAAGATGAGAAAGATGGTGACTTGATGTTATACAAACCGTGTATGTTGTGAGAGAAGATGAAACAATAGATGTTTTATTTCAAAGGAAAAACACACACACACACTTTCAAGCACACCCCTCAAATGACCATTTGAGGGGTATTTATAGTCCAAGGGACTTGATGCCCTAAAAGGCTTTCCATGGGCCTCGTGGGTTGGACATGGATTGGATTGGGTTGCTTGAACTTAAACAAGGCAAGCTAATCCTAACGCCTAGCCATTTAGCTTAGTCCAATCCACGAGCCCGTTGACTATTCTATCACGATATCTAACACGTTACAAAGTTCCTAATCGTGAATGACCATCACTTCTAATATAAACTATTAAGGCTAACATTTGGTCATACATCAAGTCCCTGTGCTCATGAACATTTTCATCGAAGCCGTACCTTTGCTTTTAGATCGGCATAACTTGCAGCAGCCAGTATGTTGTTCCCACAATGTTTTAGTAACCCACGAGTATAGCTTCCTTGAAGCTCCGGTGATCCAGAGCCAACGCCTTTCGGTGAGGGAAGAACATTGTCAAACTCTTTGAATTCATCGAGCTTGAGGATTGAAGCATGATCATCATGTTGGAATGGGGATGCATTATGCTCCTGGATGGTGAGGCTCTTGTTTAGATTGAACCTCGCATCCATTTCTTCGGTGATAAAATCTCATCTTCATTTAAACAAGGTCATCCTCTGAGAATAGAATACCGATGACATCAACAATTGTGAGCAAGGGGTTGGTGATGGGTTCCATATCGTGGGTGGTATATATCCCTTTGAGTCTTTGTCCCCGTTGACCCCTCAAACGGTGGGAGTTTCCGGTGCCTTCTCGGAGTCGGGATTGGTTTGGGTTCCGTATCGTGGGTTGTTTCTTTCCCTCCGAGTCTTTGTCCCCATGACCCCTGAGACACTGGTGGGTGTTCCCAGTGCCTTTGGAGTCGATGATTGTTGTATCCCTATCAGTGGGTTGTTTGTTTCCCCCCGAGTCTTTGGGATCGATCAGTGTGCCCTCAGACAAAGACTTGGATTTGTTAATGTCATCATTAGGCGTGGTGGAAGGCTCCCCTACCCGTGGGTTGTTTGTTTCCCTCTCGGATCTTGGGGAGTAGTAGGTGTGACCAAGGCAGCGTGATATATCGGTGTCCTTCGTTGTCACGGGGTGGTGGTTGTTGCACAGTGGGTGGGTGTATGTTTAGTCTCGGGCTTTTTGTGCCTCTTAGGCTGTGCTCCTGAAGCCTCAGGGCCCTGAGACTTTGGTTTAGTCTTAGTCCCTCACGAGACTTCCCCTTTCTCTTTTTAGGAGCAGGGTTTGGAGACACTGATCCACTTTGATTGTTTACAGCAATCATGTGGGCCGTCAATTCAATGGGAGTGACAAGGGATGGGTCCTTTTAAAAATTTGATGGGCTGGGATGCGGGTAAATTTCCAAATTTTTCATCCTGAGTATAATTTGAACCCGATGCGATTGCAAAGCACAAGAGACAAACCTAGGATACGAAACGTACTTCGTCCTAGTTTTGCTCTGTAGCTTAGTTACGAGATCACTGTAAATGATCTCCCCTATGTGACCCCATTCATCAAGCAGTATGCCATCATCAACTGAATAGAGTTAACTTGTTCAGTGGATGAGTGGTTCCCGCCGAGGACCTGAATCACAAAAGTGAAAAGGATCCTCCAAGCCACGGGGAATGATCTTTTAGTGACTGGAGTCTTGTCCAAAAAAGTTGGATCTAAAACCATTTGTTTTAACCCATCCTTTCTTGTGGAGGGTTCAGGATGGGCGACATAAACACCTTTGTTATAATCTAACCATGTTGAAGTGCAAAAGTTTTGTAATCCGAGTGTATTGTTGCCCCCATTAAAGGTGAACTTGATGAGATACTCACTGAGTGGTCTAAGGTTATTCTCATCGAAGAAGGTGTCGGTCAAAGGCATTAGCTGTAACCCAAAACTCCTGAGGTAGTTTGGGTACGATCTTGAGAACATTTTACAAAGGCCGTTTTGAGTGGGCAGTTGAATAAAAATTTTATAATGTCTTTGTAGGTTGGGACATTTTGGTATTCAAAATTTCCTATGACATTATTTGTTTTAAATTCAACGTTAGTAAGATCCCCTACCCAATGAGAAGCAAACTGGAGAGATTGTGTTCTAGCCATTAAAGAAGATTTTAGGGTTTAAAAAATGTTTTGACTAGAACAATCAAAGTATTTGGATATCTCAAGTTTGTGATGAAAAACTTTTGTAAATGTTTACAAGGAGGGTTTTCAAAAGAGGTTTTAAAGATTTTGAGAACACACAAATTTTTGGATTTGAGAAAGGATTTTGTGAGAGTTTAGTTGCAGTGATTTGTTGTGTGTTTGTGGTTTTGAAGAGGGTATTTATAGGGTAGTGAGAGGGTGGTTTTTGTATAAATTTGGATATGTAAAGACCATTTTTGAAATCGTTTGATATTCCACATTTAATGCCCCCCACCACTTCACGCAGATAAATCCGTCTTTCAAGGAAAAGATTGCAATGCACAGTAAAGTGTACTTTAGCAGATAATAAAATATCCATAGGATATTTTATGTGAGAGAAACTTTTAATGCCAAGTGGGATGAGGTAAATGATGATACTCCTGACGGTAAGACATGTATTCCTATATTAAATTGGTGGGATTACCAACCTAGGACATTTAAGTAACTAATACTTGGAGCAGTTAGTTACTCATTCAATATACTGTCGGGGACCTGAGGTGAGTATTAATCATTCAGTGAGGTTTGTTTTGGATGTTAGGGGAGACGAACCAATTCACGAACTTCTGAGATTGGTTTTAGGATGCGACTTTCAATGTCAAGCATTCCCAACTCAGCTTTCATCTCGAAGGTGGGTTCATGAAGATATCGGCCGTTGATATTCAGTAGGGAGGGATGAAATGAAGTTCTATGTCTCCTTTCATTATGTGATCCCTGATGAAGTGATATCCGATATCAATGTGTTTGGTTCTTTGGTGGAGGACAGGGTTGTTGGAGATTGCAATAGCACTATTATTATCCGGAAGATGGGCACCATTTGTAATGGATGTTATAGTCACTGAGTTGACTTTTCATCCATAATACATTGGCACAGCATCCTGCTGCGGCTACATATTCACTTCAGCTGAGGACATAGCCATTGATTGTTGCTTTTTAGCACTCCAACAAACCAGTTTTCCTCCAAGAAATTGGAGGACCAAGGTACTTTTTCGTCCATGTTATTGCAACGGCATAATCGAGAATCGAGTAACCCTTGAGATCAAACCATGAGCATTTTGGATAATAGAGTCCAAGGCTTGGGGTTCCTTGAAGTGAGTATTCTTTTAGCTGATGAGATGGGATTCTTTAGGATTGGATGATATCTTGCTATTAGAGAGGAGAATTGGATATCGGTCTAGAAGCGGTTAGATACATCAGTGAGCCTACAATCCCTCTAAAATGAGTTTGATTAACTGATTTACCACTGAGATCAGGTCCAAGGTTGTTAGGTGGGACCATTGGAGTTTTCGAGGCCAGTCAGATATCTCATATTTTTCGAGATTTCTGGTGTATTTCTCTTGGCTGATGGATATTCCTTTGTCAGTTTGCCTGATTTGTAGTCCAAGAAAGTATGTGAGTTCCCCTATCATGCTCATTTCAAACTTCTTAGTCATCGGTTTTCAAACTGTTTGCAAAGGTTGTAGTTTGTTGAGCCAAAGATGATGTCATCAACATACACTTGGACTAGAATCACATCTTGTTGAGTTCTATAGACAAACAGTGTGTTGTCTATCTTTCCTCTGACAAACTTGTTTTGTATCGGGGAAGGTGAGAGTTTCATACCATGCCCTGGGAGCTTGTTTAAGTCCATAAAGAGCTTTGTCAAGCTTGGGACATAGTCAGGGAATTCACTACTCTCAAAGCACAGGTTGCGAACATATACATCTTCCTTGAGATCACCATTTAAGAATGCACTTTTAACATCCATTTGGTAGACCCTGAAGTTCATGTATGTTGCATATGCAAGAAAGATCCTGATGGCTTCCATTCTTGCAACAAGAGCAAATGTTTCATCATAGTCAATGCCTTCTTGTTGACTGTAACCTTTGGCTACAATTCTGGCTTTGTTTTTAATAATGAGTGCCGTTTTCATCAGTTTGTTTCGAAAACCCACTTCATTCCTATGACTACGACATTCTGAGGACATTTGATCAAGGTCATGACCTTGTTTTTATCAAACTGTTGCAGTTCTTCTTGCATAGCCTGAACCCGGCTTGGGTATTTTAGAGCCTCAGTGACACTTTTGGGTTCTATTTCTGATAGGTAATCAACACATAGACATTCATTGGTGAGGCTGCGATTAAGTTAGCGACCATGCTTCTAGAGCATTCCTCAGTGGGTTCACCAATGATGTTTACAAGCTCTATATCTTGAGATCTAGTCCACTTACTTTGTGGTGGGGATCTGAGCTTGAAGATGTCACTGGGAGTTCAGGTGTGAGAGCCACAAGATCATTTAGATCTGTCGAGTGATTTGTTACGGTAGAGGTTCTTGAGTTATAGGATCCTGATCATATGGATCAGTGTTACCTATCCTAGTAGGGATGACTGATTATCAATGAATTCACTGATAGTTGGTTGTGACAGGTTGTGGGGCAAGACATAATATGAGATGTCAACATCGGCTTGGTATGAGGAATTGGTTTCATGTTGTACTCATCGGAGGATATCTTGATGAGTTATCAATTCCTATTTCTTCAGTGTTGGTGAATCGATGCTTTCTATACTTTCATCAAAGGTGACATGATAGGTTTCCTCAACTTGTTGTCTCCTTGTGTTAAATACCATGAAGGCTTTGGAGATCAGTGAGTAACCTAAAAGTATCCATCATCGGCTTTAGCATCAAACTTGCCTAGATGATCCTTGTGGTTATGAATAAACACAAGACATCCAAACAAATGAAAGTAGCTGATGTCAGGAAGTCTACCCTTGAATATCTCATATGGGGTTTTATTATGTCTTTTGACAATGATTGACTGTTTGAGTGTAAGGCTGTTTTAGCCAGTCCAGAAATGCTTTGAAAAGTGAGCCATTTAACATGGTTCTTGCAGCCTCAATGAGAGTTCTGTTTTTCCTTTCAGCTACCCCATTTTGTTCGGGGTATAAGGAGATGAAAATTTTGGGGAGATTCCTTCTCATCCAGAAATTCTCAAGCTCAGCATTTCTAAATTCAGTACCATTGTGGATTCGATTTGTTTCACCTGTAATGTCATTCGGTTTTCAATGTTCCGATAAATGACATTATAGTATCGTACTGACTCTTTTTAGAAAGAAAGTATACCCAAGTGTATCTTGAGAACTCATCAACAATGACAAGTGTATACCTCTCAAGTTGGATTGATCTAGGTGATTGGTCCAAATAGATCCATATGCAAGAGGTGAAGGCGACTTTGATAGAGAAGTTTTGCTTGGTTTTGAAAGATGCTCTTTTATGTTTGCCTTTTTCACAGGCTGAGCATGGTTTATCTTTTGCAAAAACCGGTGATGGTAAGCCAAGGACCTTGTTTTGTTTTGCCAAGTTGTTGATGTTTTTGAAGTTTAAGTGTGAGAGTCTCTTGTGCCATAGCCAGTTGATAGTTTAGGTGGCTTTGGCAAAAGGCAGTTCCATCTTTAGAGAGTTGACATGTCTAGGACATAAACATCATCTCTTCTAGGAGCAATCAACACAACTTCCTTGTTGGCATTGAAAATGGTACCTTGTTTGTCATTGAATTGTACAATGTACTTAGCATCACATAACTGACTAACACTGATGAGATTGTATTTGAGACCATTGACATAAGCAATCCTAGAGAAGACTATTCCATTACAGTTCTTGAACCATAACCTTCAATGGGACATGATGAGTTATCACCAAATACTACCTTTGGTCCTGGTTCCTTTACATACTTGTGCAGATATTCCTTCACACCAGTCATGCTTCTTGAACATCCACTGTCTAGATGCCGGATAGGCTCCTTGGCATGCCTCTGCACAAGTAGTAAACTGAATTAGTTTCTCTTCGTGACCCACTTACTAGTGGGCTTGGGTCTCATGGTCTCTTTGAATTGAGCAATCGATTCATGGTCAGTGGTGGAGTGCAATGAGCTACCACAGGTTTTGCATTTAGAGACTGAGGATGACTCAGTGGATTTGGGTTGTTTTGAACTTCTCCTTGCATGGATGACATTGTCATGTTGAGATGTCTTATGAGCGTGTTACCCAAATATCACGACATGTGTTCATGAAAATCATCAGGGCGATGATCATTAAAGCCACAGTGTGGGCAAGGAGGAAAAGGCTTTACTCTCAACTTTTGAGCTTTGGATGAAGAAGCATATTGATGACCAACTTTGGTGTAGTTTTCTTGGTGAGAGAGCTCACATATTGCAAGTGGTCAGCATTCCTGTGATCATCCTTTTTACAGATCATGCAAAAGAGGATTCTATAACAATTGTCAGTGGTATGACTGGTATAGTGGCACAGATCACACTTACGCTTGTTTTTGGTGGTGGCTTTTGACTTTGAGGAACTAGAGGAAGCTGACTTTGTCTCCTTGATTGGTTCAGTGACCTTTTCAATAGATTCCATTTTGTTAGATAGCTTTCTCACAAGTTGGTCATTCTTTGAATCGATCGGCTTGATGGGGCTGAGGATGTGGAATTTTCAGTGGGGTGGATTCTTGTTGAGTTGGTTTTGATGGTCTTTTCAAAATGGTTCTACCAAGTCCAGACCTTTCTTTGAGAGAGTGTGGATTGTAATGTAATGGAGTAAGCTCAGAGCTAGGATCAGCCCCGAGGAGGTTTCAAAGGTGAAAGTGGTGCTTGAGATTCATCTTCAGACTCAAAGATGTGTTCATTGCTCTGGGCACATCGGGAGAAGCATGCTCTTTAGAGCTTGACTTTGGTTCTAGAATTCTTCCAGTCAAAGTTAGGAAGCTTACTATCGGGATTAAGTCTTTCAATCCAATCAGCGGTCTTGGGAACAGACAACATATTGGTAATCATGCCACAGACACAAATGGTTTAGGACTCTGGTCTTTGTTGAGAGAGTCAGTAAGATGATGTTCACCTATGACTCTCTTTTTGCTACTAGGGGCACCCACAGCATCAAAGACTCTTGGATTCTTGGTGGTCCAACTATCAATGATATCTTTTTCTTTCTTAAGTTCATCTTGAAGAGCCTGATTTCTTTTGACTAATTCAGTGTTTTGAATCTGTAAGGTGATAGCCTCAAGCTTGTTTTGTTTTAACACAAGTAACTCATCCCTACACTTATTCAATTCAAAACTTAACTTGTTGTACTTAGAAAAAGATTTAGTCTTTGCTCCTCTACAAACTTAAGATCTACATTGATATAGTTCATATAGGACTGCTAATCAGAATCATCATCCATAGAAAGTAGAATATTTACCTTCTTCATTGTGATGTTGACCCATTCTCCATTTCTGGCATGATTCTTTCCAACAAATAGCTTGTCTTCTTCGAGAGGGGGCATGGTCTTGTGACATGCACCATTTCATCATCGATGAGGCTGGCTCTTCATCGGTCGAAGGTTTTACAACAAGACCTTTGTTTTTACCCTGCACTGATTGAACATTTTTTGTTGTTTCTGAGGGACTGGCCTCAGTAATGCAAGCTTAGCTTTGATCTTCCTATACTTGGCTTCAAAATCTATTGTTTTGTTCTGGTGGATTTATTCGAAGGTTTTGATGAGGCTGATAGATTTTAGGTTGAAATTTGCTAAAGCCGAGGACTGATTTGACCACGATGGTCTGTAAGAAGGTTGAAATTGTTTTTTGAAAAACAGTCCTTTGCAAAATGACCCTTTTGTGACACTTAAAGCATTCAGTGTCCTCGTTAGCTTTAGCAGTTGAAAAACCTTTGTTTCTTTTAATAAACCTTCAAGAGTTTTCAAGGAGTGCCCTTTCACGAAATTCAGCGTTCAGGTCATTTAGGTACTCCTCCTTGATCTCTCATCGGGCTCATCATCAAATTTTCTTGAAAATCTTGAACCACATTGTTAGAAAAGAAGGCAGTTGATATAGGTGAGGTGATGGTCGGGGACTTCTTGACTTCCTGAGACTTCTTTAAGTCAAGGTATCGTCTGTTGATGAGATTTTCCTCATAGACAAATTTCCCATAAATTTCAGGAAGCTCAAGAGTTTGGATGTGAGTTGCATTTCTAAGTCCACGAGTTTAACCATTTCTCAAGGAGACAATTAACAAAACCAACATTTATCTCATGTTTTGATAACTTAACACCATCATTAGCCAGTTCATTTAGAAGAGTTTTGTAATGGGTGTAAGTTTGAGAGAGTTTGAGAGTCCTTAGCCGAAGGTATTATACTCAAGTTTTAGGTCCATTATCCTGTTTTCCTTGGTATCAGATGGACCTTCATGGCTATGGACCAGGTCATCCCAAGTTTGTTTAGCCGTGTTACAGACTTATAGCTGACTCCATTATATCATCAGGAAGACATGATATGATGATACTTTTGAGTCTTTGGTCTTGGTTGACCACTCTCCTATCATCCTGAGTCCACTGAGCCGGGGTTTGGGCAAACCTTGGCGATCTTTGGGACAATGGGCCCTCATTAATACACTTGATATAATAAGGTTCCATTCCAATCAAATAGCAAAGCATACGCTTTTTCCATTTGTTGAATTTGCCAACTTCAAGTCTAGGGGCAACAGGTGAATAAGCTCCACCCTTTTTATCGACTAGTTGGGGTACATCAATTTCACCATAGGAATCTGATTTAAAACGTTTTAGAGCGGCTTAAAAGGTTTTATAATCAGCCTCGCTCTGATACCACTTGTTGTTCCCTATTCACTATCGTTAAAAAGGAATAATTAAGTACTTAAAGCAATTTAACAGTGAATAATGACTGAAATTAACATAAGTAAAACACAAAGTAATTTTCAACATCATATTCTTATTAGAAATAAATCAAAAGAATACGTTACCGAAGTACTTGCGGAATAGTACTTGGGATTGAAATGACAAAGTTTGGGTGACTCTAAGCTCAGGCTAAGTCGAGCACAACTCTTAGAACCAGGAGCTAGCTCAAGGATAAAGTTGTATTTGGAGGAGTGAAAAGTTGGCTTGTGTGTGTGTGTTTTACAATTCACAAGCTTAAACTTTTCACTCATTCTCTTATGCTATTTATACAAGTATGATTATTAACTTTATCCTAGAAGACAAAAACATGGATCACAGCAAACACGAATATTGATATATTCGGTTACTGTTAACCTTTCTATAGTAGTAAGCTTCTTTCCTGATAGAGAATGGCACTATAAATGGGAAGATATGATCTTGATAGATTGAGACTGTGTATAGACTGGATAAACACTTGAGGACTTAGTTTTATCTGGGTAAAACTTTCCGCCTAATCCGCTCATTCTTCAGTCTTTAAAGTCTTCAGTCTCTTTCTTCGTTTGTCTTCATGTTTTACAGTTGGAGAGGGAGTCGAAGGATTCAGTGAGTTATTGTCATCACTCATTGAATCCACTATCTTCTTCTTGACTTAGTCTTCACCCTTTAAGTTCCGCCTTAGAGAGTGGAGAGGCTCCTTCTTCGCCTCATACTAAGTGTCCTGAAGATAGCTCAGAGAGACTATGCTTCAGTGACCGATTGTGTTTAGGATTAAACACTTAGGATATTTTCTATTCAAATCCTAGTTTAAGGGGTTTGGGTATTTATGAACCATGATTATCAATTTTTCTCACAAAAATTGGAGGATAAAATTATTTGGCTTATGTATGGTATGGTATTAATTTTCACGGAGGATACAAAATTCACGGCTTGAGCTAAAAGTAAAAATGACTACGGGGTTTTATGCGGTATTGCTTACGAGGAATTGAAGTGACGTTTCTCGGGTGAACTTCTTTATCGTTTGAGACGTTGGTTGGTTGGTTGCATGTCTCAAGATAACTTGTTTGGGAATTTATTGAGTGTGATAAAGGCTTGGCTATCTAGTTACTTTTGTGATTCTTCCTTACGTTACCCACAAAGTAGCTATCACTTTTGGTGTCTCACGCTTGATTGAGGATTCGTCTAGAGGTTTTGTACATTGGGTACACCGTTTCTTTTTCACGAGGATTAGTATAAGCTTAAGTAGCAAATCTGGGGAAATCTACTTCATGTTCTAATTTGTTATATCGGGCTTACTTCACCAAGTAGTCACTGCAATTGCCGACAGAACTCATGGATGATATGTTTGCCAAAGTGTTTGATGGATGAGATGTGATCAGCAATTCTCATAGGATATTCGACGTCACATAATGTCAATGATACTTCACAGTCTAAGCAAAATCTTTCAAGAATCTTCAGCGTCGGTCATGACTTTTCAAGATGTTTGCTTATGACAAGAACTTCTCGTACAAATGGTCATACCGCGTTATGATGCTTCCGAAAGTTGAAACCATCAGGGGGAGAAACGTGTACTTTAATGTTTTACGGCCAACCTTCAGGGGAAAGTAGTGTATACTACTCGACTTAGTATGGTTTGTGAAGTTATCTACATATGGGTAAAGAATTATTGATGATGAAGAATGAACCGTTGATGAACCGCTGCATGTTCCCCTAAAACATATATTTACCGAAACCAAAGTTGTCATAACACATTTAAACTGTCATTGCTTACGGTTTAGTCTTGATTTTGTAAAATCCCGCGAAAGAAACTATTTCTCGGTTTAAATCATAGATTTGTAAAATCCCGTGAAAATGGAAACATCCTGGTAATAGTAAAGTGTATTTCTGGATCTATCTTACGGTTTATTCTTGGTTTTGTAAAATACCACGAAAAGAAACTATTTCTCGGTTTAAACCATAGAATTGTAAAATCCCGTAATGATGGAACCATCCTGGAGAAAGAAAAGTGTATTTCGGGATCTTATCTGATGTTGGTACTACGGTTTTTACTTCGAAGAAGGGATAAAGGGTGTACTTCATGAATTGGATGATTGTTTGGATTGTTTTCTTGGCAGTTTGGTTATTTCAAAGTTTTACGGGGATATGTGCGTTTAACCATGGTCGGGATGAAACCATTATCATAGTTCACTTAAAACGTCAAAGGAGGCTAGATTTGAGCTTTTAACCTGAAGATGTGACAACGGCGTTAATTCAGTATTATCTATTTGAGGTTGAAGTGAAATGTCACGGGCAAGTGCACTTAGTATTTGAAGGTATCGGGGATGGTTGGATGAAGATTCTTCGAGATCCTTGTTCGAGCTTTTAATATTTTCAAAAACGAAGACTTGGAAATCTAGTTATTTTTGGGTGACTTTTCCTTTTCTTTTACCACTTGGGGGAATTGGGCTCTTACCACCACAAAATAACTATCACTTTAAGGAGTTACGTTGTAGTGCTCAGTGTCACATTGATTTGTGGATTTTCAAGAGGTGATGTACGTCTTATACTTGTTGGTTGGTTGGTTGAATAGTATAGAGTACTTAGAGATTCAAATGGGCATGAATTCTAAACCAGCTCTTTGTTACATATGTGCAAGTTTAAGTCACGAGTTCGGGTTATTCTACTTCAGGCTCAAATTCATCATATTGGGTTTTCTCCATCAGCTGTCACAACAAAGAGCCTACTGAATGATAATGGGATTGATTACAAGTTGCCAAGAGTTGTAGAAAAGAGAGAGATTATGACGTTTGAACACAACAGTTCAAGCCTCGTACTCTAAAAGAAAAGAAAAATGTACGTTCGATTGCGCTTTATCTTCTGAAGAAGAGAAATCTTCTTATGACGTTTGAACACAACAATTCAAGCCTCGTACTCTAAAGTAAAGAAAAGTGTTCGCTTTCGGATCGCTTTATCTTCGAAGAAGAGAAATCTTCTTATTATGACCATTCTCATCAACATGCTTCATGCTTTTCCATGCTTTCACCGGTCATCAAGTGAACCGGACTCTTGTTGATTGTTTTCTTATTCCACTTGCTCAATTATAATGACGATGGTGACATCATATGCAACCTTTGAGGGGGAGAAGTGTGAAGAGACTACATTTTAAAGATATTCACTTGTTTAATCAAGAATGGCAACTCCGTATGCAATTCTTGAGGGGGAGAAGTGTGTGACTGCTACATGTTGAGTTATATCTGAGAATATATGGTCATACGGCTCCAAACTCATGTAAGAACCGAGCTTCTTCTTATCGGGTCTTCTTCACATGGAGTTTCTTCTAAGAGTCGTTGGTTAACATCTTCACACGGTGGAGTTGATTAATGACAAAGTGCTTCCATTCTGAGGCTGATTTCCTTAATGAACATCTTTGTTCTTGTTGATTGGGAGGGATTTGACTTAAGGGGATTTGCTATTTGTAAGTTAACGGGAATGCATTTTGGTGAGTTGAAGATGTTGACTTTATATTCCCCAATTGGACAATCTTGAAGAAGGTCGAGTTCTGATCGGTTCTACATTTTCTGCTACATGTTAGAAGACTAAAGACGAGTTGCATTTAACGATCCAAAAACTTCTTCTTATTAGGATTTATTCATCATAAAGATTGTCGGTTTAGGGAGAGCACTAACGGGGAGAGTGAAATGTCCGATTTAATCCCCAATTAGACTTGCTCACATTCTTCTTCACAGTTGATTCTCACAAGATTTCAAGCGATATTCTCAACAGATTTCAAGTATTTGGGCTTATAATGTTTTCTTGATTACAAGTATCAAAACCGGGGGGAAGGAGACACGCATCTAAACGAGAGTAAACTTGATGAACTTAATACTTCTAAGTGATTGAAGATATCCGGGAAGACAAATGTCATTACCGCATGTGAGAGAAACTCAAGGTTTGACTCATGCGTTTGTGTCATTATTCCAACTATGTGGGGAAGAGATGAAAGAGTTAGTTTACGAAGATAAAAGAGGTACACAAGTATGACATATTAGGGAGATAAATGTGTAACGGGAGAGGGAGGTGTTATCGGTTATTCCTTCCTTGGGTATTGGTGTACGGTTCTTGAGCTTCATACACGCGATCATCGGGGAAGAAAAATGTGAACATTGGGGAGTGTTTTTATTCCCTCATGATGTGTATTCGGAAGTTCTTGTAGGTATTGGTGTACTTCGGGTTCTTGAGCTTCATACATCTGCGATCATCGGGGAAGAAAATGTGAACATTGGGGAGGTGTTTTCATTCCCCTCATGATGTGTATTCTGGAGAGTTCTTGAGCATTATTCAAAGAGAGCTGACGCATCAATTCAACTACTTGGGGAATTGTTCTCTTGACACCTTTTGGTATGGATCGCCGGACTTGTGGAAAAGGAATTTGAGAAGATTCATTCAAGTGTGGGATGATACGTTGTTGTTCTATTGGATGATATAACCTCGAACGAAGAATCACGATGATTATTCTTAAAAAGAGCAGCAAGATCGATGATAATGGTGTGCTTATTTGTGCACTGGCTAGGTAAGCTTGAAATAGAGCGAATCCGCTCAACAAAAGGATTTTCGGTTTGGGGGAAGCCAAAGTCTCTCACTTTTCAGATGGTTCAATTTCTCTCAATTCAAGAGCCTCGAAAGCTTTGGTGGTGAATGTTTAAGAGATGATGACTTCTATCATCTACAACGAGGCTGCTTTCGATATCCTTATCTCGGTACTCGTATCATCATCTTCTTAAACTATATCATCTATTCTATCTGTAAATATTTATCAAAAAACCAAATACAAAAAATATAAAACCAATATATATATATATATATATATATATATATATATATATATATATATATATATATATATATATATATATATATATACATATATAACATTCAAAACCCATAAAAATCAGAAAAATTTCAAAAAAATACCAAAAATATGTTTTCTCAAGACATGTCTTACGATATCGATAACATCTACGGTCTTAGAAATGTCATTCAACAATGGCACGAGACCATAGATGAAGTTGGCGAGGAAGGTGTAAATATTCTTTTCAAAACATGTCTCAAAATATGGCTGCAGTTATTTGTAACCCGATGCTTAAATAATGGCTTGCGTTATTCAGGAGGGCTAACCAGCTTAACCATGGTTTGCTATTATTTAGATAGCAACCCGTTCTTCAAAAGAGGAAAGTGCTTGCGCTTAAACAATTTTCAAAAATTTCGTGCACTTATCCTAAAACTTAATGAGGAAAGTATGTCAAAGGACTGCTTTGTTCCTACTCAAATATTTTTCCTTCTAAAATTCTTCAGAAAAATATTTGTTTTAACTAAATTGTCGTAAATGAGTTGCTTTAAAATCAATCAGAATCAAGGTCTCATAAATTTGCAAAACTCAATCAATGACTTCACTTTTTAAAACTTTTATGAAATGAGTCATTGATTGAGGGGAGAATAGTTTCAAATTTATATCATCTATCGAGCTTATCTAATTATCCTACGTGCTTAACTGAAAAAGATATTTGCCTATGTCGAAGGACTAGGAATCTAGGATATGATTGTTGGATTAGATGATTAGAGTTTGATAAACACACAATTCCCATGCCTTTTATGATATGATTGATATGTTGGATTGACTTCTATTAGTCGATTGCTGTTTTGGTGTTGTCGACCACCATATATCTGTTTGTATGTCTACTAACGTATGCATATATCATGGATTATAAGAATGTTCCCGATCCGGATCCCACAATTGAAGATGATTGGATGCCGATAGGAGAGGGCAACTATTTCTTGGGTCGACAAAAGAAGAAAGCGGACTTAATTAGATCTCTCTATGGATAGTTGGCGTTAGATGCAACCAGAGGTCTCCTTTGCATCGGCATATATGGTTTTTCTTCAAGCCTTATAGCAACAACAGAAGCAGCTCAACCACTTAACATATCTTTGTGCAGGAAAAAGTAATGGATGATACCATTTTTCTTAAAACAATTTTGAAAATATTGTTTTGAAAATGGAAAATATTGTTTCGAAAATAAATTGGACTTAAATTTTGGAAATCACCGGACTTCATTTTATCAAATCTTAAGTCACTCAATCATCGACTACGGTCATCGATTAAGGGGGAGAGTGATTTAAAATAAAATATTTTCAAACGATATTTCTTCATAAAAATTCTGGTTTGTACGTAATAAAGTGGTGATCTAAAGATTTAATGTTATGTCATGGTATGATTCTCTTTAAAACTCAAAGATCTTTCAAAATAAATTTTTTTCTGTTCTTGTTTGATTGTGAAATTGTTTTATTTTACTTAAAGATCTCTTAAAACTATCATACCTGACACTAACAATCTTTAATGTCTTAAATTGGTCTATATCAGTCATTTTTTAAAATTAAATCAGGCCACGTCTTTCCCCTAAAATTTTCTAAATGATTTAAATCAACTGGGATCACAAATCTCAATTGGTTTGAAATTTTTGATCGGGGGAGAGATCGTGATTTAAATCTCAAATCGGTTTTAAAGGGTGATTGTTTCAAAAGCACTCCTTCCTTCATGTGCCAAACGATTTCAAATACATGATGCACATGATTGAGGAGGAGCATTTAACCAAAAAACCAGAAGAGAATTTAAACCAGGCCACATTTTCTCCCATGTTTTCTTAACCTTATTAAATCACTTGGGATCCAAAATCTCAAATGGTTTGATATTTTTGATCGGGGGAGAATTTGTGATTTAATTATGAAATCTGATAAAAGGTGATCATTTGATTCAATTATGCAGGCTGCTCTCCCATATGTGCTAAACTCTTTCGAATCTCGAAGCACATATTGAGGGGGAGCATTTCAAAAGAAAATAAACTATCAAGGTACAAAATCTTTTATGTTTTAACATATGTACCTTGATTGATTTTCTAAATGGTTTCTTAATGGCTTGTGTGATCGTGAAAGTACTTCAATGAACTCTTTCCTCTATGTGCTAAATGATTTCAAACAACCAACGCACATTTTGAGGGGGAGAATTTACCAAGAAAATCAGATGGCTTTTTCTATGGAAATTGTGATCAAGAATATATTTCAAAGAACTCTTGCCTCCATATGCTAAACAATTTCAAAATCACATGCACATGTTGAGGGGGATCATTTCTAAATGATCAAAACAATTAAGGTACAAAATGCTTTGATATTTTATCACAAGTACCTTGATTGATTTTCCAAATGATTTTTCAATTGGTTTCGAGAAGGAATGAACAATACCAAAAGACCGACCAATTTACTTTATGCATGGTGTTATAAGGATGGTTAGGTTAGGTATTAGTTCCCACGATCCGCCAGAATCGGAGGGATCTACCCAGGACAATCCACTAGATAGTGTAGAAGTCCTTAGGTATGATGAAAAAAAGGAGAAAATTGAGAATATGGGAAGAGTCGGATGAGACAGGAGCTAGTCTTTGGAATAAACCCAACAAGGTTCTAGTAATGAAGTATCGGTAAGCAATGCAGAAGGGTTGAAGAATGAAAAAGAATTGAATGTGAAAAGGGTGAAAAGAAATAGCCCTTCTATAATTCAACCTTAGGGCGAAACCGGTTCAATACATATATACTCTTGGTTGTTACTAAGGTAACAACTGCGGTATTGAAGACAAGACGTCATGGACCCAGTGGCGCACTGCACCTAACTTCCCAAGCTACTCAAGTTCCTCTTAAAAGGGCTTGTTTCATTCTCACGGGAACCTACATAATCTATCGACTTTCTCTTAGAGATTGTTGATATTGAAGAAAGAGACCCTCTCCCTAGTCTCCGACATAGGAACCAAATTTTCACAATTGAGTCTAGAGCCAAGAGATCATCCACAAAATCTCATTAGGACACAAAAATTAATGAAGACTTGCTGTTTCACACAATGTGGAAAGTAAGTATATATTCAGAGTCCTACGCATTATCCTTGTAGTATTGCCAGAACATCCGAGTGATATGTAAAAGTAATCACGATGAAGATGGAAATCCTTCTAGAGCCAACATCAAACAAGCTCTTGGTGGGTGACATGTGAGATCTTTTATAAATATTAAACTTGTCACAACTGGATAGAAACGATGGGGCGATTCACTCATTGAATCAACCTTGGTCGAGAAATGAATTGACGAATACTTTTGGAAAAATAGTTCGATGTGCAAATCTTCTTTTCTCTAGCACATCGAATGTGTATTCATGTTTTCAAACACAAAAAGTATCTCTGATTGAAAAATACTTTTGGAAAAACCGTTCGGTGTGCAAATTTCTTCTTTTCTCTAGCACATCGAATGTATTCTTTCAAATACAAAAAAGTATTTACGATTGAAAATTGATCTTTCTCATAAAACCTTCGTCGATTGCAAAACTCTTTCTTCTAAGCAATACGCGATTGTTTTCAAATCAATTTTCATCAATCAGTGAATCTCAATTCGGGTTCACTCACTTTCCGTGTTGTCTTCTTTGGGACGCCTCGGTTTGAGAACGGCGATCAGCTGCGCTAAAACCGTCAAGGAGATTCTTTGGAACTCTACACGATCACAAGGCGTACTTATCGCGATCAACGAGGAACCGTGGTTCTTGTAACTATATTCAACGAAAGTGATCAAAGACATTTTCGGTGTGTTTTAGTGCTAGCGTTGTTTTTGCGGTGAACATTGGACGGTTTTGCGTGATCGATATTGAGAAGTCAATTCCGCCGCATGCTCACAGACATACACTTAAATGAAGAAATCATGACAAGTGCATATCTACATAACCCGCTCGATAGCGCAAATATCATGAACCAGTAAAGCTTCCGCTACTCTGATGAAAAGATGTCATGATCCAAAAAGTGTGAGCATGTCGGTCCAAAAGTCACAACATCACATGAAGGCAACACAATAAAGGGTGATCCAGAGATTTACTGTGGTTGATGATCTCAACAAAGCTCGAAGATCATCAAAGATGTGGATCAGTTCAAAGACCTCCACTTAAAGTACAAAGCAGCCGGACTTTGAAGAATCGCTACTCAAGCACAAAGAATACGGAAATTGAAGAATTGAAGTCTACGAGCTTGGAACTAAAGACAAAGAAAGAATGCTAGGATTCAAAATGTAAATCATGGGGTGACCTCCCTTAGGGGGTGATTGTTAGGAATTGGAAATTCCATAAGGAAGTGTCGGTCACCCCAATTATAGTCTAGCATATGTTAGCTCGTAGACTTGTCGTTATTTACATTATTTTGTAGTTAATTAGTTAGTTAGTAGCGTAGTTTAGTCTAGAGCAACACCGTGGAGGAAGGACGGGTCTTTACCCACTGTATGCCTGATCCACAGTCCAACAAAAGGTCGTATTAGCTGTAACTATAAATACCACTTCCATCCTTGGAAGGGGTGGTGCTTTCAATCTAACCTTTCCTTTTTGTTAAACTTTCTCTCACTATAATCACCCTCTCATCTCTCTAAACAATGGCATACTTGATTCATCACCATCCAAGGCCACCCGAATCATCATCAACACAATATGAATGATCCAACACGTTAGCTGCATAAAGTGGGAGTAACGATCGTAGGTTTGTACTCAGACTATCATTAGGTAGCGTGGATACTTGATTAGCATTTTTTTTATTCCTATTCATTATGTTAGGTGTTATTTTAGCTGGGGTTAAAAAATAATATATTATTTTATATAATTGAGTGCGTTTATTGCGTCAGATTGTGGTTAATTTAGCTTAATTTTGATTTGTGGTTAAAAATATTACATTCTTTTATCTGAGGTGTTAGTTATGTTGGGATTAAAATCGATTAGATTTTTTTTTGGTATAATTGAGTGGGTTTATGGCATTGCTTTGTGGTTCATTTAGCTTGATTTTGTGCTGACTTTGATTGTTGTGCTTTCGTCATTGGTAGGTTACCTACGTGCAATGTAAATTGTGGTGATTAGTCTGCGCTCAAATCATCATCAGGTAATGTGAATGCTTGATCATTTTTTTGTTCTTATTTGTCATTTTAGTTGTTTACTTGATTGGGGTTAAAAAAGATTGGACTTTTAAGAAATAGTTGAGTGGTTTATGATATTTGTTTATGCTTAATCTAGCTAAATAAGTTTTGTACTTAGTTTAATCGTTGTGCTTTTATAGTTGGTAGGTTAGCTAAATTCAATGGAAGTTGTGGTCATATATTCACATCAAAACTATCAAAGGGTAATATGAATGATTGTATAACACCCTGAAATCGGGCCTTAATTATTTTATTACAAGAATGCTGTTTGAATAGTTGGCTACGACTTTTACAAGTTCAAAGGACTTGCGAGATTGGTTAGTCAAACCTGATAGTCAAACTATAAGTATTAAAAGGTTATGTAAATGGTTATAGAAAATATGAAGTGTCACAATCATAAAAAATGTAGACTTAAGGGACTTAAGTTGTTAGTTGTAAATATGTTATAAAGTTGTTTGTGGCCAAAATAGAAAGAAATGGACTTAAGGGACCTAATGTGCCAATTAGGAAAACTTATCACCTACAAATATCTAGATACTTCTCATAGTATCAAAATAGTTCTAGAAATGTGTAGAGCTTGTATGTGTGTCATTTTTGAAGAGAAAAATAGTAGGGAAGACAACTTTATGATCTTGGAAGATTTAAGTGTGAGATGCAAGCCTTTGATCCTAGTAATGATCTTCCCCAAGTAAGTAACCTATTATCTTTATTTCATATAAGGTTAGAGTTTGTGAAGAGTTATTGGGATTTCATTGTATGATCAAGATATAATCGTATGATCAAGATATAATTATATGATGAATCTAAGAAGGAAGTTGGGTATGCTTTATGGGTTATGTAAACCTTTAATTGGATTTAATTGGTGAATTAAAAGTTAGGGTTTATGAACTCTAATTTAGGGAAATTGGGTAAAGATGTGTTTTGAAGCTAATTAAGACTTATAATAATTATGGGATAAGTTTATTGAGTCAAGGTTTATGGTGATTGATTATATGCAATTGAAGAGGTTGATGTTGGTGTTGATGATAATGATTATAGTTGGTATCATTTAGCTCAGAATTAAGGTAAGTAAACTGGTTATTAAGATGATGTGATATTGATTTCATTATATTATGTACCATGTGATTATATGTTGAGAAATGCTAAATCCTCATACCAAAACCTCCTACTTATCCTACTACTCACATGATTCTGACAAATGTCAGAATTGACGGTTTGAATGCAGAGAGAATGAGTGAAAAAATATATATAATATTTGTGTGTGTGTAGGAGGATTAGTATGACGATATTTTAGGAGGCTTTAGCAATTCTTTTATATGTTAAGGTCATGGAATGGCTTGAAATGTTTGTGCTTATGTGAAAGCGGATATAAGATTAGTGTGACATAGCTCGCAAAGGATGTGTTAGTTAAAGTGTGTTTAGACGTGGTTGAGATAGAATAGTGATAGCTTAAGTAATTGAAGGTATGTGTTGATGTTTAATATTGTAATGGATTAATGGGTTATTATATGCAATGTGTGAATGATTTATGATATTATGTTATAATCGTTTTACTTACTAAGAGAAAGCTTACGGTTTAGTTGTCTAACCGTTTTGTAGGTTCATAAGTGGAGGAAGTAAGGTCTTGACTAAAGACCTAGAATTTGGAAGAAAGCAATGCAACGATCTTGGTTTGTGCATAAGAGCTTAGTCGTAGATACCGAGCTCAGGGTCAATGTTGTACCCCCGAGAGTCTTAAATGGGTTAAGTGTTTATAATGTCAAGTCTTTGTAATGTTTGAAGAGTCAGTTTATAAGTCTTAAATCGTGTTAAAGAGTTATGTTTGAGTTTAGTATACAAATGGGTCAAAATGGGTGTTTGGCATATAACCCGTCAATTCGTAAAGCATGTTTTCTAGGGTCGTTATGACCAAGTTAATGTATGAAAATGAAGTTTAATGATTTCGGGAAGTTTTCATATGGTGTCATGTTCGGGAAATTAGTTTTTCGGAAAATGTACAAAAGTTCTTCCCTGAGCATAAATCTTAAGATCTATGCTCAACCTAGAATTTTAGTTTAAACAGTTCTTCCCCTGAGCATAGAACTTAAGATCTATGCTCATTCCAAAAAGTCGATTTCAAAGTGTTCTTCCCTGAGCATAGATATTAAGATCTATGCTCAGACCAGGATTTTAATAAAGGGTTTTCAGATTTGGCCATTTTAATAAAATCATATAAAATCAATCGTAGAGCCGTAGTAGCCGTGCCACTTATCGTTTCGAAGGTAGTTAAGTCTAGGTTCATTTAAAGATACTTTCAAGGGTCAGTTTGTTATAGATTTTTATCGGTTTGTAAAAGTGTAACAGAAAGTCCGTTATAGTCAGTCAAAAGTCAAACATTTTTGTCAAATCGAGCATGGGGTGTAATAGATTGACCACTTATTTATTTATTTATTTATTTCATTTAATATGTTTACTTTGTTGGGGTTAAAAAGATTAGACTGTTTGGATATAATTGAGTGATTTTGTTTGTGTTTCATTTGGATTTCTACCTATTATATAAGTGAGGAGGCTTTTTTTACTGTAGCAGGCTCAAAAAATTACACGTCAGCTTCTTCGAAAAAGCCACGTGTCACATAACTTTACCACTTGCCTATTTATCTCTTCACAACTCACCTCAGCTACTTTTCTCAAAACACAAAATTTTCATCCTTCCTCTCCCCTTCCTCTCTCTCTCTCACTAACAAAGTTTTCTTCCATTTTGTAGATATTTGCTCCAATCAATTAGTTGTGGCTTTAAATATGTAAGTACAAATGTTTTTTCATTAATATTGGTGTGTGTTTCGACTTTCAACCATGTTTTTGTACATCTATGTGTGCGTTGACCTTGTGTAGGTGTTTCCACGCTTTGATGGAGGCAACCGTAGGCAACCCGAGACGATGACCGGAGAAACCTTCCCGACTTCGGCCACCGTAGCACGGGCAATGATTGTACGATGACGGTAAGTCAATTGATTAATGAGGAAAATTGTTGTGGTTCCAAATTGTTAGTATTGAAGTGTTGTATGTATGACCAGTGTCAACTCTTCTTTTGCTGATTATTTCTTAGTTTGATGTGTTTTTTTTAATTATTATTATATAGGTGGAAGTTTGTTAATTTTAAGGACTTTATTGACAGCTCACGAGAACTGAAAGGCCATATTCGCTCGTCGGCAAAACATTTGTAGACGAAGAGCTTGATGGAGCAAAGTGGTGATGGTGGAACCCGATGATATGATATACGGGTAACTTATAAGTTGTTCTTTTGATGAATATTAGCAGTTGCCTTCGTATGACTATGATTAAATCATATAATTTGTATCCGAGCCTCTTGGTGATAATTAAAATAGATGATTTGATATTTTCAGTTAGCTATAGAAATTTCATCATATATTATAATCTGGCGACGTTACATTATCTTTCATTCTTTGTATATTATACTTTTGGATTTGGTACTTTAAAGTATAAGGTGCATTGTAATTTTATGGTGAATTTTGGTAAAACAGGTACATATGGTTTTTCTTTTAGGCAAGAGGTTTCATTACTAGCTTAAAAGATATTAACATTTGACAATTAAACTAAGATATATTATGTATTAAATTAAGAACTTTTGACTTGTCAATGTGTTTCGTTTGATTGTTAAATTCTTGCAAACTATTTTTCATATGCTGGTAGTGTGCCTATTTTATATTTTAGTAACTGTGTTTCGGTACTAATTATTACCTTATGTAACTAACATTTAACTATGAACATTTTGAAGCTCATTAAATGATTAAATAAATAAGATTTCAATACTTTTGACGCAAAGATGCAAACATTTTAAGCTCTTGAAGAAAAGTGAATACAAAGAAGTAAATAGAAAGATGATAATAAATCGTACACTTTGTACCCTTTTTTATAAACATGGTCACATGGTTTTGCTTACCTACTTGTCATTGTCATGAATTATAACTCACAGTTAAAGGGACAAGAGTTGTTAAGATGGAGTACAAAAGTGATGGGTTAAAAAAGAAAAAGAATGGTTGATTGTTTGTAGCCATGTAGGATAGGATGTGAATTGTAATTCAAAATGTAACCATGTTGAGCACAATGTGCTTCATATTTTTAATGTATTACTACATAGCTTTAATTGAAATTTGTTGTTTCGTCGGAAAGGTTATCATATACTATAAATCTAGAATTTCAATAAAAGGCCTTTAATGAAAAACAGGTTATACACTTGTAGCAAGAAGATATGTCAAAGTAGCTTGATAGGTACATGACAACTTGTAATTGTATTTCCTTTATTAGAGTTATGCTCCTATTTTTGTATTTCCTTTATTAGAGTTATGCTCCTATTTTACGTTTTATTATGTTTTGTGGTCAAAGTTTTCGTGTTATTTGTATAAGCAAATGCATATACACTAATGAACCTTTTCGATTCTCCTTTAATTGTATGTTTACGACCTATAGCCGCCCATACAAGTAAACAATGACTTCTCCGGGCCGTGCTTAGCACGGCCTAAGATATTACCTAGTATTTTAATAGGACTAAAAAAGGCTTGATATTGTGGTTTTTGCACTCAATTGGTGTTTCATTTTTTTTGCTCTTTCATGTTTTACACCTGTTTTACAGATACTATTTGAGGTATTGTTGTTGCCAGTAGACGTTGCTTGGTGATTAGGTGACGAGACACGTTGTTTTGAGTATATCCCTTTTGGGATCTTTCGCACCGGCGATGCACGGGTTTTCCCGACCAGGTTTTAATATTTATAGTGTCTCGCTTACCTATGGTCCACCTTATGCACTCACTGGCGGTCGTGTGTAGTGTAGTAATCAGTAAAACCGGTAATCCCAAGAGCTATGAGAGCGGATTATAATTAAGTCTACGTGTCACTAGTTTTTAACTGGTTTTAGGATTGAAATGATTATTAAACTAATTAACAATAAATAAATGCGAAAAGTAAATAGAGATGTGATCAATAGAGGTAAAGTGTGCTAACCTAATTACTCATCCTATCATGTAATTTTCACGTTTTACTACTTCCAATTGATTCAAGTGGGGGTTTAAGTCGCTAGGACAACATTTGGTCAGTTCGTCCTAACCTATCAGCAAAGGCTTCCACCCGAGGCCAAGCTTCTACCCTTGATAGTCGAGTTGTTTTTAGTCCCCTAAGCCAAGTCATTAAGTACCCTACAATTGACGAAGTTTTCATCAATTTTAGGTATCTCTCCTTTTGCAAACCTTTCTAGGGTTTGGGGAGATCAAACACAGAAGAAGAATCATGGCTTAGGAGTATGAAGAACGAAGTTCTCGTCTACGATTTCCTTTATATTTGAGTTTGGATTCCTTTTATATTTTTCTAGGGTTTATATTATGGATTCATGTTATTAATTCAAGTTTGCATTTATGTTATTGATCTTCTCTTTATTTCTTTATAGACAGCTGCTTAGTCTTGTCATAGATCGCTAGTCTCGGCAATATTATAAGCTTGTTAGTATCTAAAGGTTTGGGAGAATTGACCAACCTGACCTCAAAGCCTAATAGGTTGCTGAAGTATGGAAGGAATTGGCCATAGTACAACCGTTCTTCGTGTCATGCTTAACCTGACCAAATGATCACCTATCAAGTAGAGGTATTTAAGAAGCTAAGGGAAATCTAAGTTCCTAACGGCCGGGTTTCCATAGACTAGATCTAGTAGATTTGGCTCTTAATGACTGTTATTAGGTTACCGAATGATCCTGGGTGACCTGTTAATCTCGGTGAGGAATCTAAGAATCATAGGCCATGACGAATTGACCAAAGGAGTCTGGCGATGATTAACCACTATATTGAATTTTTATATCGAGAATCAATTCTTATCTGTAATCTTGTTTAAGCTTCACTTTTCTATCTCTGTATCCTAAATTCTTATGTCTGTGTGATTGGAATAATTAAATCTATGTTATCATATCAATATCAAATCATATTACCTCAAATCCGCGTCTCATAAGCTCCATTGCTCGTAATTTACCTGAAAGTGAAATATAAAGGAATACAAGCGTAAATCCATTTAAATGATATAAAATACGAGCATTATCGGGGGAAATTGACACTTAATTTCAGGACTATTTTGGTTTGTTAGGGGATTAGTTGTG
Source organism: Chrysanthemum makinoi (assembly GCA_910596185.1). NCBI lineage: Eukaryota > Viridiplantae > Streptophyta > Magnoliopsida > Asterales > Asteraceae > Chrysanthemum > Chrysanthemum makinoi. The sequence continues at coordinate 230,618,055 of OU343220.1, forward strand.
TTATGTTGGTTTGTTGCTTAAGGTATTTGAAGCTATACCAGTTACAACTTTTTGGTTTGTTAGGGGATTAGTTGTGTTATGTTGCATGATATACCAGTCGGTGCACAAGTGCTTTCGGTACAATTATTAATGGATTGTTCTTTTTTATGTTTAGTGTTTCCAGGTATTGTCAACTAGACATGGTATTTTTTGGATGAGGTGGTTTGAAGAAATCAATATTAATGTTGTTTATTATGCCAGGAGGAGGATTCCCGTTATGGGGTTTGTTAGAATGATAGTTTATACGGATTCTTTAGCAACACGTATTACGTCATTTTGGGTTGTAAAGGAGTCGTTTCATATGAAAGGGTGTGTCATGATGAGTTGTTGGCTTTACTGACACTCATTACAGAAGATAGGTTATCCTGACTCAAAGAATTTGTCAAGGTTTGCCGTTTATTATAATTTTGGGCGATTTATTATTTTGACTTGCATTTGAGACTATTTTTTTATTTTGAAATTTTGATAAAGTTGATATTTGAGAAACGGTATGCTGTCAATTATTTGACCAAAATTTTAAGTTGCACCGTTGTTTTGTTTATGGTGAATGCCATCTCTGGTCCAATACTGATTATATTTTTACCAAACCACGTGGAAATATGGTTATAGGAATGAAAAGAGGGGGATTTTGAGAGCTCTTGCTAACGCAAATAGTGTTTAAACTGAATATTAGGAATATTTGTTGTTAATGGTGTTATGCTAAAGCCGAATTAATTTATGTTATTTTGAATGTGTTTACATATGATAGGTGATGTGATAATGACATTAAAGAAATAAACGGGACAAGGCAGTATCCGATTTGCGAGTTTATTGAAGACATACATGAATACCTGCGTGCAAATTTTATGAACTTGTACTTTAGTCACCTGAAGAGGCATTTTTAATGTTTTTGGTGTGTTGGATCCACATAGACGACCTTACTTTTTACAGTTTCATGCGGGGGAAAGCGCGATGATCGTTTATTTATAGATGTTCAAAGTTCATATATATGAAGAAACCAATATTGGTAATAGGATGGATTTATCCAATTAGAGATGGGAAGCAGAATAGGATACGATGAAAGAATTTGGTGCAAACTCTATCAGCACATCCTCTTCTATTTCCAAGGATTCTTTTGGCCAGTCCATCTTATTAACGATATTATCTTTTACGTAACCTGCTATGAATTCCTTTCAAAAAATAATATACCTCTGTTTGTTCTCAAAACTGTAATACGCGTGCTCTTTTTTAATTTGATGTCAGGTATGGTTTCTTTTTTTTTTTCTTTTAAAAAAATAAATAAAAGGTGTTCTCAATGGAATTATCGCCATCCTCTGAGTTTTTGAACATTGGTTTCTAACGAGTTCTTATGTTTATTATAACTGTTAGGAATTAGAAATTCCAGGTATTAAAGAGTCGGTCACCTCAAGTATATGTAATCGTTAGAAAGCTCGTAGTCGTAGTTATTTTATGTTAAGTAGTATTTAGTTTTTGTAACACCATGGAGGGCGGGACGGTCTTTACCCAATCGTGATGTCTGATCCACGTTCTCCGCGGATTAGTGTGGCGCTTTATTGTAAGACTATAAATACTCTCTACCTTCCAAGGTAGAGAGTTGGAGCTCATAATAAGATTTTTCTTTCTCTCACTAAAGTTCCCAAACCTCTAACTTTTTCTCTCTAAAAACCTCTGTACGTTTCTACTTTGTGTTATGGTTTGATGTGTATGTGAAATCAAATATGTTACAAATGGTATCAAGAGCCATGGTTTGTATCATCTTACATATCTGGATTTCTAGTGACTTTTAGGTGGTTTTAGAGTTTGAATAAGTTTAGTGGTTTTTGCATCATTTGGATCTTTTCTAGTGTTAAAGTTTGAATCTTGGGTGTATGATATTTGTGTTTAGAATCATTGTATGTGCTTTGGTTTTGATTTGGTAAACTTGAATCATCGTGGTTGGGTTGTTTTTGTATTTGAAAGTGGTGTTTATGTGTTTTTCTAGCTAGTAATTTAAGCCACGGATTATTTCTTGCTAGCTATGACTTGCTTTGTAAGTTGTTAGCGAAGTCAGTTGTAGTTGAAGTTCTTAGCGAAGTTGAGCTAGCTGTTTACTTGTCTATTGAGACAAGCGGACAAACAAGCATTTTACTTAGTGGATTCTCCACTCACGAAGTAGCGACTTGGTGAAAGTTAGCTTACTTGTACTTAAGGTTGTTAGCGACTTGGTGTTAGCGATTTGGTGCTTAGCGAGTTGCTCCTTAGCGACTTGACAACTTAGCGATTTGGTGCTTAGCGATTTGGTGCATACATCTGTGAAGCTCACTAAAGGACTGAAGAACACAAACTATGAGCAACTGTATGCCTTTCTTCTCCAGAATGAGAGACATGCTATGTTTGAAAAAAGATTCTTGATGGGTTCAAAACCAACCGTGGAGAGACAAGCTCATCAAATGATTCAACCGCCTTTTACTCAAACATTGGAATTACCACCAAAGCATCTCAAGTTATACCCATGGGTGATGGTAATCACAAACTCATTCCCGATCCAAGATTCAAACAAGCCGATGCCTTTGATGCACCGTGGGACAACTTCATTAATCAACTAGTCTTATGGTTAAACAAAACTTGATCTCACCACATACCAACGATCTTCACACCAACAATGAGATCGAACGCATCAAATCCTTCACAATCATGCTCTAGTCGAGATGGGAAAGTTATGGTGCAACCAGCTCAAGAAAGACAAGTATGAACAAGGAAGAGGTGGAGTCGGTAGAGGATATGTGGCAAATCAGAATAGGGGAAGGATTGGAAATCAAGGTCAAGTTAAGCGCGATCAAATGTTATAACCGTGGAGGTGAGGGACACATTGCAAGGAACGCACATCTCCAAACGCCCACGAATCTTTGAATACTTCATGGATAAGATGTTGCTTGTTCAAGCTCGTGATAATGGTGTAGCTTTGGATGAAGAGGAGTTGTTGTTTCTTGCTGAGGGAAATGCTAAGACCTATGATGCGAGATGTGGATGAGCGCCTATTGAGGAGATAGGTCACAATCATCGAATGCCTTTCAAGTAGCCGATTGTGATGCATACGACTCGATGTGGATGATGGACCCTTTATCGCACAAACAATTTTATGGCTAGCATTTCTCCAATGGTCTCCCAAAGTCCTCCTTCTTCACAAGGTGGTCCATCCAAAGACAAAATCATCTCGAGGTACTAAAACTATACGATGATCTTGATGTGCAAAAGATGCATGACAAAGTACAATCAACTGAAACTATTGAATCAAATATTGAAAATATGGGTAATATCAATATTGTCCCATATGATCAATATGTGAAACAAAGTGAAAGTGAAGTTGTACCAAGTGATGCATCTTCTCGATCAACAATGACTATGTTTTTGATGAATACACTTCGCATGTGCCCCTACCACGATGATTCTGTTATCTGAACTAAATGCCTATAAAGAGCGTGTTGCTATTTATGAACAACGTGCTAAATTTGAGTTGACCACTCGTGAGCGGGAAATGGATGACCAAATGCGTACAATCATTAGAAAAGTAATTTTAGAGAAGAAGTATTAAAACAAGAGTTAAATTCCTTACAAGAAAAGCTTTCTAAAACTACTAAGCAAAAACAAGAACTTCAAGAAAATGTGAAAATGCTTAAGCAAGAATTTAATGCTAAGGAATCAAAACTTTTGAATGATTTTTCTAATCTAGAAAACTTTGAAAAACAAACTTGAAAACAAGTTGTACATACAAGGGAACACCATTCAGATTGCTCACATGATCACTAAGCATAGAGTCTTAAGCGATAAGCATAGCATTCCCCTTGTTGAGGAACCAAATCCAGAGGTCATTAAAAAGGCTAGAAATGCTCATAAGGTACTTTATGATGGCAATGATATCCTTAAACCTAGACAAAACCTAGTTGCTTGTGTGCACCGAGGAAGATAAGAAATGATGAAGTCACTAGGAAAAGATGAACAAGAAAGTTAGATGATCCTAAATGTAAAGAGAAGAAAATAAATATCACACCCCATGATTACAAGAAGGAGAATTGGATTTCCTTGAACATGTTTAAGTCTCAGACATTGTTAACACCCCGAACAAGTGTTCGGAAAAGGATTTAGATAAGCAAAAGCGAGAGAATATTGTTGAAACAAACCCCCTTTAGGAAAATGCCTCAAAGAAGTGTGTATCCTCCCAATACACCAATGCATTTAGTTCCTAGAACTATTGCCACTAAAAGCAAGACCTTAATCAGCCAATATGTTATTTTTCAACTATTTGTTGATTTTGAGAAAACTTGTAAGAAAAGGATCACACCCACTGGGATAACTGAAGGGAAAGGGGTTTTGAGCAAATGAAAGAATGCTATCTAACCGAGGTCATGCCTTTCTTTAAACTACTAAAAGATCATTTTGAGAGTCTTAAAAAGGGGATAAATTCAGATATTAAAGGAATGGAAAAGGAATTTGATGCAATGATAGTTGAGGTTAGTGATTATGAGCGAGCATTAAAATATAATGAAATTGAGAGGAAGAACTTGCATACCTTGAATGAGAATCTTATTTCTAAATGTATTGATCAAGATGTGTTTTACATCGCTCAAATTGCTCCATTAATGCTTCTCAATTTCATGAATTATCTATTGCTTTGAAAGTCTCCCATGATCGTGTCATTGAGCTTGAAAAAATTAATTCGAAACTTAATGAGAAAATTGATCAGGATGATCACGATAATTTGTTAAAGCATCTTTCTAAACTAGAAGTTGAACATTTTGATTTACAACTAAAATATCAACATCTTAAAAGAAAATGTTAAAACCTCAAATATCAAGACATCCTTGGATGCTCCTGAATTTGATGCATTTTTTGAAATTAACAAACGTGATGAACAGATTCGAGCTCATTGTAACACGATCAGAAAGTTGAAAGCCCAAATCTCTCAATTAAAGGGTGAAAGAACAATGTGACTGGCTCCCAAATGCCTCCTTCTTTAGATTCTCGGAAGACTCTCAAACTTTTCATCTTCAAAACTTAGTTAATGCCTTACAAAGGAAAACGAGAGTTTTCTAGAAGAAAATGAAAAAGTTAAACGACACTTTAAAGAGTTATATGATTCAATGAAAGTCACCCGTGACCAAAACAACGAAAAAATAACGCCTTTACAAAAGGAAATTGAGAATCTGAGAAGTCAGGAAAATGGGAAGCTGCCACTTGTTTTCAATAAGAATGTTGTCTCAAAGTCACCCTTAGACTGCAAATACATTGTGACAGTTAAATATATTCCTCCTCATCTTAGGAATAATGAACATGCCTTTCATGACTCTTGTGCTCACCTTAAGGATAGTCTAGAATGTCTCCGTGAGATTGTCGAAGAGGATTTCATTAACAAACCTCTTGATAGAGAAATAAGGTTTGCTTGCCTCCGTGCCAAAGCGATCTCAAGAGTTGCTAGAATGTGTAATTGCAACATGTCCTAAATCCTTAGGTGCAAAAGGCAAAGCGGTGATGTCTTGTTCTATGCCTAGTGCCAAGCATAAAATCCGTTCTATGCCCATGTCTGAATGTGAACCTTAGTGTGCCTTCAAGTAGTCATTCGGATATGTTAGTGCTAAGAAAGTAACTCTAGTGATTCTAGGAGTATCCCAATGTTAAGAAAGTGAAGTCTAGTGTGCCTACAAATAGCTCAAATCACGTTTTAAGAAAGTAACACTAATGTGCCTTCTAGTAGTTCAGATCCTTGCACATCTAGTTCAGGAATGCAAAAAATAGATCAACCAACTAATGTTCCCATAATTCCCTCTACAGGAGTAATCGGTGACATTAAAGCGAAGGTGTCAAAGTCTCAAGACAATACAAGGAATGATAGGACCTTGCAAGCTAAGAATGTGCATTGGAAGAGAGTAGAAGACCAATCTAGGAACTTTAAGTTTGAGTTGAATAAAACGAATCGTGTTGATTCTAGTATTAGCCATAGGCGCACTGTAATTAATTCAATTCGATACTATTTGCAAACCTTGTAATGATGTGCGCTTGAATTACATTGCTAATCATGAATGTGGTGTGAATGCTTTGTCTAATGCTGTCAAATGCCCAGTTAAAATTGTTAATGCTAATAATGCGTGCAAAAGAAGGCTAAAAGGCAAAGACGAAAGATTGTTAGAAAACAATGGAAACCCACAGGAAGAACATTTATAAAGATAGGTTATTATTGGATACCTTTTAGCCATAAGAATAATCAGTTTTGCCCTCAAACTGCTAAGACTATGCCCACTATAAAATGGATGCCTATTGCTAGAAGTATTCCCTTAAGAAGTGAACATACTTTTAATAGGTCAAATACAGACACCAGCATTGCATCTATTCCCAATGATTCCATTGCTTCTACTTTTGATATGGATGTTTCTATCGATGTGGGTGTTCCAATTCTTGTTACTAACCAAGTGGAACCCTTTCTTGCATGGGGATCCCAATTATCATGTTATCCATTCTTGTCTGTGTTCAACTGCAGATCGTTCAAATCGTTCGCGGGTACCGGACTCAGTTTTTCCAAGCATATGACTGGAGACCGGTAGCGGCTCATGAACTTCGTGAGTAAATTCATCGGGACGTTAGATTCGGAATGATCATTTCGGTGCAATTATGGGTTATGGAGATTATGTTGTTGGTAAAAGTGTTATCTCCAGGTATATTATGTGGAAGGTCTTGGTCATAACCTGTTCTCTGTTGGTCAATTCTGCGATTCGATCTAGAAGTAGCCTTCAGAAAACATACTTGTTTTGTTAGAGAACTTGATGGTAAGGAACTTTTAAGAGGTTCACGTGGTTCAAATCTATACACCATCTCTATCGAAGATATGATGAAGTCTTCTCCAATTTGCTTGTTGTCAAAGGCTTCAAAACAAAGTCATGGTTATGGCATCGTCGTCTCAATCACTTGAACTTCGGCACCATCAATGATCTCTTCGGAAAGGACTTAGTTGTAGGTCTACCTAGACTTAAGTATGAAAAGGATCATCTTTGTTAAGCATGCCAATTGGGAAAAAGCAAGAAGTATGCCCATAAACCCAAACCTACAAACTCATCCACGAAGTTCTTCATACTATTCACATGGACTTATGTGGACCCATGAGAGTGTAGAATATCTTTGGGAAGAAATATGTGTTAGTTGTGGTTGATGATTTCTCTAGATTCACCTTGGTAAAGTTCTTAAGGACAAAGGATGAAACTCCAGATATCATCATCAAACTCATCAAACATGCAGGTTCGACTTAACAAAATGGTCGAATCATCCGAATCGACAATGGGAACCGAGTTTGTTAACAAACAACTTAGTAAGTTTTATGAAAGTATTGGAATCAGTCATCAAAGAAGTGTTCCACGAACTCCTCAACAGAACGGTGTAGTTGAAAGACGAAATCGAACTCTTGTGGAAGCCGCAAGGACTATGTTGATTTACTCAAAAGTTCCAATGTTTCTCTGGGGTGAAGCCATTGCCACTGCATGCTACACCCAAAATCGATCCCTCGATTCACCTTGCTTATGGAAAAACTCCATATGAACTTGTCCACAACAGAAAACCTAATCTTTCATTCCTTCGTGTGTTTGGTGCTTTATGTTATCCAACTAATGATGGTCAAGATTTAGGAAAACTTAGAGCTAAAGCGGACATTGGAGTTTTTGTAGGCTATGCACCAAACAAAAAAGGATACCGAATCTACAACAAGAGAACCCGAAATATCATGGAAACAATTCACGTTACGTTTGATGAGCTGACCGGTCAAATGTCTCCTGGACAATCCAGATTCTGGACCCAACTTCAAAGACAGTCCCATTGGTTCATATCTTGTACCAAACTCTTCATCAAGAAACTCCATATGTACCTCCATCTGAAGATGATTTAAAGAAATTGTTTGATCCAATGTTTGATGAACAATTTGAGCCAAGTAACAATGATATGACAATTCAATCAACAGAGGCTGCTTCTATTCCTATCAATGAAGTCAATCCTTCAACTTCTATGTCATTAAGTCAAGAAGCTGCTGACCAATCTGTTTCATCAACAAATCTTCAATCATCAAGTGTACATTATGGAAATGCTTTTGAATCAATGATGAAGTTAATCCCTTTGCTACTCCCGAAGATGCTCCATTTGAAAACATATTTGCTCCTGAATCATCATGAGAACCATCTTCTTCAGGAGACATCGACTCTGCTACTTCAGTCCCTTAACAACTACCACATGAACACCTCAGAAAATGGACTCACGATCATCCATTAGACAACATCATTGGAAATCCCTCTCGCCCAGTATCCACACGGAAACAACTTGCAACCGATGCCTTATGGTGCTTCTTCAACTCCGTACTCTCTAAGATCGAACCAAAAGATGTTAAATCCGCCATGAATGAAGATAGCTGGTTCAATGCCATGCAAGAAGAAATTCATGAGTTTGATCGACTTGATGTATGGGAATTAGTACCTGCTCCAGATTGTGCTATGATCATTGCTCTAAAATGGATCTTCAAAGTGAAACTTGATGAGCATGGTGATGTGTTAAAGAACAAGGCTCGATTGGTTGCTAAAGGATACCGTCAAGAGGAGGTATTGACTTTGAAGAATCTTTTGCTCCGCTTGCTCGAATCGAGGCAATTAAGAATATTCTTGGCTAATGCCGCAAGTAAGAACATGGTAGTCTATCGGATGGATGTAAAGGACGGCATTATCGAACGGAGATCTTAAAGAAGTCGTATACGTCACCAACCTGAAGGCTTTGTGAATCCAGAGCATCCTACTCACGTTTATCGTTTGAAGAAGGCTCTTTATGGTTTAAAGCAAGCTCCAAGGGCATGGTATGATACGTTATCAAAGTTTCTTCTATCTACCGGCTTTAGCAAAGGAGCAGTTGATCCTACATTGTTCACCGGAAGTCGAGCAAACATTTAATTCACGTTCAAATTTATGTTGATGATATCATATTTGCCTCGACTGACCCCAATGAGTGTGATCGTTTTCAAATGAAATGGGTTCTAAATTTCAAATGTCAATGATGGGACAAATGTCATTTTCTTGGGATTACAAATTTCACAAAGTCCCGGAGGCATTTTTATAAATCAATCTAAATATGCAAATGAGATTTTAAAGAAATTTGGATTTGATTCAAGTGACCTGTTGACACTCCCATGATTGATCGAACCAAACTAGATGAGGACCACTCGGGGATCATGATAGACCAAACGAAATATCGTAGTATGATTGGATCCCTGATGTACCTCACAGCCGTAGACCGATATTACTTGTTCACTGTATGCATGTGTGCTAGATACCAGGCTAAGCCTACTAAAAAGCACCTTGAAGCGGTTAAGCGGGTCTTTCGGTACCTCCAAGGAACCATCAACATGGGACTTTGGTACCCGAAGGACACCGGTATGTAACTAACAGCATATGCACGGATCATCATGGTGTCAAGATACTCGTCGGAAATACGTCTGAGGTGCAGTTTTGGGTGATAAGCTTGTGAGTTGGTCTTCAAAGAAGCAAATGAGTACTTCTATTTCCTCTACAGAGGTGAATACATAGCCATGTCATCTTGTTGTGCTCAAATTCTTTGGATGAGATCTCAATTAACTGACTATGGCTTTGTATTCAACAAAATCCCTCTGTCTTTGTGATAATAAAAGTGCTATTGCTCTTTCATGCAACAACGTTCAACACTCAAGAGCAAAGCATATCGACATTCGACATCATTTCATTAGGGAACAAGTGGAAAAAGGTGTGGTGGAACTCTATTTTGTGAGGACTGAATACCAGTTAGCCGACATCTTCACCAAAGCTCTTCCAAGAGAACGTTTTGAGTTTATTCTTCCATGACTTGGCTTGAAAAGCCTTCAACCAGAAACACTCAAACGTCTTCAGGAGGAAGACGAGGAGTGAAGGTCTTTCTTCATCTATCTCTGTGTATATATTTATCCAAAAAGCAAAATAAAAAGTATAAAACTTTCAAAATCCATAAAAATGTGAAAAATTCGAAAAATCCTCAAAAATATTGTCATTTTGTCACGTTTTTTCTCAATTCGATAATATCTACGGTCTTAATGCTGTCTTTCAAAGAATGATACGGGACTTTAGATGTTGTTCGAATGTTTAAAAAAAATAATAATAAAAAAATAAAATAAAAATAATAATAATTTTTGGGAGAAAGAGAAACAATGGTTTATTGTCATTTCAGGCAATAACCCGCTTTTCAAAGATAGAACAGAGCCATTCTTTATATTGGTTTTCAAAATCCTTGCTCTGATTCTTTAAACTAATTTTTACTATCTAATGAAAACTAGTTGTTTTGAAAAATAACTCGGACTCTATTTTTGATAATCATCAGGACTTAAAAAATTTGTCAAAACATCTATCTCTCAATCAACAACTAATGTCATTGATTGAGGGGGAGAATGATTTCAATTAAATCAAAAAGTTATTTGTCATACAATTGTTTTCAAAAAGATAATCATGCATGTTTAATCAATGGAGTTTAAAGTCTCAAAATCCGATCCTTATCGGTTAAAACGCTTTCATAATCAAGTCACAATTCTCCTTAAAAGCTTTCCAAATCAATTTAAATCTATAAGAGATCACAAATCTCAAATGATTTGATAATTGTGATCGGGGTAGAATTTGTGATTTAAATTAGATTAAACCGATAAATCGGTAAATGGTTTTATAAGGATGTACAAGCTCTCCTTCCCACATGTGCCAAACGATTTCAATTTTTCCATGCACATGTTGAAGGGGAGCATCTATCTTAAACCACAAAGATTTGAAACGTGATCAATGTGCAGGTTCCCTCTTATATGTGCAAAACTCTTTCAAATCTAAAGGCACATATTGAGGGGAGCAAAAGCTTCATGAAAACCTCATCCTTTCCTAAAATGCTTTATCTACTTGAATTGATAAGGGAAGTGATGTTGATATCTTTTAGAAAATGGTAATCAAAGAAGTTAATTCTTTCTCTTGCCTCCGTGTACAAAATGATTTCAAATACTTGATGCACATGTTGAGGGGAGCTCTTGTTCTAAAAATATCAAAAACAATTCAGGTACAAAATGCTTTGATTATATATCATAAGTATCTGGATTGATTTTCAAATGGTTTTCAATTGGTTCCAATGGCGGATGAACAATACCAAATAGACCGACCAACTTTACTTTATGTATGGTGATATAAGGATGATAAGGTTAGGTATTTGTTCCCATGATCCGCCTGAACGGAGGGATCTACCCAGGGACAATCCACTAGATAGTGTAGAGTCCTTAGGTATTTTGTAAAAAGGAGAAAAATGAGATATGGGAAGAGTGTGACCGAGACCGAGCTAGTATCTGGAATAAATCCCAACAAGGTTCTAGTTATGAAGTCTCTTAAGCGAAGGGGTTGAAGAATGAAAAAGAATTGAATGAGAAAAGGGTGAAAACAAATAGCCCTCTAATTATTCAACCTTAGGCGAACCGGGTTCAATTCATATGCTACTGTGGTTACCAAGGTAACATCGGTATTGAAGATAAGACGTCATGGACCCAAAGTGGACGCCTTTGCACTTCAACTTCCCAAACCACTCAAGTTCCTCTTAAAAGGACTTGTTTCATTCTCACGGGAACCTACATAATCTATCGACTTTCTCTTAGAGATTGTTGATATTGAAGAAGTTGACCCTCTCCCTAGTCTCGCATATAGGAACCAAATATGCACAAATTGAGTCTAGAGCCACGAGATCATCAATAAATCTCCTTAGGACACTTTCAATGAAGACTCTCTGTTTCACACAATGTGGAAAGAGAGATTATATCTTGAGTCCTACGCACTATCCTTGTGGTATTGCCGAACATCTGAGTGATATGCAAACATATTCACAATGAAGATGGAAAGCCTTCTGGAGCCAACATCCAACAAGCTCCTGGTGGGTGGCATGTGAGATCTATCCAATAGATCAACCATGTGATAACTGACGAAGAAACAATGGGGCGATTCAATCTTTTGAATCAATCCAGGTTCAGGTTATGGATTGACGGATACCTTTGAAAAACCGGTTATTGTGCTTAAAAACTCTTTTCATTAGCACATCGATCGTGTACGAATCTTTCAAATTAAAAGGTGCTTATGATTGATAATTGATTTTCATTAAAACCTTCGTTGTATTGCAAAATCAATTTCTATTGAGAGATACACGATTGTTTTTCAAATCTCTTTTCATCAATCAGTGAATCTCTATTCGCTGGTTCACTCACTCTGTGTAGTCTTCTTTGAGACGTTCCGGTTTGAGAACGGCTAGAACAGCTGCGAAACCCTATCAAGGAGATTCTTCGGAATCCTACCGATCACGATACTTGTACTGATCAATCGGGAACCGTGGGCGTGTACCTCAATTCAACGAAAGTGATCAAAGACACTTTCGTGCGCTTTATTGCTAACTGTCGTATGTAGGTACACCACGACGGCTTTCGCGGTGATGATCGAATGGAGCGGTCAATCCATAACCACATGCTCACACAACACATTCATATCTAAAGAAATCATGATTGGTGCATCAATGACTATGATATTATCACTCCATGCTACCTTCTGCTACGCCGCCAATATCATGAATCAACGAAAGCTTCCGCTACTCTGATAAGAAGAAATCATGATCCAGAATGTGAGCATGTCGGTCCAAAAGTCACAACATCACTAATTACCAACACCACAAAGGTTGAGTCAGAGATTTAATGTGGCTGATGATCTCAAAGCTGGCTCAAAACTCAGTATCACGCGGATCAGTTAAAGACCTTCACTCAGATTATCCAAACATGCAATTATGAAGAATCAAAGACTACGAGCTACAGAACAAAGAACATGGACGAGAATACAAGAACAATCTCAATATAATATCTGTTTGTACTCAATGTAATTTTAATATGTGTTTGAGGTGACCTCCCTTAGGGGGAGATTGTTAGGAATTAGAAATTCCAGGTATTAAAGAGTCGGTCACCTCAAGTATATGTAATCGTTAGAAAGCTCGTAGTCGTAGTTATTTTATGTTAGGTAGTATTTAGCTTTGTAACACCGTGGAGGACGGACGGGTCTTTACCCACTGTATGCCTGATCCACAGCCCGTTGTGTGGCGTTTTATTGTAAGACTATAAATACTCTCTACCTTCCAAGGTAGAGAGTTGGAGCTCATAATAAGATTTTTCTTTCTCTCACTAAAGTTCCCAAACCTCTAACTTTCTCTCTCTAAAAACCTCTTGTACACCTACTTTGTGTTATGGTTTGATGTGTATGTGAAATCCAAAATGTTACAATAACAAGCGAAGATTAACAAAATTAAAACCATTTCATTTTGTTTGGTGTCTTACAATATTTGCGGACAAGACAGGTTTATCTGATGTTTTAGATTTTTCGATGATCATAGCTGCATAATATGAGATGCTTTTTTGTTGCCTATGATTTTTCCGAAATGTAGGTGTTTTGATACTCATGAATTATTGGAGACGAAAACACAACACATACAGTTGCAGATGTTTTAGTAGATCCAGGGCCTCAAAAATGTTCAAAGAGTGTTGGAGTCATTGCTAAAGTCTTAGGCTTCGTTGTGTATGGTGTTAAGTTTATATCGACGATCCTCGACACTGCCTGAGAATTTTTAGCTTCGTGACCTCTTAAAGTATGCGTAAACGCCTGTATCGGGTTTCTGCCAGCAATACTAATTCCCAAACTCCATTGCGGCATATGCTATATAGTTTAGTAACTTTATGTATTATATCTATTTGATTGTCTTCAGACTTTTTGTATATATACAAACAATTTAAGTTTTGGCTAACAACTTCTTTCAATATATCTTTTCAGTTGTTTTTTCAATGTTTAGCTAAATTTGTTATAAATATGGTGTAGTAGTTGTTTATTTAGTCAACACTTTCATGTGGTCACCAAGTATACCATTAGATAATGAGGACGTTCGGCTAACATATTTGGGGCTCTTATTTAGCAAGGACTTGGTGTGTTGGATGGTCTATCAAGTGGTTGTCATAAGAAAGATAAGGCACCATGATCCTATGATTGGGTTGAATACATTTTTGACAGTTTAGCATAACGAATTTGAGACAATATTTGTAAAATGTGGTTGGCGTAAAAAAACTTGGCAAAATTTATCAGTATCATCAACACGCAAGTAACTTAACTTATCATTCATTAAAACAACCATCATATACATCAAATTTAAAAAAAAAAAAAAACAGCAACAACCAAAATAAACCTAAAAGCTTACCTAAAAACCACAGAAAATGATTTCCCCCTAACCAAACCTTGCACAAGCTAGAAACCTCCATCTTCTTAATAAACTGCATCTACTCATGTGCTGAGCTCTGTTTATTTGATCGATGTCAATAGAATAATAGCTTTCTCAATGTCATGTTTTTGAACACCCCTCAAGAAAGTTGCAGTCTACACAACCTCAATGAAACCCGTTAGCCTTTCAAGTTCTTCAAGCATACCTTATATTTCATTAATAACCTCAATTGAATGCGCCCAAAACCCCCAAGCTCATTTGCCAACCTGTAATCCTCAGCAATTGACAGTGAAAATAAATAAGCATTTTGTCCTTGATCATTGTCGAGTTAGCATCAACAACAACAAGTTCTTCATGACGCACAAAGCTAGCCATTATTATGATTTCTTTTGAACCTCTGTTTCTATTAGGTGTTAAGAATTTGTAAGGGAATGACATGAGGGCTCCCTTAAATAGCAAAATGGCTGAGATACTTGATCGCCTAATGGGAAAGGAAGTCGTCGAGAATCTCATGATAAGAGTCTAGCAACTAAAACGCCGGCGTATGTGTTTTCCAAGAACCCATGCAAAAGAAATATCATAATTAGATTGGGCTTTTATTTGGATAAATATAACGGGCTTTGTGCATAGACTTGGGCAATAAACTTATACAAAACTAATTAAACAGTAATAAATATATCAAAGAACAAAACTGAAGATCAACAAAAACTAAAACCTTTATGGTTCAAATCGTTTAAAAAAGTTCATTTCACGTCAAAAAAAATTACGTCGAGGAGGGTTGTTAAGATCTTAGTCTACCATTTATTTTTAGAAACAAATGATTTCTAGTGAAAACCGAGAATATCAAGACATTGTTAAATTAATTTTGGAGAACAATACCGGCCGCAAATCGTCAACAATTAAAGCCAAGCACAAGTTAAAATGATAACACTACATATACGAGCACTCCACAGCAACGCGCGGGTAAGAATCCTTGTTTTATACATTTAAATATATTGTTATCATCACAAAGTTTACATCAAGATAACATACAACTGAACTTGGACATGCCCAAGTTAGACATACACAACTGTCCCATATAAAATAGTACTACTTGAAATTCCTTCAGACAACACAAAAAACATACAGCTTAGACAGATACAACAAAGCAACAGCAGACATGATAACTGACATTCATTCCCTGCCATAGTGAATATACCCTTTTCTTTGCACCAAGACCATACAACTCACATCTACATTTCCATTTCACCTACCCACCATGATCATTCAACCCGCATCTACAATGACCAAGGTGAAAAAGGTAAGATGCATCATTGTGAAGTTTACAGCCACCCATAACCCTCCCAGTCAAGGGTTATACCAAAAATCCTACATTTCCATCTCTTGAAAATGGCTTCAGACCCTTGGGAACACACACCTTGAGGGGAGACCACCCATACCTCCTGTAGATAGAGTATAGTATGGACCAAGTTGGTTCATCTTGCACACCTCACTATTCCACACTGCATACTCAATCTCACCAAACTCACTTACCCAACATGGATGTAAACCTACTTTATGACTCCTCTTTCTGAGCTTAATTTGACTGGAATTGACCAAGTGAATTTACACAATACCTAACAAATGCCTAACTGTGATATCATAAGGCAAGATTAGCAAACAAGGTAACAGAGGACAAAGATACAAAGCCATCATCCATAGTGAGTTCAAAATGCTCTCAGTTTCCAAATGTATTCAGGAAATACAGCAAAGATGGATAAAACCACTAAAAATTGCAGACTATACTTGAAATTCAACTATCTTCAGATTTTCATAATAGATGAAAGATTCCCATGTAAATGCATCCAATCACTGAACTATGCTCATACATATCAGCTCCTTACCATTGCATTATAATATTCCATCTATCAACCACCTTCAATACCTCAGCTGATTTCTTGACTTTCAAAACTTGTAACTGTAATCAGACATTCTCCTCAATCTTCTCAATTATCACTTCAACTTTTGTTTTAGCATCAGTAAATACTCTGTTATTTCTCTCCTTCCATACATGATACACAACTTAGGGCATAATCAATCTTCTCAAGATGCTTCTAATAGCATTGATACATGGGAGACTTCCTATTTTAGCAATTATGTCATTCCAATCAGTTGAAATGTTATCAGTGTTCAGCTTAGGCTTCATATGATTCCAAATCATGTTAGAGAAATCACATTTAAAAAATAGGTGATCATGGGAGTCATGGCATTTACTGCATAATGGGCATAATAGCACACTCATATTCCATTGACTGAAAGCCATAAAATAAATGCACTTCTAGGATTACATTGCCCAAACCATACCATTTTCCACCATTGGAACTTAGGCCTTTGTTCTCTCAGGTCAGACCAAACAGTACTGATTGAGAAGTCCACTAGCAGAATCTTTTTATTCCTCCATTTCACACTGTCCATCATACCTTCATGCAAACTTAGGATAGTGACACTGGAAAGCATAGGGGCTTTGTCACACCATGATTGAGGCCAAGTCCACACTTCATTATCCACCATCTCAGCAACACTACAATCCTCTCTGATTCTTGCATCATACAACATTTTATTTGACGCAAATTTCTTTAGGTATCCTAAGTCACACCAATAGTCATTCCACATTGAGGTCTCTTTACCATCCCCCAAAACATGAAAAATGAATAGTCTAATTTTGTTTCTCATACCCAAAAGAGCTTTCCAAGTGCTGCTATCACGTTTGTCTTCATAAACCTCCCAGAAACTTCTTCCTTTCAATTTAACTAGATTTACCCATTCGGCCCAAAGGCTATTTTTGGTATTAATAATTCTCCAAATATGTTTAGTAAGAAGAACCTCATTCCATTCTTCCAACAGTTTTAATCCAAGGCCTCTTCATCTTTTGGTTTACAAACCAATTTCCAGGCCACCTTAGACCTACCTTTGCTCATTTGTCCACTAGACCATAAGAATTTTTTGAGGATGCCATTTATTTCTTTCACAACTGCTTTTGGTAGTAATAAGACTGAACCCCAGTATGTTTGCATAGTAGATAACACATAAGCAATTAGTTGCAGTTTGCCAGCATAAGATAAAGCTTTATACATTTCAAGTACTAATAATGTAAGGAAAAAAAAAGAAAAGACTAAAAATGTAAGAAAACCCACCAAGGACTTATAATGTAATAAAAATTTTGTTTAACCTCAAGTTCAAATTTTGATACAATGCATTTTTTGCTTTTATTTGGTCTAATAAAATGTTCAGAAATAAAATTTATTTTGGTTTTTTTGCAACTATAGATACTTGAAAGTGATAATGTTTTACGTTTAAATTGTTAATTTTGTTGTATTAATATGTTAAAGTTAGCTTTATTCTTGAAATTGTCTAAATATCCAACAAGAATTTGAACGACGTTGGTATAACGGAAAACAAACACATACTTTTGTGGCATATAAGATAGTTTTAAAAAATGGATGGCCTAAAAGTAAAATGTTTAATAATTTGGCGGCCTTTAGTACATAAAAGATATAAATTGTTAACCTATATAAATAACACCATCGTGACGAGCATTTAATTATCTTTCAATATAAGGTACTTTCATATACTTTCAACATTTTTTCCCGTGATTTTGGTACAATGTTTTGCTTCATATATCAAATGTGATATCACACTAGTATGTAAGTTCAAACACTAAACATGTTGTCGATAAATAGACATAAATATATGTGTAGAACTTTAATTGATTCATCATTTTTGGCATTGAAAAACACACATCCTTAGTTTTTCAATCATATATCACACACAAATTTGGAACCTCCAAATCATACAATTTATTCATAAAAGTTGGAGAAAATATAAGATTTTTTTATAATCAAACTCGCTTGATATATCACATATGATATAACACTAATATGTAAGTTTGACATTCAACCTGTTGTCGTAAATGAACATAAGTATTTGTATAGAACTATAAAAAATTCATCGTTTTTTGCATTGAAAAATACACTTACTTAGCTTTCCAACTATATATCACACATAATATTTAAACCTTTAAATCATTATGTTTCCATAGAAGTTGGAGAAAATAGGAAGAAAAATGATATTCAAAATCGCTTGATATATCACATGTGATATAACACTAATATGTAAGTTTCAATACTCAATATATTATAGTAAAATGGACATAAGTATTGGTATACAACTCCAAAAGATTCACTTTTTTTGCACCAAAAAGTAATACTTGTATCTATTTTACGACAACATATTCAGTCTTCGAATCTATACATTAGTGTTATATCACATGATATAAGTCAAAAAGATTCAAAGACTTCTATTCTATAAAATATATATAAGATCATTTGAGGACAAAAGATTATACATACCAAAGGGATCTCTAACCCTCCATTTTTATTTCTATGGATGAGATTAATCAACAATATAAAAACCAACTTTCATCTTTTTTCAAATATTATATTTTAAACCGCATCGTTAATATCATTTACGACGAGCATTTAATTATCTTTTTATAGATAGGCACTTTGATATACTTTCGACAAAAAAATTTTTTCATAAATGAAATTTACTTTGAAAAATCATATATGATATAACACTAATTTGATATTAGTGTAAAATCACATATGATATCACATGTGATATTACATATCATATATGATTTTACACTAATATCACATGTGATATTAAATTTAGTGTTTTATCAATAAATCAAAACGAAGTATTCAAAGTGCCTATAGAAAGTAATTAAATAACTAAATCAAATATTTTCTGATCGGTTTAAAGATATTTAAATTATAAAGTGATAATATAAAACGCTTTAAATCTCCATTGATTTGATGGATACAGATGAATATGTATTGTAAATAATTTATTCGAAGTTCAAAATTATATGTGATATATGGTTAGAAAGCTAATGATTTGTATTTCTAAACGCAAAGAATGATGAATTATTTGGAACTCTAGACAAATACTTATGCCCATTTTAAGACAACATATTGAGGTTCGAACTTACAGATTAGTGTTATGTTACATGTGATACATCATGCAAACTCGTCTTTCGAAGAAACCCCCCAAAAAACCAAAAACAAAAGTTTGTCGAAAGTATTAATGAAAGTGCCATTTTATTGAAAGATATCTAAATGTTTATCGTAATCGCGTAATTTATTTCGCCTAACGAATAACTGTTTTTGAGGTATTTTATTTATATATAAAAAAAGATTTAACGTAAATTTTAATTTAAAACAATGATTGAGATCTTCTCATTTTCCACTCTCTCAAGTCTCCTCAAGTTGATATATTGTGAGAGTGATTAAATTAATGGGTCGCATATTTTACCTAATTGTGAACCCACAATTTTTTAATTTTTAATTTTTTATTTTTTTATCTCACTGATTTAACATGAAAAATATTAGACACAAACTTTAGGGGATCTTACATTGTATTCTCATATTGCATTAAGGAAGAAAGTAAATGAAGTGAAATGAATTAAAAAAAGGGTAAATTTCAAAAATGGTCCCTAAAGTAGCCCAAATGCGCAAGGATGACACCGAGACAATAAGTGTTGCAAAAACGACATTAATATTTTTTTTTTGCAAAATAGCCACCGAGACGCACTGTCTAATAACTTTCGTTAGTTTTCCTCGTTAAGTGCCACGTCACTAAGGTTATTATCGCCATTTCACTCGTTTCAATGGCTAAATTTGCAAAGGAAGACTTAACTTCCGAAACAGTCTTCCCTGCCAGTTTAATTAAAATGTGCATGCGGTAATTTGATGTTCATTATTTATACATTAACATACACCAACACATGTTTAGCAGATTTTTTTACTAAGAATGAAATAGATGTTAGTTGACAATACAATTGACAAAAGGATATAATTATCAAGAAGAAATATATATATATATATTAACATTTTTGATATTATTCCCAGTCACTCAAACTCTTCTTGTTACATAGATGTCCTGTCATTACTTCGGCCTAATTACCGTCCTCCATTGTCTATGCTTCAATTCCAAAACTCATAATCGACTCTTGATTCATGCATCTTCTAAATAAATATGTTGTAATTTAATCATCATTTGATGGTGTGCTATTTACACAGGAATGCCACATAGCTTGCACAACTTTATAATGAATGCTACATTGCTATTGATGCATTTGAATGAGTTCATCTTCGTGGCAATCCCTTACACCGATTTCCATCTTTTCACCTTTTGATGATGGCAAAACATCGCAACATTGTCGTCTAGGTGCCTGCATCTGTTTCAACAAAGAAACAAGAGAAGCAAAATGACTAAGAAATTCTTTTATAAGATTGGTTTTATAGTGGTAGTTCATAAGTAAAGTCGCTTACTTGTTTAATGCTAAGATCTAGTTTATGAGCATGAACTTTTATCATTTCAATTCTCCTAGGAGATCCAAAATCTCCTGTGCAATTAGACTTTTCCAAGATACGTCTTGTTCATATGAAACACGACTGGTCTTTTACAAGGATCTTGTTCATATGAAACACGACTGGTCTTTTACAAGGATCTCAATTGTGCTCCCTCATGTCAAAACTAAACAATGAGTTCAACATGTTACCTTTCTTCCAAGGTTTAAATGAAGCAGGGACACAAAGCATGTCTGGAAAGAGCACATGGCCATTAAAGACTTCAATTGCATACCCCCATGAGACTGAAGTTGTTTAAGAAAACCAACGGTCATAGCAAACCGTATGTTGTAGTATCCTCTGAGCTACCCAGGAATCATAGCCATACAAGATGAAACAGTAATGATGTATTTCTTGTGATTATAACTTGATGTTCATTCCAATTATAAAGGATCTGGGTTTTCTTTTATGTTATGGGTTTTGTTCTTGATGTTCTTGATTTATGAATAAAATTAACTGGAAATTCAAAAGAAATTCAAATGAGGAAGAAGACAAGGGTATATTAGTCATTTCACTGCACTTAACAAGAAAAACTAACGAAATTTAGTGAACAGTACGTCTCGATGGGTATTTTGCAAAAAATCAAACATTAATGTCGTTTTTGCAACATTTTTTGTCTCGGTGTCATCCTTGCGCATTTGGGCTACTTTAGGGTCCATTTTTGCATTTTACCCTAAAAAAAGTCATGTTCTCAAGATTTTATTTAGAAAAGTAAATGAGAGAAAGAAAGTGAAAAGGGGAAACCCCACTGTCTTTTGAGCCAAATGTTTCATCTCATTTTTTAGATGAAATGTGAGTAAAGTAGTTTAATGATATTGAAATGACAATATTATGTAACACCCTCAACTTCGGATAACAACGAAAGCTAAACGAGGGTATTACTTTATAGCAAAAAGTTCAAGTTATAGTGTTAGGATTTAGAAAATCCAGTCATTAAAGTTTCGGTCACCTCAAGTATATGTAATCGTTAAAAAGCTCGTAGTCGTAGTCATTTAATATTAGTTAGTATTTAGTTAAGTAACACTGTGGAGGACGAACGGGTCTTTACCTCATCAGATGCCCGATCCACGTACCGTAGGAGGTGTGTCTTGTAAGAAAACTATAAATACCCTCTACCTCCCAAGGTAGAGGGTTGGAGCTTCAATAACATTTTTCTTTTGTTTCACATAGTTCCCAACTCTCTTCCCTTTCTCTCTCTAAAACTTTCTCTCTCTAAAACTTGTATACGCCCCATATGATTATGGTTTGATGTGTTTGTGAAATCCTATAAGTTATAATTGGTATCAAGAGCCATGGTTTGATCACTCATCTTTCATGCTCTTTGTTTTGGTGGATTTCATAAGGTTTTTGGGGTTATAAGTGTTTAGAAGAGTTTGAATCATTTGGTCAATTTCTAGTGTTAAAGTTTGAATTTTGATTGTACTTTTGTGTTTAGGATCATCATATGTGTTTAGGTTTTGAATTGGAAGGCTTGAATCATCGTGGTTGGGTTGTTTTTTATTGATAAAGTGGTTGTTTTTGAATATTGTACGAAGCGAGTTGAGCCTCGATAAAACAGTTCTAGGAAGCGAGTTGCTTTGTTATTGGAAGCGAGTTGGTTTATGCGACTTGGATATTAAGCGAGTTGTGTGTCTCTGCGAGTTGACACTTAAGCGTGTTGTCTTGGAAGCGAGTTGGTTTATGCGACTTGGCTATTAGCGAAGTTGATTCTTTAGCGACTTGGGTTTAAAGCGACTTGTCTATTAAGCGAGTTGTATCTTTATGCGACTTGGGTTTTAAGCGACTTGTCTATTAAGCGAGTTGGTTTATGCGACTTGGTTGTTAAGTGAGTTGTCCATTTATGCGACTTGTCTACTGAGTGAGTTGATCCTTAAGCGAGTTGGTTAGGGTGCGACTTGTCAAGTTTACTACTTGTCTATTGAGACTTGTCACTTCTTCGTGCTACGTTTTACGGTTGTTCTTTTGATTTTATAAAATCCCGTGAAAGAATCAATTTCCCGGTTTAATCAAAGAATAGTAAAATCTCGTAGAATCTGGAATCGTGTCTAACAACGTACCTACTATCGTTTCTACTGTAGCTGAGGATGTTCAAGCAGCTGGATCAAATACTCGTCCACCTATGCTTGACATAACTGATTATGACTCATGGGCTCAACGAATTAGGTTGTACTGTTTGGGAAAGGAAATGGGGTTAACATTCTCAAATCAATTGATGAAGGACCTTATCAGATTGAGACTACAAGAGACATACTTGAAACTGCTGCAGATGGTACAATGATCTTAGGATTGGACAGACCAAAGACGTATGATAGTGATAAGGAGAAAAAGAGATATGATGCTGATATCAGGGCTTCAAACATTATACTTCAGGGTCTTCCAAAAGACATTTACAAGTTAATCAATCACAACACTGAAGCCAAGGCAGTTTGGGACAATGTCAAGATGCTTATCTCTGGGTTCTGAATTAACTAAAGAAGACAGAGAATCACAACTGTATGATGACTTTGAGCACTTTAAGATGAAACTAGGGGAAAGTGTCACTGAATATTACGTGAGGTTCCACAAGCTTGTGAATGACATGAGGAATATTAAAATGACTATGCCAAATATTCAGCTAAACTCAAAGTTTGTGAACAACATGAATCCTGAATGGCACAAATTTGTCACTTCAGTCAAGTTAACTAAGGGTTTGAGGAACACTAATCGTGAGCAATTGTATGCATTCCTGCTTCAGAATGAGAGACATGCTATGTTTGAACGAATGATTCTTGAACAATTCAAATCTAAACAGGGAGAGGCAAGCTCATCTAATGACTCAACAAAGATTCTACACCAATGTAGGGATTACTACCAAAGCTTCACAAGTCATACCTACTGGAAATGGTAATCACAAACTCATTCCCGATCCAAGGTTCAAGCAACCTGATGCTGATGCAGTCATGGAATATTTCATCAATCAATTGGCTCTTATGGTTAAGCAAAACTTGAACCTCACTCCACACACCAACAGTCTACACACTAACAATGAAATCAGAACTGCATCCAATCTACACAATCATGCTCTTGTCAGAGATGGAAAGATTATGGTGCAACCAATTCAAGGAAGGCAGTATGAACAAGGAAGAGGTGGAGCAGGTGGAGGGTATATGGCTAATCAGAATCGTGGAAGGAATGCCAATCAAGGACAAGGAAAGCCAATCAAGTGCTACAACTATGGTGGTGATGGAAACATTGCAAGGAACTGCACATCTCCAAAACGCTCTCAAAATGCAGAGTACTTTAGGGACAAGATGTCTGGTGCAAGCTCGTGACATGGAGCGGTTTTGGATGAAGAAGAGTTGTTGTTTCTTGCGGATGGAAATGCCAAAACCTATGATACTGATGTGGATGAGCGTAGCCAATCAGAAATACGCTCATAATCATCAAAATGCCTTTCAAAGTTGCCGACCGTGATGCATTTGACTCGATGTCGATGATGAACCTACGCCTGCACAATCTTCATGGCTAGCATTTCACCAATGGTCTCTCCAAAGGTTTCATCACCACAGTAGGCTGGTCCTTCCAAAGAATCAATCATCTTAGAGGTATTAAAACTATATGATGAAGTTGATGAGCAAGAGATGCATAACAAAGTACAATCACTTGAAACTAATGAATCAGATATTGATAATGTGGGTAACAGTAATGTTGTTTCATATGATCAATATGTGATACAAAGTGAAAGTGAGATTGTACCAAGTGATGCATCTTCAGCAGTCAATGATGACTATGTTTTTGATGAATACACTCCATGTGCCGCTAATGATTCTGTTATCTCTGAACTGAATGCCTATAAAGAACAAGTTGCTATTTATGAACAACGTGCTAAGTTTGAGTTAACTAACCGTGAGCAGGAAATGGATGACCAAATGCGTACAATTATTAGAAAAAGTAATTTTGGAGAAGAAGTGTTAAAACAAGAGTTAAACTCCTTACAAGAAAAGCTTTCTAAAACTGTTAAGCAAAAACAAGAACTACAAGATAATGTTAAAGTGCTTAAACAAGAATTTAATGCTAAGGAATCAAAACTTTTGAATGAATTTTCCAATCTAAAAACTTTGAAAAACAAGCTTGAAAACAAGTTGTATGTACAAGGGAATACCATTCAAACTGCTCACATGATCACTAAGCATAGAGTTTTCAATGATAAGCATAGCATTCCCTCTAAAGGAACCCAATCTCAATATGGTAAAGTGGCTAGAGAAGCTCAGAAGGTAATATATGATGGTAATGAAATCCTTAAGCCTAGGCAGAAACCTAGTTGCGCTGAGTGCACCGAGGAAGATAGGCAATTAGATGAAGTCATCGGGGAGAAAATGAATATGAAGCTAAAAGATCCCGAGTGTAAAAAGAAAAACATAACGTTCAAAACCCCATGATTACACTAAAGAAAATTGGATGTCCCTGAACAAGTTTAAGCCTCAAACTCTATTAACCCAGAACAAGTTTTTGGAAAAGGACATAGATATGCAAAAAGCTAATGCACTTGTTAAAACAAACACTCCGCTTAGGAAAATGCCTCCAAAGAACTGTGTATCCTTGAATACACCAATGCATTTAGTTCCTAGAACTATTCCCACTAAGAGCAAGACCTTAATCAGCCAGTATGTTGTTTATCAACTATTTGTTGATTTTGAGAAGACATGTAAGAAAAGGATCACACCTACTGGGAGTCTTCAAAAATGCTATTTAACTGAGGTCATGTCTTTCTTTAAACAATTAAAAGGTCAATTTGAGAGTCTTCAAAAGGGGATAGACTCAGATATCAAAGAAATGGAAAAGGAATTTGATGCAATGATAGTTGAGGTCAATGATTATGAACGGGAACTCAAATATAATGAAATTGAAAGGAAGAATCTGCATATCTTATGTGGAAAACTAGAAGGGGGGGTTGAATAGTTTTACCAATTTAAAACTTCCTTTTAAATATTTAGATCGACTTATGTCAATCCATTTGATTATTTATGTTGGACGTTGATAGATGGATATATAAACGTGAAATGAAATATAAAGAGTAAGAAGCACATCACCACAACACAAGTTATTTATAGTGGTTCGGCTACAAGGACACCTTCCTTGCCCTACTCCACTCCTCGAGTCACCTACTCGAGAGTTCGTAAGCACTACACCAACTCCTTGTGGCGGAGAAGCCTTCACAACGCCGCTTAACCTTTTTCCGGTACAAAGCTAAATACCGAGTTCTTTCACACCAAGGCGAACCACACCTAACACAACGCCGCCTACCCTTTATACGGTGCTAGGCTAACCACCGAGTTCTTTCACACCTTAGGAGAACTAATCCTATCACAACGTCGCCTACCCTTTATTAGGTACTAGGCTAAGCACCTTAGTTCTTTCACACCTTAGGTGAACTACACCTTCACGACACAACACCTAATCTCAAGGAGATCTACTCCTTGTTACAACACCATCAAGGATATCACCATCCTTGTAGATAAACAAATACACATATGTATAACGATGCACCTCATCGATTATACGACCTAAGCATTCTTCCCAAATGCTACTTGATTTGATCCTTTGGCATCCTTCACTAATGCCTTTGACACAACGCTTGGCACCCTTCACTAATGCCTTCGTCTTGACACCTTTAGCATCCTTCACTAATGCTTTGACACAACGTTTGGCACCCTTCACTAATGCCTTCGTCTTGACACCTTTAGCATCCTTCAATAATGCTTTGACACGGATGATGAGCACCTTTCACTAATGCTTTCATCTTGACACTTTCGGCATCCTTCACTAATGCTTTTGACACAACGTTTGGCACTCTTCACTAATGCCTTCGTCTTGACACCTTTAGCATCCTTCAATAATGCTTTGACACGGATGATGAGCACCTTTCACTAATGCTTTCATCTTGACACTTTCGGCATTCTTCACTAATGCCTTCAACCCAACATCTATGGAGAAAGGAAGAACTATCAACAAGAGAACCTTAGTAGTCTTGATGATGACGAAGCATGGCAACTCATGGACTTGAGCTTGCACGTCTTCAAGAGGTGGTGATCTCTCCTTTAAGAGGAACCTAGTAGATCACACAAAACAAAAGACAAACTACATAGATCACTTAGATATGAGGTTAGAGGGTTAGAATACTTTGGGGAAGTATGTGTGAAAAACCATGTGTAGAGAGAAAGAAATGGCTCTCTATTTATAGAGGAAATTCTCTTCTGTTCCCGGATCCCACGGATCCCTACCACAAGGGATCCGGCTAGCACAAAGCTAGGGATCCGTGGTCCGCTCCTCTTTGCCCATGGGTATTTTTGGTTATGGGTCATGGGTCATGGGTTATGGGTTGATCCATGGTTTTCTTTCTAGATACAATGAACTTGGTTAAGTGGTATATATAAAACCATGGGTTATGGGTCAAAACCATTTGCTAGTATTTTACCCATTTAGTATATACTTGTATTTACCCATTTTAGCATACACTTAGTTTTTACCCATTTTAGTATACTTAGTTTAAGTATATGTTTAACCCAATATGTAAACACTAGTTGTTGTACATATGTATCTAAATCATAAAAACACTTATACTTGTTTTAGTGTTTTATGTGACAACTTAATTGTGTTAGAAAACTATTAACTCAAACTATTTACGTACTCTATTTGTTTCGTTAAAATGATTTTACTTTTGTTATCGACAAAACATTAGAAGATCGTAAAATATAAATAAACGTTTTTACGGCTTATTTGTATTAACAATCTCCCCCTTTTTGTTGATGACAAAACATAAAATTATTTTAAGAAAAAAGCTAAAATTCGTAAAAATTTGAATTTGTAGTTTTTACTTTCTTCTCCCCCTTTTTGTCGAAACAAAAAGTGTTAAAAGAAACTAACACAATTTTTATAAAAAAAAATGTAAAAATGTAAAGAGAGCAAGTGACGGGAATGGTACTCGTCTTAACTCCCCCTTGACGAGTCCATCCCTATGTAAGGGCGTCAAGGACATAACGTAAAATAAACTAATTGTGTTTGCAACTAAGTTTGCAAATGGTTCGTCTAAGTGACGAGAATGTGCTCCCCTTGAATATTGCAATGTTGCAATGGGGTGTCATGAAGTGTAATCCAAAATTGGATTAAGTTGCAAGCGATTTTTGCAATGTTGTTTGACACAAAGCTCCCCTAGCTTTATGGTGTCAATATCTTCATGTGTATTTTGAATAACTACAAAACAAATATTAGAAAAACAAGAGTATAGTTCATAATTTTCTGCAAAAGAGACTCAAGTTAGTATAAATTTGTGCTCCTGTACCACGGATCCCATGGTTCCCTTTAAGAAGGGATCCGTCTAGTTATCTCGAAGGGATCCGCTATCCTGTTGACAGTATCTTAGCGAAGAAATGTCAAGGAATTCTATTATGAGAGAATGAGATATATGTACAATATATCAAGCACAACACAAAATAATCATAGCATATAAGTATTCATTCAATAAAACAAGAGATACACCACCAAATCTCTAAAACTAAGAGAATGAACTAGCCAAACAAGTGCTACTAATGCTAATGAATTACCCCAATTCAAGGTTCAACTAAACTTAAGATTCGTCGAAAAAGCTTAATGATTTTTAATGATGAGAAGAGTTTTCCTCAGCATTTTGAGCTTGTAGTTCATGTATCAATTTATCTAGTTCATGTATCATTCTTTCCCTATATTTACAATGATCACAATCCTTGTCATGGTTTTGATTTTCTTGAAGTGAAAATTTAAGTGAAGTGGGTTGAGGATCTTCAAATGGTTGTGAGGTGGTTCTAAGCACTAATGATGTTGGTTGTGTGTTTGGTTTAGTAGGATTAGGTGATGAACTCCTAGTCAGAACACTCTTCTTCTTAAATGGTTTCCTTGGTGTGGGAGAGGTCCTACCATTGGTGGAATTAATCGAAGATGATCTGGTTGAGGAAACTTCTTTTGTGATTCTAGTGATCTTCTTGGGTGGTCTTTGAGTGGATGAGTTAGCACTAGGGGCTTTAGTCATGGTGATGATGGTACAAGTAAGAACTTCTTGGATGTGATTGAGAGTGATGGTTTTAATCCTATGATTATTTGGATTATTGAAGGATGATTTGAATGAGAAAAATTAAATTATTGACCACTTAGAGGAATAGGCATGCTCTTGGGGTTTTGATCAGTTCTAGGAGGATAATTAATGAATTCTAAAGGTGGTTTAGAAAACCAAGAGGTGTTTTGAATATATGGAAGCTGATTTTTGCATTCTGTACTTACGGATCCCGCGGATCCCTCTCAGCAGGGATCTGCCTGGTTAAGAACCAGGGATCCGGCGAACAGACAGGGCTTAGATGCAATCATTATTATTAATGGATTTCAAGGTTTTTGACTCAGTTTGAAGTCTCTAGCTGTTGGAAGTCTTAACTATAAGTAATGGTGTTTGATGACTAAAGTGTTCTATGGCTTATAAAGGAAAGATCTTGGCAATTTGCATTTAAGACTTAATCCACTAATGTCCTTGGTAGTGTGATGATCAACATGCGCAAGGTTGAGATTCAGAGTTTCACTGATCTAGGAACTCATTTAAGATGGAATGGAGTGTTTGAGTTAGGAAGATGAGTTGAAATGATTGTTTTAGCTATGTTTGACATAAACTGTCACACGGATCCCACGGTTCCTTCCTTGAAGGGATCCGGCTCTCAGCAGTTATGACAGGTTTGAAATGAGGTTTCTAGGAGCTAAAGCCTATCTTATTTTGAATGTTTCAGTTTTCCTAAAGGTTTAGGATGAAAGGGTACTTGAATGATTAGAGGTAATAAGTGTTGTAGCAAATGATTGCTTTTTATGGAAAGGGGATGGGACAAGATGACTACCAATGGTTGTCTAAGGATAACATTAAGAGTTATGAGGGTGTCAAGTCATAAAAAAAATGATCCTAGTGATCAGATTTAGGCTTGAGGTGATATTTAAGAAAAATTCTTAAAAACTGCAACAATTGAAAAACTAATTTTTGTCTTATCTTTGAGATATAAATGACTAGAAGCAATTTCCTAAAATTGCTTAGCTTATCTTCTTAAGTGTTTTGAGAGGTGAGAAATAGTTTGTGAGTAGTCGAAGCGGAAATATGGTGAGTTTAGATGTGTTGATAAAATAAGACTAAGATCTTAAGTAAGCCTTTAGTGAGTCTAAGCCTTTCTCATCCTAGAAGTGGACTTAGTTGGGTTCTAAAATCATATGCTAAGCTAATGTGATGTTATCTAGAAAGCATTTTTGATGTATTGAATGTGTATTCTGTCGATGTCACGGATCCCACGGTTCCCTCAAGGGAGGGATCCGCTAGGCTAATCCTAGGGATCCGGCATCTGCAGATCAAAACCAACACAGAACCTACACAGAAATGATGCGCAGTTTATGCACACTAGTAAATCCACAGATAAACAGGAGAAACAAGCATGTTTATCACAAAACACTAGTTAAAGACAATATCCAAGTAATCATAAACCGAAAGAGCTAAAATGTAATCATTTAAACATATGATAAAGAAAACAAGCACAATCCTATTGTCTCTTTCGTCAATCCTTTCTTTTCCTTTTTGACGGCTTAGTGAGGTTGTATGCGAGGTTTTGAATCATGCCCCTCAATTGCTTAAATTCCGCGGTCTCGTTTGGAATGGTCGGAAGTTGTTTGTGGTATTCAAGGATTTCCAATTTGATGTTGGCTACAGGGTCGACATCTTCTTCATCTTCTTCTTCTTCATCGGCCGAGGAGTCCTAGAGAGCTTCCGGTTGCTCTCTATTGACCGTGAACCGTTTAGAGGGTCGTTTGGTAAGAGGTACCATGACGTGGTCGGAAAGATAATGATCATCGTTGATAGGAGATGGTTGCAATGTACCAACATACTTACAAAGTCGTGTTAGGAGCATACCATACGGAAGTACCATGTTGGAAACTTTGAATACCCCAGCCATTCTCCTTACCATGTAATAGGCAAGATTAAATGGCCTTTGATGGATAAGACAATAGATCATTTGCACAAGACATGCGTTTGGATGATCTTTGTTTCCAACTAGGCTAATGACATTTTCCCTAAGGATTTCTTCCCATTTTCTAAACATGGGGTGCATTTCGAAAGTTCCATTTGAAAGGGATTACGGTGAATGAGCTTCTTGTTTCGGTCGAAACGGGATTGGTCGGTTCTTATTTTGAAAATAGTGTCTCGGATGGTTTCGGGTTCATCAATAGGAGTGTTATAGAGAGGCTTAGGATCAAGTGCAAGGTTTTGAGCGTTAATTGCCCAATCTTGAGAGTACATACAAATTCCTTCACAAGGAATGCTAAGAGTTTGAAGCAAAGGTGTTGAGAGGAAGAGTGAAGTTTTGTTTATTGATGATGAAAGTGATTGAAATGCTATCATCGACGTTTTGAATGATCCTAAAGCTTTTGTAAAATTCAAAAATGAAAACCGGACAAATTTGTTCATCTATGTCAAGGAGACAATCAAAGTTGATTGTCGAGAAAACTTGACGAATGTCGGTATCTTCAAGGAAACATTCCTTGACTACACGACCTTCGTGGATAAGTCGTTTTACAAGGCTTTTGAAAATTTTACGGTCGGTTTTGGTCAATCCCTTTTTACGATAGTAATGAGTAAGGTAGGGGACGGTGTCATGATGATCTTGTTGAGTAGCTTTGGGCATGGTTGGTCCTAAAAATACAAATTTTCCAATTAGGTAAAGTTAGTTGGGATGGGTTTATGGTTTTGATTTGTATTAACAATGTTGTGAACACAATGTGATTTTGTTAAAAGCCCCTTTTCATGATTAATTAAAAGAGCCCTAATTAAATTAATTGATTAAAAAATTAAGAAACCATAAACCCTAGGATGAGGATGATGAAAATTAGAACAAGTTAATGTAATTACTTACAATGATGTTCTAGGAAGGGATACTTGAGAGTATGGAAGCTAATGAGGATGGATTCAGTAGCTTAGTCGTTTTGGTGTTATGTGAATAGAGGGAAAAAGATCAGTGGTGAATTTTTTAAAGCGTATAGCTGAGTTCTGTTCCACGGTTCCCCCGGATCCTTTGTATTTGGGATCCGGCTAGTAAAACTAGAGGGATCCGCTACTATGGGAAGGGAGTTGTTTGGTATTATTTTTGTAGTAGGCTTATAAATTAGCTTGCCCAAAAAATGGAGGTATTTGATGAGGATTGTTTTTGAATGATGATTTTCGATGAATTACATATCGAGGGTTCATATGTGATGATGGCGTTAGTTTGACGAAAAAAATAATATCATCCCCTATGTTGAAAAAGACTAAAGGTGACGAAAGAGACTTCTAATGATGTTAGTGATTAGTTAAGCAAAGATAACTTATGACAATAAATGGGACTCATGTAACCTATCTAATGAAGAGTAAAACATACCTCTATACTTCTTGATTTGGTATAATACAAAAAATACTTCATGAGCTTTTAAAGTAATCCTTTGTAGTCGGTGTACATAGGTTGTGATTACTTTTTAGATCCTTCCTTGAATGTTGACTTCATTAATCTTTGAATGAAGACTTTGAAGAGATTCTAGCACTAAGATTTCTTAAGAGCAAAAATGATTAGAATCATCTATCAATGTCCAACAAAATGATTTAAAAGAAAATATGACCAACAATAAAAAATCCTTCTTTGTAGTTTTCAAACATACACGGATCGTATCAAGTCTTTAAAGTACAACATACTTTTAGAAACTTGGTAACGAAGCTCTGATGCCAATTGTGGAAAACTAGAAGGGGGTTGAATAGTTTTACCAATTTAAAACTTCCTTTTAAATATTTAGATCGACTTATGTCAATCCATTTGATTGTTTATGTTGGACGTTGATAGATGGATATATAAACGTGAAATGAAATATAAAGAGTAAGAAGCACATCACCACAATACAAGTTATTTATAGTGGTTCGGCTACAAGGACACCTTCCTTGCCCTACTCCACTCCCCGAGTCACCTACTCTAGAGTTCGTAAGCACTACACCAACTCCTTGTGGCGGAGAAGCCTTCACAACGTCGCTTAACCTTTTTCCGGTACAAAGCTAAATACCGAGTTCTTTCATGTCACACCCCCAAAATATCGCAGCGGAACGATAGTGTCATTGGGGTATGACGTCATAGCACAAAGTATGGATAAAGAAAACGACCTCTATAATGAGACGTTTTAAAGAGATTACCATTTGATAAAATAAGTTAAAGTTTACAACACATGAGATTCCAAAGTTTGATAATGCATAAAGGTTTACAAAACATGTCGAATGGTAATAGATAAAAACACTAGACTCCAATGTATGCCACGAAGTGAATGCCTTAGATACCTGAGATAAAACATGCTAAAAGTGTCAACATAATGGTTGAGTGAGTTCATAGAGTTTGGTTAACAAGTAAAGCTTTTAAAGAGCGTTTATGCAACAAAGGCAAAGTTTTTGGTCTTATAGAATAGTCCACAAAGCAAAGGCATTGTAAATCCACTCAGTTCCAAGTTCCGCCCATACAAAACTTGCAACCTGTGTGTTCACAACCCACTACCAAAATAGTGTGTCAATCATGAATATGCGCATTAAGGTAGTTAAAAGTATAAATGTCACCACAAGAGTCTTCCAACATATAA
Organism: Chrysanthemum makinoi; assembly: GCA_910596185.1. Classification (NCBI taxonomy): domain Eukaryota; kingdom Viridiplantae; phylum Streptophyta; class Magnoliopsida; order Asterales; family Asteraceae; genus Chrysanthemum; species Chrysanthemum makinoi. The sequence goes on from OU343220.1 coordinate 230,651,516, forward strand.
ATATTGGGATGTTTGTAAATTAATAGCCTTCCAACAACTTAATTTGGAGCCAATAATTCTTGTATGTTTGTAAATTAATAGCCTTCCAACAACTTAATTTGGAGCCACTAATTCTTGTATGTTTGTTCCAAATATGCATATGAAATCAAGTATAACGCAATCAAGTATATAAGCATAATCAAGTGTAAAGTATATAATAATGTTGTTTGGCAAAAGAGTCTAAACGTTTGGATAAATAAGCATATATCTCAAATGACAGTTTATAGGAATATAAATGAGTAAAAGCGGGTATGAACTCACTGTAATATGTAAGAGTTTAAAGTACTTGTGAAAGTAAATGAAAATAGTTTGAGCATGTATCTCCCCCTAAAAGTAGTATAAAAACAATTGAAAGTGCTATATGAAAACTCACGGTATGATTGATATGCTAACAAAATGAAGTGCACTAAAATGAGGCTCGGAAACTATCCGCGACCTAAATGAATGTCATGAATTGAGTTATGATATGTTGTTGTGAATGCGTGATACAATGTCGTGCATGCAACTCCATAGGATATCCATACCACTATGCGTTTTGGAAATAATGTTTATCGTCAAAATATATGTTTATGACATCTCGTCGTATATAAAAAAAATACTCTACATGTAGTTATGTTGAAATGATATCCCACGATAGTCATTTAATGATTTATTGTGAAATTATAACTTTTCGTCGTAAACTAATGTCGTTGAAATTTTCATGAAAGTGACTAAAATGGCCTTGAAAAGTTAGTCGCAAAATGGTGCACGTCGAGTGTTAGGAAATGAACTCAACGGTTTTAGGAAGCTTGTATCATTATCTCAAAGTTTTTGTGTTTAAGTTTCCATCCTAGAGGTCTCGATCACCAAGAAAAATATAGGTTAAGTATTGCACTTTAGTCCAAAAATATAGTTTAAAGGATGGTTTTCGGCAAAGTTTGAGTGACTATATGTTATTCGTTACAACTCCGCTCAACAAACGGTTTAACATTTTGGAAAACATGCTAGGCGAACTTACTTTTACTAGAAGACATCACGTTATAAAAAGTTCTACATCATTGTTAAAAACGTCCGCCAACATAGTCCTTTAGTTGCCGTAGTATGTTTGTAATAAAGAATATATTAATTTTGCTAATAGAATTAAGTTACGGCAACTTGGTTTATCGCGTGTAATTTAATCGTTACAAGTCCGTTTTCTACGTTTTCTACATCCTTAGATTCGTGTCCAAGTATACTAATATATTTTTGATAAGTCGACACAATTTATAAAGCTTAAGACTCATTTTTGACTCGTAAGGAGTGACATTTTCAATGCTGAAATTTCTGAAATTAATGGTTTTCCTCGTCAAACTTGAAAAATTCATAATTTCTTAGTATAGCTCCGTTTTAATCCGTTCAAGCGGAAACGTTTCGTTTTTAAAGTGTATTTTCTAAATATCTAGCCCAAAAATATTTACCTACTGTCGGATTTTCCCAGAATTTAAAATATGGACAGACCCTATTTATACGTGTCGGGAAATGAGTTTTTCTCGCGCCAAATCTATTCTAACCCATTCAAAACAACTCCGAAGCTATTCTAATCCTACCATACACCTTCTTAGGGTGTCATGGTTTCCTAGACATCACCAAAACTAATATATAACAAGGAATAATTATAGGATGGATTATATATATTCATAACTCTTGAAAATCATTGAAAAAGTGGTACAACATCATATGACTTGCATGTTTTTGCTCAAATATGATGAAATGAATATGAAATGAATATGTAAGATGAAAAATAAACATGAGATGCTTACTAGTGATATGATGAGGTTTATGGACAAAAGGTTTTTCCTAATCACTTGAGGTTTGTATTACAAAACCTTAGCAACAAATGATACTAGTGTGTAATTAAACTTGTCTTGAAAATTGGAAGTGATCCTCCTTGATCCCTTGGCTGCCGAATATTTGAGAGAGAAAAGAGATGGATATTTGATCTTGCTTCACCTTAGAAAATAAGCTACTATGTGTTTGTTTAAAGTATAATATGAATATATGTATTGTATAAGTTAGATATTTTGTGAAAAGTCAAGGAACATTTGGACAATAATATTAATGAGGAGTAAGGGAAGAATGGTGGAGTTGATTGTGGCGTGAGGTAAAGGAGGAAGGAAAAGAAAAATGTGAAGATTTGATATCTAGCTAGATTGTGTAAGACTTTTGAGTTTAAATACATATTAATTGAGATATTTATGATATGTTTTGTATAATAAAATGAGGAGGTTGATTTTATACTTAAATGAGAGGGAAAGTGAGTAAATTTGATAGTGCATAGGTATTTAGGGTATTTGTAAAGGTGGTGACGGTATTGGGTAAGTATTGCACGCGTGTAAATATTAGAACGCGTAATAATAGTGTTTATATAAAACTTGAAAAATAAAAAAATGTAAACTTAGAAAATGTTATTGAAATAGTCATAAAAATTATTAAAATACATTTCTACTTAAGATTTGAGTGAAATAATAATTGTCGTGTAGTATTTGAGAAAACCGTCGTAATTATTTAAATATAACATCATATACAAAATAAATTTAGCTACTTGGGTAAACTTATAATAATATTTTTATAGACTTAATATGAGTATAAAATATATTGTGATAAATTTTTGGAAGTAACGGATCAAATGTTCAAAATAATTTATTACGCAATAACGTTTATTTAATATGAAATTATGCGTTTAATGTGAAATGCAAAACTATGCATGACTAGTATGATGAATGTAGAGTTTGAGAGATGACCAAAAATTGAGAATTGTGACATTCTTCCCATGTAGGAGGAATCCGTCCTCGTGATTCAATCGATGATACTATGGTTCGAACCTCGAGGCAATGGTTCTAAAGTTTATGCTTGTGTATGGTCTATATGATTATGTCAATGCTCATGCATATGAGTTACTCGTCACAAGATGCGTTCCGTGCTATCAGTGAGCAATTCCGTCCTAAATACATGCTTTCTTATGATTAGGCTCGATGAGACAAGCTTTCCATTCTCAAGCAAAATTTTTAAAAGACTTTTTTTTTTTTGTAAAGGATTTTTACTTAATCCCAACTCATCAAACAAGAACTGTCATACGATTAGGCTAAATCGGTTTAGGTAACGACTTGTTTCTAGCTCGATCTTTGCAACTCATCAAACAAGAACTGTTGCTCGGATCAAACTGGAAACAAGTGGTTTGAAGAAAATCTTTTGAAAATTTAGCTTGATTACGGAATTGCTTACACATATGAGACTACTACTCCCTTCATTGCATGATTCTTCCTGAATTAGACATAGGTGATGAGGCTATGTATAATTTAGGAGTAACTATGCAATGCTTGGACTAATCGACTCATATGATGTTTGGTGTTGAGTCATAAGTCCGCATATATAAAGAATGTGCACTTATAATGATATGATGAGATGCTATGATGATGTAGTTATAGTCTAGGGTCAATGATGCAACCTAGTTCTCTATAACCGATTCTCTGATACCAATCTGTCACACTCCCAAAATATCGCAGTTTTGCCAACGATAGTGTCATTGGGGTATGACGTCATAGCACAAAGTATGGATAAAGAAAACGACCTCTATAATGAGACGTTTTAAAGAGATTACCATTCGATAAAATAAGTTAAAGTTTACAACACATGAGATTCCAAAGTTTGATAATGCATAAAGGTTTACAAAACATGTCGAATGGTAATAGATAAAAACACTAGACTCCAATGTATGCCACGAAGTGAATGCCTTAGATACCTGAGATAAAACATGCTAAAAGTGTCAACACAATGGTTGAGTGAGTTCATAGAGTTTGGTTAACAAGTAAAGCTTTTAAAGAGCGTTTATGCAACAAAGGCAAAGTTTTTTGTCTTATAGAATAGTCCACAAAGCAAAGGCATTGTAAATCCACTCAGTTCCAAGTTCCGCCCATACAAAACTTGCAACCTGTGTGTTCACAACCCACTGCCAAAATAGTGTGTCAATCATGAATATGCGCATTAAGGTAGTTAAAAGTATAAATGTCACCACAAGAGTCTTCCAACATATAAATATTGGGATGTTTGTAAATTAATAGCCTTCCAACAACTTAATTTGGAGCCACTAATTCTTGTATGTTTGTAAATTAATAGCCTTCCAACAACTTAATTTGGAGACACTAATTCTTGTATGTTTGTAAATTAATAGCCTTCCAACAACTTAATTTGGAGCCACTAATTCTTGTATGTTTGTTCCAAATATGCATATGAAATCAAGTATAACCCAATCAAGTATATAACGCAATCAAGTGTAAAGTATAAGTAATGTTGTTTGGCAAAAGAGTCTAAACGTTTGGATAAATAAGCATATATCTCGCCCCAAATAGTTTATAGGAATATAAATGAGTAAAAGCGGGGTATGAACTCACAGTAATATGTAAGAGTTTAAAGTACTTGTGAAAGTAAATGAAAATAGTTTGAGCATGTATCTCCCCCAAAAGTAGTATAAAAACAATTGAAAGTGGGGCTATGAAAACTCACCTGGTATGATTGATATGCTAACAAAATGAAGTGCACTAAAATGAGGCTCGGAAACTATCCGCGACCTAAATGAATGTCATGAATTGAGTTATGATATGTTGTTGTGAATGCGTGATACAATGTCGTGCATGCAACTCCATAGGATATCCATACCACTTGTACGTTTTGGAAATAATGTTTATCGTCAAAATATATGTTTATGACATCTCGTCGTATATAAAAATACTCTACATGTAGTTATGTTGAAATGATATCCCACGATAGTCATTTAAGATTTATTGTGAAATTATAACTTTTCGTAAATGAACTAATGCGTTGAAATTTTCATGAAAGTGACTAAAATGGCCTTGAAAGTTAATTAGCAAAATGGTGCCGCTCGAAGTGTTAGGAAATGAACTCAACGGTTTTAGGAAGCTTGTATCATTATCTCAAAGTTTTTGTGTTTAAGTTTCCATCCTAGAGGTCTCGATCACCAAGAAAAATATAGGTTAAGTATTGCACTTTAGGCTAAAAATATAGTTTAAGGATGGTTTTAAACAAAGTTTGAGTGACTATATGTTATTCGATTTACAACTCCGCCAACAAACGGTTTAACATTTTGGAAAACATGTAGGCGAACTTACTTTACTAGAAGACATCACGTTATAAAGTTCTACATCATTGTTAAGCGTCGCCAACATAGTCCTTTAGTTGCCGTAGTATGTTTGTAATAAAGAATATATTAATTTTGCAAATAGAATAAAGTTACGGCAACTTGGTTTATCGTGGGTAATTTAATCGTTACAAGTCCGTTTTCTCGTTTTTTCTACATCCTTAGATTCGTGTCAAAGTATACTAATATATTTTTTTGATAAGTCGACACAATTTATAAAGCTTAAGACTCATTTTTGACTCGTAAGGAGTGACATTTTCAATGCTGAAATTTCTGAAATTAATGGTTTTTCTCCGTCAAACTTGAAAAATTCATAATTTACGTTATAGCTCGTTTTAATCCGTTCAGCGGCCGTTTTGGATTTTAAAGTGTATTTTCTAAATATCTAGCCCAAAAATAGTTACCTACTGTCGGATTTTCCCAGAATTTAAATATGGACAGACCCTATTTTATCATGTCGAAATTTATAAGAGTTTTCTCGTAATCTATTCTAACCCATTCAAAACAACTCCGAAGCTATTCTAATCCTACCATACACCTTCTTAGAGTGTCATGGTTTCCTAGACATCACCAAAACTAATATATAACAAGGAATAATTATAGGAGGACTTATATATATTCATAATCTGTGAAAATCATTGAAAAGTGGTACAACATCATATGACTTGCATGTTTTTGCTCAAATATGATGAAATGAATATGAAATGAATATGTAAGATGAAAAATAAACATGAGATGCTTACTAGTGATATGATGAGGTTTATGGACAAAAGGTTTTTCCTAATCACTTGAGGTTTGTATTACAAAACCTTAGCAACAAATGATACTAGTGTGTAATTAAACTTGTCTTGAAAATTGGAAGTGATCCTCCTTGATCCCTTGGCTGCGAGTATTTGAGAGAGAAAGAGATGGATATTTGATCTTGCTTCACCTTAGAAAATAAGCTACTATGTGTTTGTTTAAAGTATAATATGAATATATGTATTGTATAAGTTAGATGTTGTGAAAGTCAAGGAACATTTGGACAATAATATTAATGAGGAGTAAAGGAAGAAATGGTGGAGTTGATTGCGTGAGGTAAGGAAGGAAAAGAAAAATGTGAAGATTTGATATCTAGCTAGATGTGTAGACTTTTTGAGTTTAAATACATATTAATTGAGATATTTATGATATGTTTTGTATAATAAAATGAGGAGGTTGATTTTATACTTAAATGAGAGGGAAAGTGAGTAAATTTGATAGTGCATAGGTATTTAGGGTATTTGTAAAGGTGGTGACGGTATTGGGTAAGAGTATTGCATGTAAAAATATTAGAACAGCGTAATAATAATGTTTATATAAAACTTGAAAAAATAAAAAATGTAAACTTAGAAAATGTTATTGAAATAGTCATAAAAATTATTAAAATACATTTCGCAAGATTTAGTGAAATAATAATTGTCAATGTAGTATTTGAAAACGGTAAGTAATTATTTAAATATAACTGATCTATATACAAAATAAATTTAGCACCTTTGGGTAAACTTATAATAATAATATTTTTATAGACTTAATATGAGTATAAAATATATTGTGATAAATTTTTGGAAGTAACGGATCAAATGTTCAAAATAATTTATTACATATGCGTTTTATTTAATATGAAATTATGCGTTTAATGTGAAATGCAAAACTATGCATGACTAGTATGATGAATGTAGAGTTTGAGAGATGACCAAAAATTGAGAATTGTGACATTTCACACCAAGGCGAACCACACCTAACACAACGTCGCCTACCCTTTATACGGTGCTAGGCTAACCACCGAGTTCTTTCACACCTTAGGAAACTAATCCTATCACTTAACGTCGCTACCCTTTATTAGGTACTAGGCTAAGCACCATAGTTCTTTCACACCTTAGGTGAACTACACCTTCCGACACAACACCCTAATCTCAGGAGATCTACTCCTTGTTACAACACCATCAAGGATATCACCATCCTTGTAGATAAACAAATACATATATATGTATAGCGATGCTCATGATTATACGACTGAAAAGATTCTTCCCAAATGCTACTGATTTGATCCTTTGGCATCCTTCACTAATGCCTTTGACACAACGGTAGGCCCTTCACTAATGCTTAGCCGTCTTGACACCTTTAGCATCCTTCACTAATGCTTTTGACACAACGTTTGGCACCCTTCACTAATGCCTTCGTCTTGACACCTTTAGCATCCTTCAATAATGCTTTGACACGGATGATGATCACCTTTCACTAATGCTTTCATCTTGACACTTTCGGCATTCTTCACTAATGCCTTTGACACAACGCTTGGCACCCTTCACTAATGCCTTCGTCTTGACACCTTTAGCATCCTTCAATAATGCTTTGACACGGATGATGAGTACCTTTTACTAATGCTTTCATCTTGACACTTTCGGCATTCTTCACTAATGCCTTCAACCCAACATCTATGGAGAAAGGAAGAACTATCAACAAGAGAACCTTAGTAGTCTTGATGATGACGAAGCGTGGCAACTCATGGACTTGAGCTTGCACGTCTTCAAGAGGTGGTGATCTCTCCTTTAAGAGGAACCTAGTAGATCACACAAAACAAAAGACAAACTACATAGATCACTTAGATATGAGGTTAGAGGGTTAGAATACTTTGGGGAAGTATGTGTGAAAAGCCATGTGTAGAGAGAAAGAAATGGCTCTCTATTTATAGAGAAAAATTCTCTTCTTCCCTGATCCCACGGATCCCTACCACAAGGGATCCGGTAGCACAAAGCTAGGAATTCGTGGTCCTCCTCTTTGCCCATGGGTATTTTTGGTTATGGGTCATGGGTCATGGGTTATGGGTTGATCCATGGTTTTCTTTCTAGATACAATGAACTTGGTTAAGTGGTATATATAAAACTATGGGTTATGGGTCAAGCCATTTGCTAATTTTTACCCATTTAGTATATACTTGTATTTACCCATTTTAGCATACACTTAGTTTTCACCCATTTTAGTATACTTAGTTTAAGTATATGTTTAACCCAATATGTAAACACTAGTTGTTGTACATATGTATCTAAATCATAAAAACACTTATACTTGTTTTAGTGTTTTATGTGACAACTTAATTGTGTTAGAAAACTATTAACTCAAACTATTTACGTACTCTATTTGTTTCGTTAAAATGATTTTACTTTTGTTATCGACAAAACATTAGAAGATCTTAAAATATAAATAAACGTTTTTACGGCTTATTTGTATTAACATCTTAAATGAGAACTTAGTATTGAGTTGTGTGGCTCAAGATGTGTTTTATACTGTTACTAAGCATTCTATTACTGCTTCTCAATTTCATGAATTAACTGTTGCTTTGAAAGTTTCCCATGATCGTGTCATTGAACTTGAAAACAAAAACTCAGAACTAAATGAGAAAATTGATCAGGATGATCACGATAATTTGGTAAAACATCTTTCCAAGCTAGAAGTTGAACATTTTGATTTGCAACTAAAATATCAACATCTCAAAAAAAATGTCAAAACCTCAAACATAAAGACATCCTCAAATGTTCCAGAGTTTGATGCACTTTTTGAAATAAACAAACATGACGAACAGATTCAAGCTCACTGTAACACGATCAAAAAGTTGAAAGCCCAAATTTCACAATTAAAAGGTGAAAAGAACAAGGTGACTGGCTCCCAAATGCCTCCTCCTTTAGATTCTCAGTGTTCTCAAACTTTTCATCTTCAAAACTTGGTTAATGTTTTACAAAAGGAAAATGAGAGTTTTCTAGAAGAAAATGAAAAAGTTAAATGAAACTTTAAAGAGTTATATGATTCAATGAAAGTCACTCGTTACAAGAACAACGAAAAAATAACATCTTTACAAAAGGAAATTGAGAATCTGAGGAGTCAGGTAAAAGGGAAAATGCCACTTGTCTTTAATGAGAATGTTGCATCAAAGTCTTCTGCAGACTCTAAATATACTATGACTGTTAAATACATTCCTCCTCATCTTAGAAATAACGAACTTGTGTTTCATAACTATTTCGCTCACCTTAAGGATAGTCTAGAATGTCTCTGTGAGATTGTAGAAGATGATTTCATAAATAAGCCACTTGATAGTGAAATTAGGTTTGCTTGCATTCAGGCCAAACGATCTCAGGAGCTGTTAGAATGTTTAAGAGCAACATGTCCTAAATCCTTATATGAGAAAGATAAAGCTGTGATGCCTTGTTCTATGCCTAGTACTAAGTATGCAACCCATTCTATGCCCAGTGTTAAGAAAGTGAACTCTAATGTGCCTTAAAGTGGCTCAGATCCCAAAGACTTCTAAACCTAAATTGCAAAAAGTAGCAAAACCAACTAATGTTCCCATTCCCTCTATAGGAGTAGAAAGTGACACCAAAGCGAGCAGGTCAAAGCCTCAAGGCAACACAAAGAATGATAGGACTTCGCAAGCTAGGAATGTTCAGTGGAAGAGAGTAGAAGATCACCTTAGGAAGAATTTGAATAAAACGAATCGTGTTGATTCTAGTGTTAGCTCTAAGCGTCGTAATTAATTTGCGAATTTCGCTACTTTGGCAAAACATGTAATGATGATTGCTTGGTTTTACATTACTAATCATGTATGTGGTGTGAATGATCTGATTAATGATGTTAAATACCCAGTTAAAACTGTTAATGCCAAAAATCGAGCTAAGAAGGCTAGAAAGCAAAGGCGGAAGAAGGTTAGAAAACATTAGAAACCCACAGGAAGAAAATTTAGTAATGTAGGTTATCAGTGGATACCTACTGGCTACAAATTTAGTCTTAATGTATTGTGCCCTAAATTATCCAGATCAATGCCCATTAGGAAATGGATGCCTACGGGTAGAACTATTCCTTTAAGAAGTGAACATACTTTGAATAGGTCTAATGCATACACTAGCACTGCATCAATCCCTGATGATTCCATTGTTTCTACTTCCGATGTGGGTGTTCCAATCGTTGTTACTAACCAAATGGAACCCATTATTGCATGGGGATCCCAATTATCCAGTTATCCATTCTTGTCTGTGTTCAACTGCAGATCGTTCAAATCGTTCTGTGGTACCTGGACTCAGGCTGTTCCAAGCATATGACTGAAGACCGGTCACGGCTCATGAACTTCGTGAGTAAATTCATCGGGACTGTTAGATTTGGGAACGATCATTTTGATGCAATTATGGGTTATGGAGATTATGTTGTTGGTGATAGTGTAATCTCCAGGGTATATTACGTTGAAGGTCTTGGTCATAACTTATTTTCTGTCGGTCAATTCTGTGATTCTGATCTAGAAGTGGCCTTCAGAAAACATACTTGTTTCGTTAGAGAACTTGATGGTGCAAAACTTTTAAGAGGAACACGTGGTTCAAACCTATACACCATCTCTATCGAAGATATGATGAAGTCTTCTCCAATTTGCTTGTTGTCAAAGGCTTCGAAAACAAAGTCATGATTATGGCATCGTCGTCTCAAACATTTGAACTTCGGCACCATAAATGATCTTTCCAGAAAGGACTTAGTAAGAGACTTACCTAGACTAAAGTATGAAAAGGATCATCTTTGTTCATCATGCCAATTGGGAAAAAGCAAGAAGTATGCCCACAAACCCAAACCTACAAACTCAGTTATCGAAGTTCTTCATACCATTCACATGGATTTATATGGACCCATGAGAGTGCAGACTATTAACGGGAAGAAATATGTGTTAGTTGTGGTTGATGATTACTCTCGATTTACTTGGGTTAAGTTCTTAAGGACAAAGGATGAAACTCCTGATATCATCATTAAACTTATCAAACAAACTGCAGTTCGACTTAACAAAACTGTCAGAATCATCCGAGCAGACAATGGAACTGAGTTTGTCAATAAAGAACTTAGTGAGTTTTATGAAAGTGTTGGAATCAGTCATCAAAGAAGTGTTCCACAAACTCCTCAATAGAACGGTGTAGTTGAAAGACAAAATCGAACTCTTGTGGAAGCCACAAGAACAATGATGATTTACTCAAAGGTTCCAACGTTTCTCTGGGCTGAAGCAATTGCCACTGCATGCTACACTCAAAATCGATCCCTAATTCACACATCTCATGGAAAAACTCCATATGAACTTGTCCACAATCGAAAACCTGATCTATCATTCCTTCGTGTGTTTGGTGCATTGTGTTATCCAACTAATGAGGGTCGAGATTTAGGTAAACTGAAAGCTAAAGTGGACATTGGAGTATTTGTAGGATATTCACCAAACAGAAAAGGATACCGAATCTACAACAAAAGAACCCGAAATATCATGGAAACATGGTAGTCTATCAGATGGATGTAAAGACGGCTTTTCTTAACGGAGATCTTAAAGAAGTCGTATACGTCAACCAACCTGAAGGTTTTGTGAATCCAGAGCATCCTACTCATGTCTATCGCTTGAAGAAGGCTCTTTACGGTTTGAAGCAAGCTCCAAGGGCATGGTATGATACGCTATCGAAGTTTCTTCTATCTACCGGATTCAGCAAAGGAGCAGTTGATCCGACATTGTTCACCGAAAGTCGTGAAAACATTTAATTCACGTTCAAATCTATGTTGATGATATTATTTTTGCCTCGTCTGACCCCAATGAATGTGACCGTTTTTCTAAGGAGATGGGCTCCAAATTTCAAATGTCAATGATGGGACAAATGTCCTTTTTCTTGGGATTACAAATTTCACAAAGTCCCGGAGGCATTTTTATCAATCAATCTAAATATGCTAATGAAATTTTAAAGAAATTTGGATTTGACACTTGTGACACCGTTGACACTCCCATGGTGGAGCGTACCAAACTGGATGAGAACCACTCAGGGATCATGGTAGATCAAACAAAATATTGAAGTATGATTGGATCCCTGAAGTACCTCACAGCCAGTAGACCCGATATTCTGTTCGTTGTATGCATGTGTGCTAGATACCATGCTAAGCCTACCAAAAAACACCTTGAAGCGGTTAAACGGGTCTTTCGGTATCTCCAAGGAACCATCAACATGGGACTTTGGTACCCGAAGGACACCGGTATGTCACTAACAGCCTATGGAGATGCTGACCATGCATGATGTCAAGATACACATCGAAGCATGAAACGTCCGGAGGTGCTCAGATTTTGGGTGATAAGCTTGTGAGCTGGTCTTCAAAGAAACAAATGAGTACTTCTATATCCTCTACAGAGGATGAATACATAGCCATGTCATCTTGTTGTGCTCAAATCCTATGGATGAGATCCCAATTATCTGACTATGGCTTTGTATTCATCAAAATCCCTCTGTATTGTGATAACAAAAGTGCCATTGCTCTCTCGTGCAACAACGTTCAACATTCAAGAGCAAAGCACATCGACATTCGACATCATTTCATTCGGGAACAGGTGGAAAAAGGTGTGGTAGAACTCAACTTTGTGAGGACTGAATACCAGTTAGCAAACATCTTCACCAAAGCTCTTCCTAGAGAACGTTTTGAGTTTATCCTTCCACGACTTGGTTTAAAGAGTATACAACCGGAAACACTCAAACGTCTTCAAGAGGAAGACGAGGAGTAAATGTTTTTCTTCATCTATCTCTTGTATATATTTATCCAAAAAGCAAAATACAAAATTTCAAAACCCACAAAAGAAAATAGAAAAATATAAAATTTCAAAAATCCATAAAAATTTGAAAAACTCGAAAAAAAAATGTCTTTTTGTCATGTTTTTCTTAATTCGATAACATCTACGGACTTTGTGTTGACATTCAAAGAATGTCACGGGTTTTTAGATGTTCTTCGAATGTTCATAAATTGCTTTAAAAAAAAAAAAAAAAAAAGAAAAAAAAGAAGAGAGACGGAGAAAAATGGTGGTTTATTGTCATTTCAGACAGTAACCCGTTTTAAAAAGAAAGAACAAAGCCATGCTTAATCTTATTTTCGAAATCTCATGCTCTGATTCTATAAAAAATGTTTGTAGCCAAAAAGACAAATGTTTTCCTTCCAAATATTTTTCCTTCTTTAAATTCTTCTGAAAAATATTTGTCATCTAATGGAAACAAAATTGATTTGAAAATAACTCGGACTCTATTTTTGATAATCATATGGACTTATCATTTGTCAAAATCTCTATCTCTCAACCAACAACTTATGTCATTGATTGAGGGGGAGAATGATTTCAATTAAATCAAAAAGGTTATTTTTCAAACAATTGGTACGTAAACGAGCAAGTTCTACTTTTGGATAATAAAAAAGAACAATGTTTTACAATGTTTTTATACAATTGGTTCAAAACCTTGGCTAAATGTTATGTTTTCATAAGATACTTAAGCATGTTTGAACAATGGAGTTTAAAGTCTCAAAATCTGATCTTTATCAGTTGAAATGTTTCTCAAAAGCAAGTCACAATTCTCCTCAAAAGTTTTCAAAAAGAATTTGAATCAATAGAGATCACAAATCTCAAAGGATTTGAAAAGTGTGATCGGGGGAGAATTTTTGATTTAAATTGGATATAAACTGATAATTCGATAAGTGGTTTAGAAATATAATAACAACCTCTCCTCCCTACATGTCCAAACGATTTCAAATTTTCCACGCACATGTTAAGGGGGAGCATCTATATCAAACCAAAATGGATTAAAACGTGATTGATTTGTCTCTAAGTGCAGGTTTTCCCTAATATGTGCTAAACAATTTCAAAATCAGATGCACATATTATGGGGGAGCAAATTTTTGAAAATCGCATTCTTTCCCGAAAATATCTTTAAATGTATGTGAAACACTGATTTTGATCGGGAAAGTGATGTCGATATTTTTAGAAAATATTTATCAATGAAGTGAATTCTTCCTCTTGCCTCCATGTGCCAAAATGATTTCAAACATAGGATCCACATGTTGAGGGGGAGCCTTTTTCTAAAATATCAAAAACAATTCAGGTACAAAATGCTTTGATAATATATCACAAGTACTTGGATTGATTTTCAAATGGTTTTCAATTGGTTCCAATGGCAGATGAACAATACCAAAAAGACCGACCAAATTTACTTTATGTATGGTGATATAAGGATGGTTAGGTTAGGTATGCGTTCTCACGATCCCTCCAGAGCCGGAGGGATCTACCCAGGGACAATCCACTAGATAGTGTAGAGTCCTTAGGTTTGAAGAAAAAAGGAGAAAAATGAGAAATGGGAAGAGTGCGGACTGAGATAGAGCTAGAACTGGAATAAACCCAACAAGGTTCTTGTAATGAAGTCTCGGTAAGCACTGAAGGGGTTGAAGAATGAAAAAGAATTGAATGTGAAAAAGGGTGAAAATAAATAGCCCTCCAATATTTCAACCTTAGGGCAGAAACCGGGTTCAATTCATATGCTACTGGTGGTTACCAAGGCAACACCGGTATTGAAGACAAGACGTCATGGACCCAGTGACGCACTGCACTACATCTTCCCAAGCTACTCAAGTTCCTCTTAAAAGGACTTGTTTCATTCTCACGGGGAACCTACATTATCTATCGACTTTCTCTTAGAGATGGTTGATATTGAAGAAGGAGACCCTCTCCCTAGTCTCCGACATAGGAACCAAATGTGCACAATTGAGTCTAGAGCCACGCGATCATCAATAAATCTCATTAGGACACTGTCAATGAAGACTCTCTGTTTCACACAATGTGGAAAGAGAGAATATATTTTAAGAGTCCTACGCATTATCCTTGTGGTATTGCCAGAACATCTGAGTGATATGCCAACATACTCACAATGAAGATGGAAAGCCTTCTAGAGCCAACATCAAACAAGCTCCTGGTAGGTGGCATGTGAGATATATCCAATAGATCAACCATGTGACAACTGAACAGAAACAATGGAGCGATTCAAATTTATGAATCAATCCTGGTTCAGGTTATGGATTGACGGATACCTTTGAAAAACCGGTCGTTGTGCTTAAAATTCTTTTCTCTGGCACATCGACTGTGTATTAATATTTCAAAATAAAAGGTGTTTATTATTGATAATTGATTTTCATTAAAACCTTCGTTGTATTGCAAAAACAATTTATATTGAGCAGTACTCGAATGTTTTTTCAAATCTCTTTTCATCAATCAGTGAATCTCAAATTCGCTGGTTCGCTCATTCCGTGTTGTCTTCTTTGAGACGTTCCGGTTTGAGAACAACTAGAGCAGCTGCGAAACCCTGTCAAGGAGGTTCTTCGGAATTATACCTGATCAGAGGCAGTACTAGTACTAATCAATGGGGAACCGTGGGCCGTGTACTTCAATTCAACGAAAGTGATCAAAGACACTTTCGTGCGCTTTATTGCTAACTTTGTATGCAGGTACACCCAACGTTTGCAGTGATCGAATGGAGAGGTCAATCCATAGCCGCATGCTCACACAACACATTCATTTCTAAAGAAATCATGATAAGTGCATCAACGACTCTGATATTTACACTCCATGCTTCTGCTACTCTGCTGCAAATATCATGAATCAAATAAAGCTTCCGCATTACTCGATGAAAAGAAATCATGATCCGAATGTGAGCATGTCGGTCCACTGTCACAACATCACATAATGTCAACACTACAATGGAAGAGTCAGAGATTTATGCAAGCTGATGATCTCAAAGCTGGCTCAAAACTCATCATCACGTGGATCAGTTAAAGACCTCCACTTGAATTATCCAAACATGCAAGACATGAAGAATCGAAGACTACGGGCTACAGAGCAATGAACTTAAACAAGAATCCAAGAACAATCTTAATGGAATATATGTTTGTACTCTGTGTAATTTGAGGTGACCTCCCTTAGGGGGAGATTGTTAGGATTTAGAAAATCCAGTCATTAAAGTGTCGGTCACCTCAAGTATATGTAATCGTTAGAAAGCTCGTAGTCGTAGTCATTTAATATTAGTTAGTATTTAGTTAAGTAACACCGTGGAGGACGGACGGGTCTTTATCCACTGTATGCCTGATCCACAGCCCGTAGGAGGCGTGTCTTGTAAGAAAACTATAAATACCCTCTACCTCCCAAGGTAGAGGGTTGGAGCTTCAATACCATTTTTCTTTTGTTTCACATAGTTCCCAACTCTCTTCTCTTTCTCTCTCTAAAACTTGTATACGCCCCATATGATTATGGTTTGATGTGTTTGTGAAATCCTATAAGTTACATATAGAAAACGGCCTCTAAATGAGACGTTTTGAAAAGTTATCATTCGATTAAATATTAAACATCATAGTTTACAAAGAGGTCCCAAATAATTCATAATACATAATAGGTAAAACATAAAATTTTAAAGTCTTTATCGAATAATAACAGGATGCAAGTCTTCAAAACATGCATCGAATCAAAATGCTCCAACCCCGAGTTATCACCTTATGGACATGAGATAAAATATGTTAAAAAAGTCAATTACATGGTATAGTTTGATCCGATAACTAAAAACGTAAAGCTTTTAAAACGTGAAACGTAAAACCGGGTATAATGTTATAACTAATGAACATATCTAACTTTAATATATTAGATAAGACACAGGTCTAACGGAGTGTTCAAACGTTTTTTAATTAAAAAAAAAAGAGTTAATTACATAAATCATCCTTGTGGTTTGCTGATTTTTACGGATCTTGTCCTTGTGCTTTCTTTTAAGCGAGTCATGTCCTTGTGGTTTTTTATTTTTAAAGATGCTGTCTAATTTTCGACCCAAGTCTAAACGATCGTTAAAAATGACCTAACTTGACATTGATGGACTAACGCGAAGGTTAACCCTGTAGTTTGGGGTTTCCCTGTCAAAATACAAACCACAAGGACGATTTATGTAATTTACTCTTTTAAAAAAATAATTAAAAAAAATCATTATTTTATTATAGGAAATTTTTTAAAACTTATTATAATAAATTTTTGTAATAAAAGAAAATTGGGCTTATGTATTAAACGATTTTTTAATAGGTTTTTGTGTATATATATATATATATATACACGTTTTAATGCGTACAAAAACGTATAATGACATTAAAAAAAAATTTAATTTTAGTTTTATTACAATAATTTTTTTTATAAAAAAACTGTTTTTTTTTTAAGATTAATTTTTTTTAAAAAATTATAATTAATTAAAAAAAATTAAAACTTTTTTTAACTTTATTATAAAAACGGATGAATAAAAAAAATATTTTTATACGCTTTCATCCATTTTTATACGTTTTCGTCCATTTTTATATGTTGTCGTTCGTTTTATTTGATTTCGTCCGTTTTAAACATATTTGTATGTTTTATACGTTTCAGTACATTTTTTTACGATTTTTGGACGTTTTTCTACAATTTTTTTCGTTTTTGGACGTCATTATACGTTTTCATCTGTTTTTGTACGTTGTTTTCATACATTTTCTTATGTTTTTTATACGTGTTTTATAAGTTTTCATACATTTTGTTCGGTTTTATACGTTTTTGTGTGAAAACGTATAAAACATACAAAACGTACTAAAAATGAACAAAAACGTACAAACAACGTATAAAAACGAACATAAACAGATGAAAACGTGTAAACCGTATAATATTGTCCGGAAAGGAAAAAATCGTATAAAAACGGCTGAAAACGTACAAAAATCGTATAAAACAAACAAAACGGACGAAAACACTTTAAAATATATAAAATTATTATTATTATTATTATTATTATTTTTTAAGAGTAAATTACATAAATCGTCCTTGCAGTTTGTATTTTGAGAGAGAAAAACCAAATTAAAAGGTTAACTCTCACGTTAGTCCATCAATGTCAAGCTATGTCCTTTTTAACAATCGTTTGGAATTGAGTAAAAAACTCTAAAGGATCCGTAAAAATAAAAAACCACATGAACATGACCCGCTTAAAAAAAGCAAAGGGACTAGATCCGTAAAAACCAGCAAACCACAAGGACGATTTATGTAATTAACTAAAAAAAACTTAAGTTGTAAACTTGTAAAACGAAAAATGTGCAAGGTTTACGTAAAAGTGGACAAATTAGAAATAGGACATATAAAATATATTTGTAAGGAAACCAAAGTGCATAAAATATGACTAAACATAGTCTATAGTCGGTTTAAGTTGAATGTACGTGCAACGACGTACCCGAGTGAACCTACACAGTTACTCGTAAAATTTTAATTTCCGCGAAATTAAATTAATAAGTAAAATAATTAATTAAATATTGACCTAAATATGTAATTTGTTACATATTACCCTTTCATCTATATTTTTTTTTATGACTTTTTGCCTTTTTAAAAAGGTGTAATTGTAACTTTGTTACTTACTCTCTTTTCAAAAACACACTTTTTATTCACTTTTATTCATTTTCTTCTCATCTCGAGCACAAGATAAAAAAATAAGTTTATTTTATTTACTTTCTTTTTCTCTTTACTTCTTTACTCATCTTTCTTATCTTATCTTAAAAAACTCAAAAACATAATATTAATCTTTAAAAAATATATGATAAAAGATGTAAGTGAATATTTTTTTAATTAAAAATGTGCTAAGATAAAAACATTAATGTTTATGTTTTTTTAATAGTCATAAATAAAAATAAAACTCATGCCTTTTTAAGAAAAAAACTACATCTTCATTGGCATTCAAAATTACAATGTAGGTCCATGGAAAATGACTCTTTGAAATTTGAATCATGAAAGTAGCTAAACCAACATATTCCTTGACTTGACTACAAGAATCCTAGATTTGAACAAGGTTCCAGTCAGTTGGTCCATCTTTGAGTTTCTTAAGACCGCTTACAACTCATCTTGCACATTACTAAAATGTCACAACGACAAACAAAACACATGTCATAATTGTCACACATATGCAAGGCTAACTTTTAATTGGGTTGGTAACGATTCATAATGAAATGAGCTCATAATTTATACATTATGGGTTAAAAGAGCTTCAAATCATGCTGAACTTTAAACATTTTTCGTATTTGTTTTCTTAATATTTGCTACTTATAAAGAATGTATTTTTTTCTTGAAATTTGAAACTTGAATATTAAAAACTTAAATTAATGTAGTTTGTTTAAATTACTTTTAAGTTTTTAGATTTGACAATTTTTTTTTTAAACTTGACAATTTAAATTGTGTCTTTTCTTGATCAATTATAAACCCTTACAACTTTTCAAAAACACATACTGTATTAATTTTTAAAAACACGCTTTATATTTCAAAAGACACGTTTTGCATAAAGGGTCGTTGAACCAGTATAATTCTGTCGCTATACACCGTCACTTTGCGCGGCTATTTGTTTAGTATACCTAAACATGTAATGTCTCAACTCTCAAACATGTTAACAAAAACTGTATTAGCTAAACTAAAACGTTAATCAATCTTTTGTAATAGATCGGTTCATAACATTCACGTTTGGCCGTTAGCAACTTTTACTTTATTTGACTCATTCAATTCTTTGAATATTAAATCCATCTCGCCCTCTAAAAGCAAAGGATATCAACGCATACATATGAACAAGATTAGGATCCTCTAAAGTTTGTCTTTCATGTTTTGTAATGTTGAACCAATCAAATTATAGAAAACTAAATGGGGCCATCATTTAGTAAAATATGTGTCAAGACCGAAAAATATAAGATTTATGTGGTTTGGAGGTCGAGGTTGGTGGAAGAAGATGAATATCTTCATCTTTTTTAGTGAGAGAAACTAGAGAGAGGGAGGAGAAGATAAGGATAACTTGAATAAAAAAAAAACAATATAATACACCAAATGCTTCACCTCACCCCTCATGGAGAGTCATGAGGGGTATTTATAGGCTCTATCTTTGCCACTTACACGATACTAGTCCCTAAGGGCAAAGTATACTACGCATCTAGTCCATTTCACGTAAGTGACGTTATCTTTAGAAAAAGCGAGGCTAACAATCTCCCTCCAAGATAGCGTCACACGTGAATGGTTACAATGAGACCTATAAATACAAAACAAAGTAAATTACAATAGTAATGAACAATGTTGACTTTCTTGAAGTGCAGAGTCTCTGTAGTCTAGATACTGAGGCAAACTTGAAGTTCTCCCTTCCGATGACCTCGGCAAATGATCTTCTTGTAGCTCTGAACTTCAACTATAACGGTCTAGTTAGGTTATTACTCCCTCCTAACTAGTGAACCTTTTTTCTTTCTTTGCTCCCTCCTGAACCGACAACACTCTTCCAACACATCTTTAATCTTCAGACACGCAGCGGAGAAAGTAAACTCTTGAAGCACAATGGTTGTCGTTCTGGGAACATCATAACATAACTCACTTAGTATTGCATCCAAGTTGGTAAAAAAACCCGATGTACACCACACTACTTCTCCTTCTTCAGTCTTAAGCAAAAATCCCTTCGTAATCCAATCACGGAAGATGAAATACCAACTTCTCCCTCCTGATGGTTGCGAGCTATCGGAATCATCATAATGTTGCGTACATGTCGTATTACCTTCTTTGATGCAATATTAACATCATAGCTTGATCAAATTTCCGTGAGAATATGTCGCAAAGATACTCTTAATAATTTTCTCTAACCAACCTTTTTATCGAACCTCCTTTGAATTCAGCTGCTAAATGTAATGACCACATATGGAGATAGCCCGATACGACTAACTTGAAAAGGAAGTAAGCATCCCAACTTGTGACTTGCTGCTTGTTCTAAATTTTTGAACAATCCACAACTTCGTGTGACACTGAGCACAACAACGTAACTCCTTAAAGTGATGGTTAAACACTGTGAGCACTACAACGTAACTCCTTTCCAGTTATAACCATATTTTCAAATTTCATAATGTGCTCTAACAAGTTATCTTGAGACATGCATCCAACCAACCAACGTCTCAAAGATAAAGAAGTCCACCCGTGAGATGTCACGTCAATTCCGCATCAATAATACCGTACAAAAACTCCGTAGCCATTTTTTCAATTATCGTTCAAGCCGTGAATATTGTATCCCTCCGTGAATAATATACCATACCAATAATACCATTCTAAAAACAAATTTGTATCCAACATTTTGTACTAAGACATAATCGGATAACAAATTTTTGTGATAAAATTTGTCTCAAGTCTCAACCCACCATTTTAATCTAACATTTCATCCATGGGTTAAAGTTTAAACCCTGTCTACATCAGCCCATAAGATAGGATACGGTGTAAAGCCCAGTCCAGTGCAAGAGTAGAAATACCCGATCCATCCTAGATGAGATAACAAACCGGTTAGAGAACTGACTTCATACCCTTTATATCACTTTAGCCAAACCTAATCTCACACTAAAAAAAAACGCCTACCACATATATTTTACTCCGCCTCCCACATAACGTTTTTCTCACTTATCTGTTTCTCTTCCCAAAGCAACTGAGAAAGAAAAAAAACGCTATCATCATTATACTCCCAACTGAGATCTAACAAACTCAAACCATTATCTCAATCTCATCTCATCACTCCATCTCATGCAATATAAAAAAACAAACATCAAACCCTCCCTAATCCGTGGCAAAGATAATAAGCTCGATTATCTTGAATCAGTGACATGTTATAACGGCTTCAAGATCCTTGAAAAAGGGTCTCGGGTAGGTTTTAATTGGTGTTCGTTTTTATTTTTCTTTTTGATGCTAAACGAGTCTTAGAAAAGATATAACATACTTGTTATAATCTTTCTTGAAAGATTCGGATATTATCACAGATCCGTGAGGATGATGAGTCGAATCTGAAATTTATCAAATGAATGAATAGATGTGAGTTGGGGAGTGATGGTAAGGGTCCTTTGATGAGTCTAGATGTAGGTAAAGTTTTTGTTTTGGAACTCTCGGACTTATGATGTTAATGAGGCTGAAGTCGAGACTTTTGTGGTATATGGTAAATGGTATTTAGTTGTGGTCAGGTCTACGCATAACCTCCATTGTCTGATCTTAAGCGTAAAAAAATTTACGCGTAACTTTTTCATTGCTCGAACCTTATGCGTAACCTTTTTGGTCTGAACCTTATGCGTAGCCTTACGCGTAGCTTCTTGCTTATGCGTAGGCATACGCGTAACATCTTATGCGTAGCCTATCCTTACGCGTAAGCCTAGGCTTATGCGTAAGAGCATATGCGTAACTTTTCATACGCGTAACTTCACAGCTACGCGTAACATCTCTGTAGATTCCCCTTACGCGTAAAAAAAGGGTTTTGACCCTTTGACTTTTTCCGGTGAGGTTTTCCGACCATGTTTTTCCGTCCAGTCTTCATAAAAACCCAGAAAAGCATATAAATGCTTCCTTTTTTGACCCATATGACCATAGAAACTGACGTTTGACCAAAGATTGACCACAATTTTTTCACAGATATTTTTGGTACAAAAAGGACATAAAAGATGCTGTTTGGACAAAAGTAATGACCAAGACATATATTAACATGAATAAAGATCAGGACTTTTTGTTACCAAGGAATACTAGACATATTGTTAACTGTTAACCCACAAATCGGAAAAAAGAAATTCCGACCCACAAAATAAGCATAAAAACAGTAACAAACATGTGTAAACCAACATAAATCAATAAAACAACAACCTTGGCTCGTTATACCAATTGTCAAGACCGAAAAATATAAGATTTATGTGGTTTGGAGGTCGAGGTTGGTGGAAGAAGATGAATATCTTCATCTTTTTTAGTGAGAGAAACTAGAGAGAGGGAGGAGAAGATAAGGATAACTTGAATAAAAAGAAAACAATACAATACACCAAATGCTTCACCTCACCCCTCATGGAGAGTCATGAGGGGTATTTATAGGCTCTATCTTTGCCACTTACACGATACTAGTCCCTAAGGGAAAAGTATACTACGCATCTAGTCCATTTCACGTAAGTGACGTTATCTTTAGAAAAAGCGAGGCTAACAATATGGGACTCATTAAATTGTTTCATCCCCAACGGCTCTTTCTTACCATGCTTCAACGGCATTACATGCCGAGCATCACCATGCCGAGTTCATGCCGCAATGGTGACGGCGGTGTTCATTTGCGGCATGTCTCATGCCGATCATCATGCCGAACCTACTGCCACCCCCTAAGAGATATGAAAATGAGAGGATTTTAATCCATATGAACAAGTTACAAGTGAGAATATGTCGCTTAACATAATGAATAAGCAAATTCGAGCATTGATGGAATGATGGATATCCATTTATGAGCCCTCAAATTCGAAAACAAATTAGCCAGTAACCAACACAATCTTGGTCATATCACTTATATATGTACACTAAGATCCACAATGAAGTTTTTTGACTTTAAAAAGTTTTTTTAATACCATCTCATGGGAATATTGTTCTTATGCAATCAAATATAAAACAATACTATTTTTTAGAAGAAAGATTTCCCAGAAAGTGTTGGCCCGTTATCCACTTATATATTTGTTGCTTGTAACTCTTTTTCGGCATATATGTTAGTTAGACAGGAAAAACAAAGAAAATTGTTCGAAATCGTTTAGGTTGCAATTTGAAAATAACTTTTGTTATGCTAACATGTTTAATTTAATATCAAACAGTTATTAGGTAAACGGATAAATTAAGAAAAAAATTCATAACAAAAAATGTTACAAAGAGCTCACATGGTCAACGTTTTCTTTTGCGAATACCTGCGAGTCGCAATTCTGTGAAACTAGAGGATGTTTGCTTGAAAAAATATTAGGAGAGCTTATATAAGAAGCGGTAATCAAGTCCAAAGATCAAAGGCAATTCTTTCAGTTTTCAACTTTATCATTTGTAACCTCAATTAAAATATCTACTTCTGAAAGAATTAACTTTTAATCTGGAAGACAAGTGAAGGCATTCCAAAATTCTACGAATGTTATTAGCAACTTGGATTGACCACTCTCACATAATAAGAGCATCAACCGTAAGCTCGAAAATGTGAAATGTAACCTTATTTAAAACCTACTTTAATAACTTAGAAGGTGTTGTTAGGGCCACTTTAACATCAGGGTCCGTTTGATTTGTAAAAAAATTAATCTTCTTGCGATCACGAAGGTTCATCTGCGTCAATTTTGGGCTATTAAAAAAGATAATCACTTTGAGATTAGTCTGCTCGCTATGTCTAGTCGAAAACACGTGTAACTAGAAAAAAAAAGTTTGGGAGTGAGATTCGGTTTGAAAAAAAGGGTGAAGAGAAAAATAATAAGTTACGTAATTATAATTATGGGAAAATGGCACAAAAAGGTACAGGGTATTTTTCTGACCAAGGTATTCCACTTTTTTTTTTTTTTTTTGCATAAAAAGGTACTCGGCTTATTTTTTGGCGGATTTAGGCTTTTCAGTTAGCAACTAACCAATAATTTCGTTAAGTGTAAATTTTTTATAACTGAAACTTTTATAAAGGTTAGAGGTGCTAAAATGAAAGATTTTTACAAAATCTAAAACTTAAATAACGGTAAAACATTTTCATCCCCAAAATCAATCTAGGGCACATAGTTATCTTCCCCAAAATCAATTCATGGCAAAATCATCAAATTCATCAAATTGGGTTCACTGGAATCGAAGAAATGATGGTTGGGAAAAAGACAATTTGGTCAATCGTGTTTGTGTCTTGTGCGAATGTGGTGATGTTAGTGGCAAATGGACATTTTGGACTGAACAAAACCCAGACAGAAGGTTTTTGGGATGTCCTAACTATAAGGCAAACCACTATTTTGTTCTAATGTTTGTTGGGTAAAAAAATGTTTTGACTTTTTTTTATGATAAATTGGAGAAGAAAGAAATGTAATTTCTTTCATTGGTGGGATCCTGATTTTCCAACTGAGCATTACAAAGCTATATTGGTTGATGTGCAAAAAAAGATGAAGAAAGATGCTGTGGAATTTGAGGTGAAAAAAAAAGGTTTTGAAGAAGAAGTTGCAGTGTTGAAGTCTAAGCTTAATCTGCAATCTAGGGTTATTTGTGTACTCTTAGGAATGCTTTTCATTATGTTTATTAAAGCTCTTTAGTTGTAGAAGTAAGATGCATTGAGCATGTTCAATGTTGATCAATGAATGGAAAATTGTTTTGAGTAATGTATGCAATTGTTATTGTTTTGCTGATATCTTTAACAATAAAGAGATGAAAATGCAGTCATCAAAAGGTTAATGTATATCAGTAATGAAAATGCAGTCATGAAAAGCTAAATGTGTAATAAAAAAAAAGATGAAAATGGTGTCATGGGAAGCTAAATGTATTGCAGTCATGAAAATAGATGTAAATGCAGTCATGAAATGCAATCAACTAAATGTAGTGCAGACATATTTCTAAAAAATGCAGACATGCTTTGATGATGCAAAAGTTGCAGTCATGAAAAGTTGATTTTGACTAAAATAGTGACTAAAAGAAAACTGTGCACACATAGATGAGAATCTTGACTGTATTTTTGTATTCTTGAAGCACTAACATTTTAGTATATAAAGGCATAAGGATTATTGGTTGAAGCACACACATCAGCCATTCCTGTTAACAAAGGGTTCTTATAAAATGACTTCCAAACCCAAACCAGCTTTTCAACCTTTTCTGTTTATTTATAAATTATTATATATATATATATATATATATATATATATATATATATATATATATATATATATTTTTAATTTTTATTTAATTCTATAATGCAGAAATCATAACCATTTCAAGCTCTGAAAGCTCTGAAAGTTCTGAAAGCAGCTTGTATCCAATGCCATGGGAAATGTATTTTCTCTCAGATTACAATCAAAAAAAGGGTTCTAGCTCACATAAGGTTAAAGTTAGCAAGACTCCCTCACCAAATGAGCTAGGAAAAAAGGGTTCAAGCTCACAGATTGATTTTAAGGATAGGATTCAGGTTCTTGGACTACCAAATAAGGAAACTTGTGACTTAATTGGTATGAAACCATTTGTTTCAAAGAATCCCACATATCCAGTTGTTAGTCCAAAAGGGAAAGGGAAAAAAATGATGGGTTAGACTATGGAAACATGTTCATCATGGATGTTTGGCTTGCAATGCAGTTATGCAGTTATGCCTTGAAATGGCTTTTAATAAAGCATTTGTAATTTCTTGATGAAATGCAGATGTAATTTGAAATGCAGTTTGTGGGTTGAAATGCACCTATGAAACATGCCTACTTCTAACTTCAATTTAAGAGTTCCTAATTATTCCAACTAAGCAAATGTTTAAACCTTTTGGTAATATATGAACTAGCAGTGGTAATATAGAAAAAGTACTTAAGGAGTTTTACATTAACAAGTTCACTAACTGCCATTATCAAAAGAGAATTTTATTACATAGACAATTTTAATAACCTATTCTACTTTAAATGCTTCTTCTGGTGTCATCCCTTGACCTTCATAATCCTGATTTATCTTCCTATTATAATTCTTCATAGATAGTCTTTGAGATGTCCTTCTAGGGGGCTTAAATCCTGCCTTGTATTGACCTTCCCAAAATTGATCATACCTCCTTTTTAGGCTAGCTGATTCATCTGAATTTTCATTTTCACCTAATTGGACATCCTCATCAATACCTGGTGCTTTACCCTTATCATTAACACTTGCAGTCTTGCAAGTACCAGCTTCATTTTCAGGTTCTGCAGCTACAACTTTAACTTTTTCAGGTTCTGCATCTGCAACTCCAACATCTGCAAGTTCTCCTGTATCCAGTTGTACTTGAACTTGTACATCAACCAAATCATCTTCATCTAAAAGTCTCCTATGCCCAACCTATCCACAAATAGATTTGTCAAAAGTTACATAAAAGTGTCTATTATATACAAAAATTTAAAGTAAAAAACTTACATGTGATTCACTAGCACTTCCACTTCCCCTTCCAATTCCCCTTCCACTTCCCCTTCCCCTACCCCTTCCCACACTATTTGATCCACTTCCCCTCCCCCTTCCTCCACTGTTTGATCCACTAGAACTTCCTCTTCCACTGTTCACACCAACACTTGTTCCTCCCATCCATAAACCACCTCTTGCAGTCACAACTTTACCCCTACCCCTACTTGGACTTCTAGCATTAACTGGGTCTTTAACCAAAGGTCTACCCTTCTTTTTTGGTGGCTGAGGTTGTTGACTAGGTGGGTTTGATTGTTCACCTGTTTCCTTAGGTTTGCTACACGCCTTTCTATTATGACCAACTTCACCACAATTGTGACAAGTCATTGACCTTGGAGGCTTTGCAACATGTTTTTGGTTTTTCATTTCAGACTTAACCTTTTTCCTATTAATAGGGGGTCTACCCGTCATCCTTCTTTCTAAAGGTGGTTTCATTGGCACATGTTTGAATTTTCTCCACATATCTGAACCACCAACTGGCAAAATATTGAATTGATAGATAGTTTTGTATGTGCTTACCTTAAATGCATCACTAACATAATCATCTGGATTCAAATTGATGAAGTACATGGCAGTGATAGAATGAGGGCATGGAATTCCACTTAACTTCCATTGTCTACAACTGCATTCCATTTTCTCTACGTCAACACTGTATGCCTCAAGACCATTCCCTTGCTTCACTTCAAATTGATGCCATTAACTTGGACTCAAACTCCATTTCCTATGAATTTAATGGAAACTAAGGAGTTAGGTAACATTATATGTGTATAACAGGTAGCTATAACTAATGTAAAGAGTATACCTTTGAATTTTCGTATGCAAATTCAAAACCTTCCTAATGTTAGGGCAAATATCATCAGTCCAATTTTGACAATCCTTCATTAGCGTATAATTCCTTGTGATGACATAAGATCTGATGTCTTCAAGCATACCAATTATTGGTTTTCTCCTTGAATCCTTGATATGAGCATTAAATGATTCACTAAGTCCATTTTCTATAGCATCACTGATAACATCAAATAGTCCTGAATATTAAGTGTCAATTTCCCTCGATAATGCTCGTATTTTATATCATTTATATGGATGTATGCTTGTTTTCCTCTATATTTCACTTTCAGGTAAATTACGTGCATTGGAGCTAAAGAGACGCGGATTTGGAGAGTTTATTGAAGATATATCATAGTATGCTCATTTTGAAGAAGTTACGGCGTAACTCCTCTCTCACATTACGCAGTAACTAAAGCGTGGCTCAGAAAACCAACTCAACAGAAGATTACGACGTAACTCTCCCAAAGATTACGACGTAACCAACTAGGTCAAATGAGGCTCCGCGCCGCTGCAAGCTACGCCGTAACTATTGTCTCAATTACGGCGTAACCAAGATTTATTGAAGATACGGCGTAACCCCTTCCAGAGTTACGCCGTAACCGGCATTTTTAGTGCAAAATACGAAGAATTGTATATTACGGCGTAACTCTTAACATTAGTTACGCCGTAACCAGATCTGGCCTATAAATACCCCACGAATTCCAGCATTTCAAGGCATCCCATTTCACACACAACATCAAGTGAACGTGAGAAGAAGTCGAAGGCAGATCTAAAGGAGCATATGGAGCTATCTACAAGGGAGAAATCACTCCCCTACGATAAGCATTAGCATTTTATCTTTTCTTTACTTTCAATTCATGTATTTCGTAATGTTAAACATTGAATCGATTGTTTTAGTTAATATGAGCCGCTAAGCATCTCTGGTGTTGGCCTAGTTATGATTCCTTAATTGTTTTGTTTGCGTTTACATTGCTTCCGTATAATTATTTCTAAGTGTATGCATGCATAGTTTGTTGGTAGCTACCCTTGTTTCGGTAGTTTTGAATGGCGGTAGTAGCTAGTTACTTAGGATATATGACCAACTAACCCTAAGTAGGTAGACTGAGTGGGAAGGGGAAGATATGACCAACTGACGACCCTTTCTGCGTGTGCGATTTGACCAACTGATCACCTGCCGTTTGGATGAACTTAAGAAGTAGGGGGTGTGTGTTTAAGATGCTAGCGCCCGAGCACTCACTTTTATGAATCTAGCATGTAACGGTACTTAATGACTTGGCTTAGGGGACTAAGAACAACTGGACTTATGACGGGTCACCTAATTTCTCCAGTGGGACCCTTTGCTGATAGGTTAGGACGAACTGACCAAATGCTGTCCTAGCGACTTTGACCCCACCTGAAGTAATTGGAAGTAATTAGACGTAAACACTACTAATTAGGATGAGTAACTAGATTAGCACCCCTCTCCTCTATTGATCACAACCCTCGCCTTTATTTTCTTTAGTAGTTAATTATATCGAAATCATATTAAAATCTGTGACACCTAGACTTAGTTTAAATCCGCACACATAGCTCTTGGGACGAACTCGGTTTTACCGAAATACTACACTACACACGACTGGGTACATTGCCTGTTAGTGCATTAGGGTAGACCATAGGTATAACGAGAAATTATAAATATTAAAACCTGGTCAGTAAAACCTGCATCAAGTTTTTGGCGCCGCTGCCGGGGAGTTATTTTAGGGTTTTTATTAAGTCTATTTTTAACTTTCTTTCTTCTCATAATGCCAGCATTAAAGACTAGAAGCTCAAGGCCATTTTTGGCCACCCCGTTCGATGATCCGGAAAAACAATTTTGGACGAAAAAAGTTTACTCACCAGTTCCTATTCATAACATTTTTTCGTTTTACGAATCTGACCAATCTGATGCAGAACCTGAAGTCATTGACGAAAATAATATCGTTGAAATAACCATGGAGCAGTATTTGGAGCAGCCAAATGTGAATTGTAAACGAGCCTTCACGCAAGACTCTAGTGTGGAAAAATTCTCCATTCTGGACCAATTTATTCAGGAATTACACGAGCTTAAGTTTTCAGGAGATGAAAATGAGGATGTTCAAAATCATGTGGAAGAAGTGCTCTACTTATCATCTCTTTTCAGCGTCCGGAATATCCCTAGCTATTCAGTTACAACTATAATTTTTCTATGACTCTTACAGGGACTGCAAAAGATGGTACAATAAGCTCCCTGCCGAATGCAACGAAACATAGGATAAAATAAGAAGATAATTCGTTCAACAATTTTGCCCTCCTTCGAAGATGGCTAAACTTCTCGGTAAGATCCATCAATTCGCTCAAGAGAGTGAAGAAACGTTATATCAAGCGTGGGAAAGATTCAATGAGTTACTTTACCGATGCCCCACTCATGAATTGAATAAGCATCAAATCGTCTATGTCAATGCACTGACACGTGAACTACTCGATTCTCCTAGACCTATTCCAAGCATGACCCCTGACCAAGCTTTGGAGTGTATTCGAAGAATTTCTGAACACTGCCATAAATGGCATATGGATACAGGGTATGGACCAAGGGATAATTTTTGACCATAAGGTGATGAAAACATTAACGAAGCAAGAATATAATTATGGTAAAATTTTCGAAAAGCGAAGGTTGGAAAGGGCAAATGAAATTGAAGCCTGTAGGGTAGAAAAGGTTAAGAGTGTATTTGGGACCAAGACCGGAAACAATTTAGAAAAAAGGATCCTTGACCATATCGTGGAATCTAGGGAACGTGATGAGAGAATTGAAAAAATAATGAAAACATTCGTGGAAAACACAGTTTCTTCTCTCAAGACTCATGAAGACCGGATAAAGGGTTTGGAGAAGAGTGTCAACTCATGTTCGAAAGCTATCACGGATTACCTCGCTGCACGGGAAGAAGAAGTTGTCAACACAATTGAAACAATCTTTGAAGAGCCCACTACCTTTTCGGAGAAGGTTAAACAAAGAATCAGTAAGGAGAAATTCTTGCTTCTTGACGTTGGAGCTCTCCCGGTAAACGTTCCTCTTGTTAATTCCATTAAAACTGATCCTAGCAATATTTTGCAGGAATTAAGTAACGATTCCGATGAGACAGTTCAACTTAACGAGAGATGTTCAACAGTTTTAAGAAATGAACTGCCGCAAAAGGAAAAAGATCCCGGTTGTTTCACTCTCCCTTGCTTGATCGGGAGTCTCAATATGTGTAACGCCCTAGCTGATCTTGGAGCGAGCATAAGCATAATGCCTCGATCAATTTTCCTACGTATGAGTATCGGAGACCTTAAACCAGCCAAAACGAAGATTGAAATGACTGATCGGTCCATGCAGTCACCTTTGGGAATTGTTGAGAATGTATTGGTAAAGATAAAAAAATTTCTCTTCCCGGTTGATTTCGTATATTCCCGAAGACAACCGAATACCTATCATTTTAGGAAGATCAATGCTTGCTATTGCCCATGCAAAAGTGGATGTCTTCGCCCGAAAATTAACTCTCGAAGCTAACGGGGAGGTTGATACATTTAGACCTAATGAACTTCTGTCCACCCCTCAAAAATTTTGCGCAATTGATCCTATTGGTGATTTTGGCGATGCATTGGAAGATTTTATTAGCGACTCCCCGAAAACTCCTACAAATCTTGGTGAGATAGCTTTACTGAAGGATTTTGATGTGTTCGTAAATTTTGAAGAAGAAGAATTAGGAGTCAGTGCCGATGATTTCTCTAGCGACGTCGAAATGGTCCATTGGCACAGAAACTCTGAAAAGACGTTTTCATAATCTGACCAACCCAAGTTTTATGACATGGGAGCACGAATCCATCATAGGAACCCCTATTATCTGAAAATTTCATGCAAGATTGGGTTCATTGATTTCCATCCCTTCATCGACACAAATTCCCCAGTTAACATCATTCCAAAGGAATGCTACAACCAGGTGATGGAAAAAGAACTTGAATATAAAGGAAACAATTTCCTAAGGATTGCAACAAACATATGTGTCTTTGTTGGGACTCACTCATTTTTGGTCGATTTTGTGGTTTTGGATTACGTTAGGGAGTTTGTGGAATATGGGCTAACCGGGGTGATTTTCGGGAAACCTTTTCAAGAACTATCTGGGCTAGACAAAGATGAGAAGGAAGGGCTAGTATGGTTAAAGATTGGCGAAGATAAAACGATTTTTAAAATGCCACGGACTGTTAAGAATTTTAAAAAGTGGACAAAGAGGCATTTGAGCTATGCTCAGCTACTACTTGACATTGGTGACGAGGATAGAGCCAAAGGTATCGACCACCCTTACCAAAAGATCAAGAATTTTTACTTGGGGTATTTAGAACTAGGGACAGGTTACAAACGTGATGAGAATCTGATCAGTTGGATTCAACGTGGAGATTGCCATATCCACGAAATGACAAACAAGCACTTCTAGCCCCGAGGCTCTGAGTCTAACTTAAAGACTCGTAAATAAAGAAAAGTGCTCTTTCGGGAGACAACCCGAATTATCCCTTTCATTTTGTTTTATTTCAATTTCTGTTGGGTTTTGTGTTTCTAACCATTTTTGCAGGATTTCAGAAAAAGTTGCTGCAGCATGCTGATTGGGGACCTGATATGTCCATAGTTACGGCGTAACTCATCCTTATGGTTACGCCTTAACATACCTTTTGTGCAACAATCTTCTTCAGAGCATTTCCAATTACATCGTAACCCAGACAATGGTTATGCTGTAGCCACACTAGTGTAGTATCTCAGGTTTTGCTTAATTACGGCGTAACTCCTTATGGGAGTTACGACGTAACTTCCCCCTGTAACACTTCTTTCATTTTAAACACAATAACATTGTATTAGTTTTCAAATGAACTTTGTGGCTATGTTCCCTGTAAGCCCTCACGAGACTACACTCGTCCACTTGGGACACCAAGTGGTCTAAAAGGCTTGTTGCATACGCTAAATGCAACCGTGATTCCTACGAAAGTGAGTTATGTTTCTTTTTCATTTTTTCTTTTTCTTTTTTTAGAATTATGCTTGTCGGTAGTGTGATTTCAGGAATTGAAGTTTGCTCGTGGATGCTTATGCGAAGGCACGACTCTTTTCGTGGGCCTTTTTTCTTTTTGGAGAAAATTTCAGGGAAGTTCTCACTCTAATTCTACTTTTATCTTCACCTTTATTTAACGCACAGTACAAAGGGGACTTTGTACAATTCAAGTGGGGGGACGGGAGTAGAATTATCTCTTGAACTTTATTTTGCCCTCATTTTTCTAGTTTATTTTGAAATATTATGTCATTTTTAAAATTTTGACATGTTTTTCTTAACCTAACTAGAATAGACCTTAGCCGAGCACATTATAACCCTTGATATTATATGGTGAGATTAGACTTATCCGTTTCCAAATTTTTACCCCAAATCCACCAAATTATGAGTGTGCCGGTAGCTTGTAAACTTTAGAACTTGGCCTTTACATCATTTCGAGACCATAGACGAGGTATGTTGAGTTAGCTCGATGTATTTGGACTTTTCAGTTTAAAAAGGCAGTATTATAGGATTATCACCCAAATAGCATACCATTGTGTGTCTATCGATTAGTCACCTCGACTTCTCGACCCCCTTGTTAAACCCTTTGTTGCACTCACCTTTAGTGCAAGATACCCCTAGTTACACCCTTCTGAGCCATTCCTTTCAATTTGATCACCCAACATATTGTTTTGATACACCATTACACCTTAGCCTACCCTGTAGTCTTTATTTGTAATTAGGAAGTCATTATTTGCCTAAGTTCAAGGTTCAAGTGGAAAGGTTCGGGAATCACGCTCTCGTCGATGACATATCCTTAAAGATCATTGAAGACCCCCCAAATTTTCATATTGTTCATCTCAAGTGGGGGGATGTTATGTGTAGTTATTATGTTATAAAAAAAATGATGATGTGATTCGAAAAAAAAAATAAAAAAAAAATAGTTATTGTTATTTAGTGATTGTAAAAGTGCGATGTTATAAGCACTATTGTTACGAGCTTAATATAGATTTAGTATTGAGGAGGCCACCTCGGTCACATTTGAAGAATGAAGTTGGAAGTGTGCGCATCATGACGTCCTCTAATGGCACATCTACCTGGTTATATCATGATCCGGTTTCTTAACTTCGAAACTTGAACTTTGGGCGAACGGTAACTGGTGATGACTTAGTTGTAGATTTAGAGTATTTGCTTGATTTTATTTTACACCAATTTTATCCCATGTCTTATCCTACCCTTAGTCATGAAGCGTGTCTAGGTGATGCAGTGAGCAATCTTTGGTGTCTTGGACATGGATTTGGTCATGTATCATTGATTTTGTCCACTTCGCCGTGACATGTTAGTAATGACAAATCACCCTTAGCCGTTGTCGTGTCTACCCATATTGCATTCGAGAATTGTTTTATCCTTAACTATAGTGGTGGAGATTTGTGTAACCGCCAAGCTTATGATAGAATACATGCTTTGACTGTGAAATGAGTGATCACCCCGAAATTGACACTTAGAATAGTTGAGAGATTTGAGTGTTTTGTTCCCATTTCGTGAGGCGTTCGGATTTGTTTTATTCTAGTATAATGGATTTGTAAACTTATATTTTTCAGGTAATGGGAGATATTTTTTTAGGAATCTTTCTAATAAGGTCTACTTGAGGACAAGTAGAGTTCAAGTGGGGGGATATTTGATAACATCAAATAGTCCTGAATATTAAGTGTAAATTTCCCCCGATAATGCTCGTATTTTATATCATTTATATGGATTTACGTTTGTTTTTTTTCCATATCTCACTTTCAGGTAAATTACGAGCATTGGAGCTAAAGAGACGCGGATTTGGAGAGTTTATTGAAGATATATCATAGTATGCTCATTTTGAAGAAGTTATGGCGTAACTCCTCTCTCACATTACGCCATAACGAAAGCGTGGCTCAGAAAACCAACTCAGCAGAAGATTACGGCGCAACTCTCCCAAAGATTACGACGTAACCAACTAGGTCAAATGAGGCTCCGCGCCGCTGCAAGCTACGCCGTAACTATTGTCTCAATTACGGCGTAACCAAGATTTATTGAAGATACGACGTAACCCCTTCCACAGTTACGCCATAGCCAGCATTTTAGTGCAAAATACGAAGAATTGTATGTTACGGCGTAACTCTTAACATTAGTTACGCCGTAACCAGATCTGGCCTATAAATACCCCACGAATTCCAGCATTTCAAGGCATCCCATTTCACACACAACATCAAATGAACAAGAGAAGAAGTCAAAGGCAGATCTAGAGGAGCATACGGAGCTATCTCCAAGGGAGAAATCACTCCCATACGATAAGCATTAGCATTTTATATGTTCTTTACTTTCAATTCATGTATTTCGTAATGTTAAACATTGAATCGATTGTTTTAGTTAATATGAGCGGCTAAGCACCTCTGGTGCTGGCCTAGTTATGATTCCTTAATTGTTTTGTTTGCGTTTACATTGCTTCCGTATAATTATTTTTAAGTGTATGCATGCATAGTTTGTTGGTAGCTACCCTTGTTTCGGCAGTTTTGAATGGTGGTAGTGGCTAGTTACTTAGGAGATATGACCAACTGACCCTAAGTAGGTAGACTGAGTGGGAATGGGAAGATATGACCAACTGACGACCCTTTCTGCTTGTGCGATTTGACCAACTGATCACCTACCGTTTGGATGAACTTAAGAAGTAGGGGGTGAGTGTTTAAGATGCTAGCGCCCAGACACTCACTTTTATGAATCTAGCATGTAGCGGTACTTAATGACTTGGCTTAGGGGACTAAGAACAACTGGACTTATGACGGGTCACCTGATTTCTCCAGTGGGACCCTTTGCTGATAGGTTAGGACGAACTGACCAAATGTTGTCCTAGCGACTTTGACCCCACCTGGAGTAATTGGAAGTAATTAGACGTAAACACTACTAATTAGGATGAGTAACTAGGTTAGCACCC
The DNA here is from genome assembly GCA_910596185.1 of Chrysanthemum makinoi. NCBI lineage: Eukaryota > Viridiplantae > Streptophyta > Magnoliopsida > Asterales > Asteraceae > Chrysanthemum > Chrysanthemum makinoi. Next base: position 230,687,329 of record OU343220.1, read on the forward strand.
CTCTCCTCTATTGATCACAACCCTCGCCTTTATTTGCTTTAGTAGTTAATTATATCGAAATCATATTAAAATCTGTGACACCTAGACTTAGTTTAAATCCGCACACATAGCTCTTGGGACGACCTCGGTTTTACCAAAATACTACACTACACACGACCGGGTACACTGCCCGATAGTGCATTAGGGTAGACCATAGGTATAACGAGAAATTATAAATATTAAAACCTGGTCAGTAAAACCTGCATCAATCACAATCCCTTCCTGTTAACATAATGCAAGTAGCTAGTTGTTAGGCTCATGCAAATAATAATAAGTTACTACACATATAAAAAAATATACCTTCTTTGAAGAATGATCTTGACCATGTCTCTGGATTTTTTCCCATCAAATACTCATAAGCTCCTGCACTTGCAATTTTGATTTCTTCTATTTTATTTAGGAACTTCTGCTGATATGATGCCTTTGACACTTGCCAAAACAGATTTCCAAATAGAACCCCTGGGTATAACTTGTTGAAATTGGCATAAATATGCCTAGCACATAGCCTATGTTCTACCAAAGGCACCACTCTCCTAACTGCTTGAAAAAGACCTTTTTGACCATCTGATATAATTGTCATCCCTTCCCCATTTCCTAATCCAAGATCTTTTGTTAACAACCTCATAAACCATTCCCAGCTGTCTGTGTTCTCAACTTGCACAACAACCTATGCAATTGGGTATACTTGATTGTTTCCATCCTGCCCAATAGCTGCCAACAGTTCTCCTTGGCACTCACCTTTAAAAAAACATCCATCCAATCCTATAATCTTTCTACAACCACTTTTTTAACCCACTTTTAAATTGTGAAAACAAATGTATAAACTATTAAACATGTGTGTACCATCTATCAGAGGATCTATACGCATCTGCACTGTGGTACCCGAGTTTGTTTTTCTCAATTCACCAACATAATCAACCAACCTGTCATATTGGTTTCCAACATTTTGCTTAAGATTATAAAGTGCAATCCTTCTAGCTCTACTACACTGATTATATGATGTCTTGACCTCATACTTTTTCATAACCATTTGTTGCAAATCACCTACTTTTATATCAGGATTCATTCTTATTTTATTTTCAAATTGTCTGGCAATCCATTTAGAAGTCACTAAACACCCAAAGTTATATTGTCTAGTGCAAGTGTGCCTATCAACCAGGCTTCTTATATGCCAAGACCTCCCGTCATGCATCTTAACAGATCTTAACCTAATAGGACAACAAGGTCTATTTGGATCTCTTGGAAGTTTTTTATATCTTCTAACCTTTTCATCAAACCCACACCTAACCAACAACTTTTCACTGTCACTTTTTTCATACCAAAGTTGGTAACCATTGGCAACATAATAAAAAGTGAGACAGTCTTTGACTTGATCCAAGTCTGCATACAGTTCACCTAATATTGGTTTTTTTAACTTCCAATGGGTGTTTGGGTCATGGATAGGGTAATTTCTTTTACTAGGGTGAAACACAATCTCATCCTCATCCGCATCCTCATCTATGATGGGAATATCCTTATATGAGTTACATTATAGTTCAACATTATCATATTCTATTTGAGTTTCATTACCTAGATCTGAAAATAAAGGATCCACTTGATGTTCATTATCATCATTATCATTTTCACACACCAAATTACTTTCATCATATGGATTTTCATTTGCTTTTTCATTTCGTCTAAACGTTTTATTTTTTTAATCCTAACCTGCCTCAACTCTTCTTCACCCTCAGATAGATGGTCAAGTGATGCTACATCACTGAATTCATCATCTGATCCACCTAACTGGCACTCATGTTTTAACTCAACAAGAATACGATCATTTGTTACTTTACCAATAAAATCACCTAAATCTTCATTTTTGTGACTAACAAATAACCGTATGCCATCTTCTAGATTTTTCCACTTTTCAACAAATACACTGACATCATCATCACACTTAATACTATTTAAGCCATTACTAAAGTAATACATCCCAGTAACTAAAGAACTAGTTTTGGTGTCAATAACAGCTTTGAATTCCTTATAATCCAAACAACTAACCTCAACAACCATAGTTATCATCTCACAATTACAATAGGATAAAGGTTTAAGATTGAAATACCCGTTGCAATAAAGTTCCAATGATAATCTAGATGTTGAGGATGAACAAGCAATCCTGAATGTGGTTCAATTTTCTGAATCGATTACGTCTTCACAGGTGTGTATTTTTTAGGGTTTATGTGAAGAAACGAATTGGGGAAAAATAAAGTATAAACCGTTTACTAAATTTACATTTTCAACCTCTAATTTTTTAAAAATGTTTAAGTGGTATAACTTGTTTACTTAACAAACTATTTAACGGAAAAACCTAAATCCGCCAAAAAAAGAAGCCGGGTACCTTTTTGTGCAAAAAAAAAGTGGAACACCTTGATTGGAAAAATACCCTAAGTAGAGTACCTTTTTGTGCCATTTTCCCTATAATAATAATTTGAGATGAAATTTAAATTAATATTTATATATTATTTTAATGTAAACAAGTAAAAACAAAAATCTCTAAGTGAAAAGTTGTGTTATAAGGTTGACTCGACCCACTTGTAAGAAAGAAAAAGGGAGACACCCACTTATCTAACCACTTATCTAATATTGTATGAGATTATTGTAATTATTTATTATAATTCATCTATCATATAAAACATTGAAATTAGAAGCGAAAGTATTATTTGAATCCAACACCCTTAAAACAAACGGCCCCCAAAACTTTTGAATATTGAATTCTTTTGTTTATGACTCATCAAGTCATCAACGATAACCGAATCGAAAGCCGAGTTAAGATATCCATTTATTTTCCATAGTGTGGTCCAAGGATTTTGTATCGGAAGAGTCTAAGATGTTATTTATTTATTAAGAGGCTTTTAGTCTGAATCTGAATATGTGGTTGAAAAGTGTAAATCTGATTTCATCTTAATCTAAATAAGTGGTCGAGAAATCTGAATCCGACTCAAATAAAACTGTATGTCTTTGTTAAAGTGTCTCAATGTGTTAAACAATCAGTTTTTATCATTCACGCGAGAAATAAACTTTATTAAATATAAAAAACAAATTTTGTAATATAGTGAATTAAAAGTTAGAAGTATTTAAACAAAAGGGCAAATGGCACAAAAAGACATCAAAGTTAGGGTCCATTTCCAATCAAGGTATTCTACTTTTTTTCTTGCATAAAAAGGTTTCCAACAAAAAATTTTAGCGGATTTGGGTATTTTCATTAACTTCCGTCAACAATTTATACATTGAAACATTTATAAATTTTGAAGGGCCAAATTTGAAACTTTTGTAAAACTAAATAAAAATAAATGTTTTCTTCATCTTCTTCTCCAGATTTCCCTCAAATCTTCTTTCCCAACTCTCGACATAAACCCTAATTCACTGTTCACAAAATTGAACCTTATTTTGTGTTCGTTAAGGTAATTAATATTTAATGTCGTGTTTAATTATCTTAATAATCTTTATTCATTGACCTTTGTGTTCATAATTTTTTTTTGCAGGATGGCTTCTTCATCCAAAGGAGGTACATTAACATTGGATATTTATTATAACGGGTATTTCAGTCTGAAACCTTTAACCTATCATAATGCTGATATGCTCACAACTACTCTTGATGTGTCCCATTTAACCTATAATGAGTTGAAAATTTTTGTTCAAAACAACATAGCTTCAGTAGTGTCTGTGCTGTATTACTTTAGTAATGGGTTAAAAAGTATTAAGTCTGATGATGATGTTAGGTTGTTTGTTGAAAAGAGGCAAAGTAGTGATGAAGGTATCATAGCCTTATATGCTACTCATAAGAATGAATGTTTAGTTGAATACACTGGTGATTATGTTATTGTCATGTTAAACCCTACTAGTTATTACAAAGACTCAGACTCAGATGTTGCATCAATTGACCATTTATCTGAGGGTGAAGAAGAGTTGAGGCAGGTTAGGATAAAAGAAAGGAAAAGTTTAGATGAAAAGAACCAAACAAATGAAATTGTTGTATTTGATGAAAGTAGGCTAGTGTTGGAAAATGACAGTGATTTAGGTGATGAATCTCAAAAAGAAGTAGATCCTTTATTTTCAGACTTAGGTGATGAATCTCAAAAAGAGAAACCTCATGTTGAACCAGAAATAACCTTAGATGAAGATATGCCCATCAGTGATGAGGATGAGATTGTGTTTGACCCTAATAAAAGAGATTACCCTATCCATGACCCAAACACACATTAGAAGTTAAAAAGACCTTTATTAGGTGAATTGTATGCAGACTTAGATCAAGTAAAAGATTGTCTTACATTTTATTCTGTTGCCAATGGATACCAACTTTGGTATGAAAAAAATGATAGTGAAAAGTTGCTGGTTAGGTGTGGCTTTGATGAAAAAGATAGAAGAAAGAAAAAAGTTCATAGAGATCCCAATAAGCCTTGTTGTCCTTTTAGGTTAAGAGTTGTGAAGATGCATGATGGAAATTATTGGCATATAAGAGCCCTAGTTAATGAGCATACTTGCAGTAGACAGTGTAATCTTGGTTATTTAGTGACTTCAAAATGGATTGCAAGACAATTTGTAGACAAAATCAGAATGTATCCTGATATGAAAGTGGTTGATCTGCAAGACATGGTAATGAAAAAATATAGGGTTAAGACATCACACAATCAGTGTAGTAGAGCTAGAAGGATTGCACTATATAATCTTAAGAAGAATGTTGGAGATCAATATGACAGGTTGGTTGATTACTCTACTGAACTTAGAAAGACCAACCCTGGTACCACAGTGCAGTTACGCATTGATCCTCTTGCAGATGGTACACACATGTTCAATAGTTTTTATATTTGTTTTCATAATTTGAAACAAGGTTGGAAAGCAGGTTGTAGAAAGGTTATAGGTTTGGATGGATGGTTTTTGAAAGGGGTGTGCCAAGGTGAATTGTTGGCAGCTATTGGGAGGGATGGAAACAATCAAATATACCCAATTGCATGGGCTGTTGTACAAGTTGAGAATTCAGACACTTGGGAATGGTTTATTAAATTGTTAGCCAAAGACCTTGAGTTAGGAGATGGGAAAGGGGTCACATTTATATCTGATGGCCACAAAGGACTTTACCAAGCTGTTAGGAGAGTGGTCCCATTGGTAGAAATAGGTTATGTGCTAGGCATATTTATGCCAATTTTTCCAAGCTCTACCCTGGTGTTCTATTTAGACACCTGTTTTGGCAAGCATCAAAGGCTTCTTATCATCAGAAATGGTTAACTACAATGGAAGAAATAAAAAATGCAAGTCAAGAAGCTTATCAGTATTTAATGGATAAAGATCCATGGACATGGTCAAGATCATACTTCAAAGAAGGTATAGGTCTTATTCTACATAAATAATTCTCACATAAAGCTAGCAATACTAATTATTCTACACTTGTATTATGTTGACAGGAATGGATTGTGATGCTGTTGAAAATGGTCTTTGTGAATCTTTCAATTCTCACATAAAGAATGCAAGGAGAAAACCAATAATTGGAATGCTTGAAGACATCAGATCTTATGTGATGACAAGGAATTACACTCTAATGAAGGAATGTCAAGATTGGAAAAGTGATATTTGCCCTAACATCATCAAGGTTTTGGATTTGCATAAGAAGATTCAAAGGTATATACTTATGTTGATCAAATAATACTAGCAGTAGAAACTCTGCTAACTTGTAGTATACTAACAGGAAGTGGAGTTTGAATCCAAGTGGATGGCATCAGTTTGAAGTAAGGCAAGGGAATTTTGAAGCCTTTGGTGTGGACTTACAAAAGAGGGAATGCAGTTGTAGGAAATGGCAGTTAACTGGCATACCATGCCCTCATGCAATCACAACCATTTACTTCATTAGCAAGCAGCCAGAAGATTATGTGAGCAATTCATTCAAGGTAAGTACATACAAAATTATTTATGAGTTCAATATTTTTCCAGTAGGTGGTATAGATATGTGGGAAAAAAGGAAACATGTGCCAATGAAACCTCCATTAGAAAGAAGGATGCCAGGTAGGCCCACATTGAATAGGACAAAGGATAGGTCAGAATTGAAAAAAAATAAACATGTAGCAAGGCCTCCAAGAACAATGACATGTCAAAACTGTGGTGAACTTGGTCATAACAAAAAAGGGTGTACTAAGGAAACAGGTGAACCATCAAAACAAACACCTAATCAACAAGGTAATCCACCAAAAAAGAAGGGCAGACCTATGGTTCAAGACCCAGTCAATGCTAGAACCCCAAGTTGTAGTAGAAAGAATAAATTTGTGACTGCTAGAGGTGGTATATGGATGGGAGGAACAAATGCAGGTGGTAGCAGTGGAAGGGGTAGTTCTAGTGGATCAAATAGTGGGAGGGGCAGAGGAAGTGGTAGTGGATCAAGCAGGGGAAGGGGAAGAGGAAGGGGAAGGGGAAGTGATAGTGTATCAAACAGGGTAAGTTTAATTTAGATGTTTATTTTTTTTGTTACTATGATTTAATTGATTTATATTCTAACTAAGAGAACCATTATACAGAATGCCCAATACAGACTCTTTGATGATGATGATTTGGTTGATGTACAACTTGAGGAAGCAATTGATACAAGGTCAAATAACCAGTCTAATGATGTACGTGCTTTTGATGATGATACTTTGGTTGATGTACAACTTGATCAAGCAAATACAGAAGATATGGAAGCCAATATTGATCAAGCTAATGTTGATGTTGTTGATACTGCTGCAAAAGTGGACGCCAATCTTGTTGATGCAGCTGCAAATGTTGATGTTGTTGATGCAGCTGTAAATGTTGATGTTGTTGATCTGTCTGCGAGATATGGATGCCAATCAGGATGAAACAGTAAAGCTTAAGAGGAGGTATGATGAATTTTGGAAAGGTCAATATAATTCAGGATATCAGCCCCCTAGAAGGACTTCTCAAAGATTATTAATGAAGAATTATAATAGGAAAATAAACCAGGACTATGAAGGTCAAGGTCTCACACCAGATGAAGCATTTGAAGTAGACTAAGTATTTTATTGTTTGTAAGAACTTAATATATGGTGTATAAGAACTTGTAAGAACTTATCAGTCTCTTAATGTCCAACTTGTAATATCAGTCTCTTTTGTAACAACTTGTAAGAAATTAATATCAGTCTCTTATGGTCCATATCAGTTGCTTTTTTATTTTACTTAAAACATAAGCATGATACCATTGCATTCATAATATTGTAACTGGTTACAATATTAAACCATGATACAACAGATTTATTTAATGGCATTTTATCCATACATACTAAACCATGATACTACACCATACATACTAAACCATCTTTCTTTTGCCCTTACATTTTTGACTGGCATTTGCATCTGTGGGTTTTTTGAGACCAAATGGCTTGATATCAAGTAAAGCACAAGTTTCCTTGTTTGGCAAGCCTAGCACCTTAACCCTATCAGCAAAAGCTTGTTTTGCATCCACTTTGGGGTTGGCTTCATGCTTGCAACAACCTTCTTTGAGCTTGTAATAGAAGAATCATAATCTTGGGGAAAATACTTAGACCATGGTACTAGGTATGATGCATCAGAAGATTCCCAATCAGAAGAATCACTGGAAATGCAAATGATTTCTGCACAAAAAAAAAATAAAAAAATAATAATAATTATGAGTTAAAAAGATATGAGAAAGCAAATTATGTAGTTAAATACAAAACATGGTTTCTTGTTTTTGCTCATTTTTTTAGTTGTAGGTTTTCTTAAAGGTGTGAGATGAAAATGAGGTGTTGCTTATGCCTTTATATAGTGTAAAAACAGTCAAACCATAACAGTTCCAGCTGAGAAAAAAATAGTGTAAAGCATGTCTGCAAAGTACTTTTATCAGCAATGTCCTTTTATCATGACTGCAAAGTAATACCAACAAAACCATGACTGCAAAGTCATTAGCTTGGCATTTGTGTCATTAGCTTGGCATTTGATGCAGCTGTAAATGTTGACATTCTTATCACTGATTTTTCAATACATTGATCAAGCTTTTCAACAAGGGCATTTGTGTCACTGACTTTTCAATACATTCAATAATCAAAGTAAGAAGCTTTTCATTACATTCAAAAGTAAAGCTTTTCAATACATTCAAAAGTAAAGCTTTTCAATACATACATTCATCAAACTAAAAAGCTTTCATAATCATCAAGAAAAGCATTCCTAACAGTACAAAGATAACTCTAGATTGCATGCTAACTGTAGACTTCAACACTTCAACTTCTTCTTCCAATCTCTTTTTTTTCAGCTCAAATTCCACAGCTTCCTTCTTCATTTGTTTTTCCACATCTGCCAATCTACCTTTGTAATGCTCAGTTGCAAAATCTGGATCCTACCAGTGAAAGAAATTACACTTCTTTCTTGCCTTATAGTTAGGACATCCAAGAAACCTCCTGCCTAGATTCTGTTCAGTTCAAGAAGTCCACTTACCACTAACATCACCACATTCGCACAACACACAAACACGATTCATTAAATTGTCTTTTTCCCAACCTGCATTTCTTCGATTCCAGTATACCCAATTTGATGAGTTTGATGAATTAGATGAGTTTGTCATGTTTTGATATTTGGAAACAAATTACTTTGCCCTAATTTAGTTTTTGGGAACACACCGTTTGCCCTAATTTAATTTTTGGGACAAATGTGTTTGACCTAATTTGATTCTGGGGAAGAAATGATTTTGGGGAAGAACATAAAGTACATAGCCAAAGTTAAAGCTGGCATGTATTTAAGTAGTTACTTAGATACAGTTATAAAAAAAAGTTTCAAATTTGGCTCTTCAAAATTTATAAATGTTTCAATGTATAAATTGTTGACGGAAGTTAATGAAAATACCCAAATCCGCTAAAATTTTTTGTTGGAAACCTTTTTATGCAAGAAAAAAAGTTGAATACCTTGATTGGAAATGGACCCTAACTTTGATGCCTTTTTGTGCCATTTGTCCTAAACAAAACATTCAATTTCATGTGTGTTGGGTCCGACACGATCACACAAACCATGAAAGAAGTGAACAACAGTTTAAGCAAGTGACGAAAACTGATGAACAAAAACATTGAGGTTGGGTTTGCATGAGAACAACTCTTGCTCGCTAATAACACCATTTGTACATTTCAACTTTATAAATCTTATTAGAAATGACTCAAATATTTACAAGGGATAGCCGACGGAAAACTATCCCTGTTGATGACAAATTAACTGTCCAAAATCAAACAACAAGAGGCAGCTAGATTTGCTTTGTTGTTCCTACGAAAGGAGGATCCTAGCTATAATACTTTGTATTATTTTTTATGTTTGAATCTCTACTTAACTCGGTTACAACCTTTGGTTTATATAGAGGGGAAACAGTGGATGCACATGGGTGCATAGTAACTTGCCAACTTTCAATAGATAGGCACGTGCCTAGTAGGCTAGTCTTGAGCGTACTTTTGGCTTACCTGATTTGACAACTTATAACCCCAATGCCTGTTTCTCGTATATCGATAAGTACTTGAACTTATCTTCTTCAAGAAGTTTCCCGACCATACATTCGAAGGTTGAGGTTGTTAAACTGGATTAAGTCTTCAGAGTCAGAGAAACATTTATCAGATCTCAATGACCCTGATGTTGTTTGTATCTCCTTGTAATCACTCCTTGATACCGTATCATTTTGTGAAGTGTTTTCTTCAGTTGGTCTTTGACGTCTCTAAAGCCAGATAGTTGGTTGATCTTTGTACAACACTCATTGATTTCTTGTATCAGTGAGTCATACCTTCCAAATAATAATCAGAGAGACATGTTCTCTGATAACTATCAAGGAGTATCTCACTTCTGATAACTATCAAAGAGTATCTCACTTCTGATAACTACGAGGTTAATATTGATAGTTATGAAGTGATATTCTCTCTGATCTTTATCAAAGTCTTTTATGCTCACTGACCTTTAGAAGGTGTATTAGGCTATTTTATGTTTAAATATTTGTCAGAGATAATTTGGGTCGATTTCAGACCCAACAATGTGTATTTGATAAAAAGAAACGTGTCTGGTTTAAACTTGAACTTTTCAAAATGTTTAACTAAATGGGTTGAGTTAGAGTTGAGATATATGAGATTGCTAAAATGAACCCTCCAATTTGAACTAAATAGAAATGGCCACATAAGTATTATCATGTTTCACATTCTTTATCTAACATAAACTATATAATGATTCTATTTAGTCGTACTTTAATGCGAAAGACAAAGTTGAAATAAAAAAAAATAAAATAAAATAAGAAAGAGTGACATCAATAGGTGTTAAGACACCCCACCCCACCTAGTTCAATAAGAGGTTTATGCCTCTTAACAGTCATAAAAAACAAACGCTTTTAACACTGACTGCCTCTTAATGACATGAAAGAAATAAACACACATTTTAGGCCAAACATCTGACTGCGTCTAAACGATTAAGATTAAGAAGTTGTTAAGAGGTGTTTTTCAAAAAACAAACACCACCTAAGGATTTCTCAAACCCAATTAAAAAAACACGTTATTTCTTTATAGAAGCGCATGAGATGATTTCATTTATCATCACCAACACGAATATTATTTGTCCCCATTTTCATCCATTTTCATGTTCGTTTATTTAACTAAACGAATGTAAAATATTGTTCATGTTCATACATTTTATAAATAAACGAACATAAACGACTTTTTACCGAATGGTTCATGAAATTTTTACTGAACGGTCAGTTCGTTTACAACCCTAATGGTAGTGTCAGTTATAATTAATCGTGTCCTGTGTGAAACTCGTGCTTTATGCACTCATGTCCTGTGTGGAACCCGTGCTATATGCACTCATGTCCTGTGAGGACCAATGTTATACACACTAATGTCATGTGTGGAACCTGTGCTTTATGCACTCATGTCATGTGTGGAATCATGCTTTATGTACTAAAGAGGAAACCTGAGTTGAATCCGTGCAAGAGGGGATGAATATTATATGAGGATCGGGTGATAAGAACATGAAATGTTTTGAAAGTCTTAAGGCGCACTAAGGCGCAAAGGGGACCAAAGAGCCTCGAGGCGAGGCGCATACCAAGGCTCGAGATTCATGAATACGAGGCGCACTAAATACATTAAGTTTTTTTTTTATTATTTTTTTTATAATATATGTGACCATTTATGTAGCTTAAATAACACAAAATAACATTAAATACTTAATACATGACACATATAGCCATTATAAAGATTAAAATGGATCAGTTGTCACTTCTCAAATGGATCAACTCTTCGGCTCGATGAACTACATATAGATTAAAATCCATATCAGACTAAATATGCTTGTGTCCTACACTTGCAGACTTACATCTAACAAAGCTCACAATTTAACCCAAAATATCAAGCAAGCGACATATTAATATTCAAGACATAATGCCACATTTTCATGATAATATATCATAAAGAAAATACTTAATGAAACAAAGTAACTTGTTAAAAAATAACAATCAATAAAATAAACTTAAAATCAGTTTAATATTACAAATCATACAAATACTCACCCTATTGTGATGCTTGAAGATAAAATAAACTTATGACATTATTTACAAATTAAACAATCAATAAAAATCAGTTCAAGATATAAACTTATGATGTGAGAAAGATACATATTTGTAAAATGATCAAAATCTATAGTTACCCACTTGATTGTGTGTTTTAGTTCTTTTCGAAATTAGGGTTATTAGATATAACTTAAAAGGCTCATGCATATAACTTATAAGGTCCATCATTGGCCAACGAAACATTGTAACATAGATCTTCTTGTTTGAGAAAGGCGTCACGCGCAAAAAGCCCCAAGGCGCAAAGGCGCAAAATGCCCCAAGGCGATGCGCTTTTTTTGGGATTCATGCATGTCGTGAGCCTCGATCCGAAAAAATTCCTAGAGCTTGAGCCTTGAGCCGAGGCGCGCTTTTTATAACTATGAATTTATGAGAACCGGGTGATTACGGGGTATGAATGTGAAGTGAACACCGAAGATAACCGATAATACTATGTTAAAGGATTTACCAAAGATGGACAATATAGCGATTATGAAATATTTATGATTATGTTAAAGTACCATTTACTCACTAGTCAATGTGACTTACCGTTATGATGTTTACCCTTTTGTAGGTAAAATATATGGCTTGAGGCTTGTAGATGAAGAAGAGTGCATTGAGGGAAACGGTAAATGCGCGGGGACTAGGTGACGAGCACTCTCATTGCACCTCTTTGATAACAACTTGTAAATGGCCCAAATGTTTTAGTCACGACCTTTTGAGTATGTTTATGAACAAATGAGTACGTTTATGAACAAGGTTATAAGGGTGTTTGGGTTAACACTTGCACTTCTTGTATTTAGTGCTTTTGCGTGTCGTGTTTATGAAACTTTTGTGTGAACGTGATATTTAGTATGTAAATATATGATTTTCAAAAAATGAAGTTTGGTATATCAAAGTGCCTATACGGTGTATAGAGATGTACCCTGGCTATATGCTCTGTTGATTGCAATTTCTTTTTGGCTTGCACGCTCGATTAATTTTCGTAATTACTCCAAAGTGTATCTCTTCATAACACATGTTTCAGTGTGTCTAGATATGAAATTTTCTCTTTTTATAATTGTTGAAGTTATATAACTCAACCTGGAATAATAATGTATAGGGACTAATTTTGTTTTTTTTTCTAATTGTGCAGTTATAGCTTTAAAATAGTTTTCATCCAAAGTTGACAAGTAGTTGGAACTCTGAGGGCTCAAGTTGGCTAAAACTGAAAGTTCTATTTGGAGGCTATATAAGCTCGTATCTGGATTAGGGTTTCATTATCTTCCTCACATTATTCACACGCAGTTAAAAAAGCTTCTTGTTATCAGCCAAGTTAGATAGTTCTGATCATTGTGTTTTTGATCATTCTTGTTGTTGTGAGTTGAGTGTTTGTATTGATACTATTGGCAAGTTAGTCGATAGATCTGCACCTGTGTAGTAGTGGCAGATTTGTGAGTATTCTTGGTTGTTGATTGTGTCTGATTGAGATCGATTATCTCTCGATCTTGTAGTTGGTTTGGTTGATAATAAAAGTAACTTGAATTGAGATTCAAGTTGCGTTTACAGTATTGTTATAAAATTTTACATGGTATCAGAGCCAGGTTCTTCGCCTTGCTCTGATAAAATTGATTTCGGGAAAATTAGGGTTTCAAAATTTGGGGGGTTTTCAAATTAGTTTGATTAAAACTAATTAATTGTGATTAACTAGTGGTTTTTGGCTTTAATTGATCGATTCTATAAGTTTTTACAAAACGCGTAATTTTTGAGAAAATTAGGGTTTGGGTAATTTTGGGGGTTTGTTCTCTTGCTTCGATTGGTGGTTGGTTTTTGGTGTTCTTGATCCTTTCTGGTAAATCTTGGTGGTTCTGGGTTGATTGAGATCTTGTGGGTTGTGATTCTTGTCTCAAGAATTATAATCAGGGTTCTTATTCCGCTGCTTTCTGGATTTACGTGCACTGTAACACCTCTCGCACCCTTTATATTTCTCTTTTTTTATTTCTTGTTTAGATTGACGGGGAGTAGGAGTTGAGATTGTTGGAGGTGATTGTGATTGTTGTTGGAGCGTGGTTTATCTGTTTTAGTTGTAGTTTTTGTTTGTTGAGTGATCTGCCCTTGACCTACCACCTTGAGTGGCAAGGAAGCCTGGGAACTACCTTATTATCTTTACTTGTGTGTTAGTTGTTCTTGCTTATTTTCCAGTATGTCTGTTCATGGTTATACTGATGATGAATATGAGGCTGCTGAGCTGTTACTTTGATTCAGATTGGATCTTAGTAATCCATTGCATTTGCATCCTAATGACTCTGCCACCCTTACTGTTGTATCTATCAAATTAAAAGGGACTGAAAATTATAATGTGTGGTCTTGTGCTATGTTGTTAGCATTAGAAGGAAAGAATAAAATTGGTTTTATAGATGGGTCTTGTAGAAGATCTAATGTTGATGATGTTCTAGGTAGACAATGGGATAGAGTAAATGCTGTTGTTTTGGGCTGGATTTTAAATTCTATTTCAGAAGAATTGTTTTTGGGACAAATTTTTTCTAAAAGAGCTTCTGATGTGTGGACTGAATTAAAAGAAATGTTTGATAGAGTTGATGGTTCTGTTACTTTTAACTTGCATCATAAGATCAACTCCTTGTCTCAAAATGGTAGCACTATTGCTGAATATTTTAATAAGTTGTCTACTCTGTGGAAACAGTTTGATGCCTTGGTTCAGTTGCCTAGATGTACCTGTCATGCTGCTGATGATTTTAAAAAACATAATCAATTGATGAAATTAATGCAATTCTTAATGGGATTAGATGACTCCTATATGCAAATAAGAAGTAATATTTTGTCTAGAGACCCTCTCCCTGATGTTAAAGGGGCTTTTGCTGTCATATCTAGTGAGGAATCTCACAGTGCAGTAATCCCATTTGGTTCAGATGGTGGGACTTCTCAAAAGTCTCATTCATCTGTGTTCAACTCCAGTGTTCCAAATAGAGGGAACACACAGAGGTCTTCTACCTCTGGCAGTTCTTTCAAACCTAACAATGGCTCAAGAAATAATGATACTAGGAGGACTGCTGGTGGTCCTGTCTTAGTTTGTGAACATTGTGGCTTCAATGGTCACACTGTGGATAGGTGCTTTAAAATCATTGGGTACCCTGCTGATTTTGGAAAAAATAGAAAGAATAATAACAATCAGGGTGCTCAGAACTTTAATAAGAGATTTGTGAACACTAATAACTCTGTTGGATCTAGTTCTATCTCTGCTTTTTCTGATGAACATATATCTAAACTCATGTCTTTGATTAAGGAGAACTCTGTTAATAATAATGGAAATGGGAAGACTGTGCATGCCAATATGGCAGGTATTGTCTTCAATAAAAGTAAATTTTTTAATCAAAATTTTAAAAGGTTCTTTTGTCATAATAGTAAAATGATTTGCATTGGTTGCGGCAGTATATGTTGATTCCGGTGCAAATCAACATCTTACATATACTGATAAATATTTAGTGAATGTCATTGATATTTCTAAGCTTGGTATTAAGGTGTCTCATCCCAATGGGACTAAAGCCTTAATTACTAAGGTTGGAAATATGGTTCTCACTAGACATTTAACATTATATGATGTGTTGGTTGTTCCTGAATATTGTGTCAGTTTAATGTCTGTTCATAAGATAGCTAGAGATAGTAAGTTTGTTGTTGCCTTTGATGAGAACAAGTGTTATGTTTTACCTCAGGATTTGAGGGGAATGAATGTTCTGGGGATTGGTAGACAGATGGATGGTTTATATTACTTTGATGGAGATCAAGGTATTGACCTATGGGTTCAAAATTTTAAGTCTGCTTGTGATTTGACTAAGAAAACTTGGCATTGCAGACTTGGTCATCCCTCTGATCAAGTCTTAACAGTGTTGAAGGGTGAAATCAATTTTCAAAATAAAGATGACATTGAGCCTTGTGACATTTGTCAACAGGATAAACAAACCAGAGAGCCTTTTCCTTTAAGTGACCATAAAACCTTGGCTTTAGGTGACTTAGTTCATCTAGATCTTTGGGGTCCTTATAAAATAAAAAGTAAAGAAGGTCACAGATTCTTTTTAACTATTGTTGATGA
Source organism: Chrysanthemum makinoi (assembly GCA_910596185.1). Lineage (NCBI taxonomy): Eukaryota > Viridiplantae > Streptophyta > Magnoliopsida > Asterales > Asteraceae > Chrysanthemum > Chrysanthemum makinoi. Next base: position 230,703,036 of record OU343220.1, read on the forward strand.
TTTCACCAGGGCAGTTTGGGTTTACTTGCTTAAGAGTAAGCAAGAGGTGTTTGATTATATTCAAATCTTTTATAATCTTGTTAAAACACAGTTTGAAAAGTGTGTTAAAATTTTTAGAAGTGATAATGGTACTAAATTTGTTAATACTCAATTTAATGGATTTTGTGAGAAAAATGGTATTGTTCATCAAACATCTTGTACTTACACACCTCAACAGAATGGGGTTGTTGAGAGGAAACATAGGCATCTCTTAAATGTTGCCAGATCCCTTATGTTTCAGGGGGGATTTCCTTTATATTTGTGGTCCGAATGCATTCTAACGCTACTTACTTGATTAACAGATTGCCTTCTTCAGTGCTGAATGGATGATCTCCTTTTAATCTTGTTTTTAATAGAAAACCTGAACTCAATCATTTAAGAACTTTTGGTTGTCTTTGCTTTGCTACTATTCTTACCAATAATGATAAGTTTAGTAGTAGAGCTGAAAAATGTGTTTTAGTTGGGTATTCCAATTTTCAAAAAGGTTATAAACTTTATAGTCTTGAAAGGAAACAGTTTTTATTCTCTAGAGATGTAAGATTTTTTGAAAATATTTTTCCTTTCAAGATCAAAACCTCTTCTGCTGCTCTTGACCCTCTCAGTCAGAGTTTGAATCATGTTAAATTCTTTGATGAAGTAGCTTGTTACAACTCTGACACACCCAATGATGATATTACTCATAGTGATCATCATGAGAGTGAAGCGACCCCTCCTTGCATCTAGGCAGCCCAACTATTGACCATGAACATGGTGTTTTGGGGCACTCTGATGGTTCCAATGAGGTTACCAGTACAAGTGAGTTGGCTGCAACTCCTCTTGGTGTGGCAGATTCTGAGGGTGCAACAGTCCCTTAACTAATCAAGCAGAAGAGTTGGTTTTGGAAAATAATAGTCAGCCTTCTTTAAGAAGGTCTGATAGAACTTCTGTCTTTCCAAATAGATATAATGATTTTGTGGTTGAGTCTAAGGTAAAGTATGGGCTTGAAAAATTTGTTAATTACTCAAAACTAAGTTTTGAAAACTTCTGTTTTGTTGTTGAACTAAATAAAGCTGTTGAACCAAAATCTTTTAAAGAAGCTTCTAAACATCAACCTTTGGAGAGATGCAATGGATAAAGAAATGCATGCTCTTTATAGTAATGATACTTTTGAGATATGTGAGTTGCCTGTTGGTAGAAAAGCCATAGGAAATAGGTGGGTGTATAAGATTAAGTATAAGTCCACAGGAGAAATTGAAAGATATAAGGGTAGATTAGTTGTCAAAGGTTATAGTCAGAAGGAAGGTGTTGACTTTGATGAAACCTTATTTCCTGTGGTCAAAATTTTTACTATTAGATGTGTTGTTAATCTTGATGTTCAGATGTGTTGGCCTTTTTTTCAGCTTGATGTTAATAATGCTTTTCTTTATGGTGATCTTAATGAAACTGTGTATATGACTTTACCTGAGGGATATTTTGATGTTAATGATAAAAGAGTATGTAGACTTAAAAAATCATTGTATGGGTTGAAACAAGCACCTAGGCAATGGAATGCTAAGTTGACTAGTGCCTTGCTTGAGAATGGTTTCAAACAGAGTAAAAGTGATTATTCTTTGTTCACCAAAAGTGACTCGGGTAACTTTGTTGCTTTACTGGTTTATGTGGATGATATAATAATTACTGGGAACAATTTGAAGGAAATTGAAAGTTTTAAAGTTTTTTTGAAATCTAAGTTTCAAATTAAGGATTTGGGAAAACTTAAATACTTTCTTGGCATTGAAGTTGTTGACACTGAAAAAGGTGTTTGTTTAACTCAAAGAAAATCTTTTGTTTGGATTTGTTAACTGAATTTGGGTTATTGGCTTGTAAGCCTTCTGCTTTCCCTCTTGAACAAAACTTGTTTTTAACTAGTGAACCTACAGTTAGTGATCCATTAATAGATAACTACACGAATATCAAAAGTTGATTGGTAAATTGATTTACCTAACTCATACTAGACACGATATTGCCTATTCTGTTTCCTTTGTTTGAGTCAGTTTATGCATAAGCCTCTTAGGTCACATTTGAAAATTGCACTTAAAGTCTTGAGGTATTTAAAAGGTTCTCCTGGTAAAGGTATTCATATTACCAAATGCCCAGATGTTTCTCTTGAAGCATTTGTTGATGCAGATTTGGGCTAAATGTCTTACAACTAGAAAATCATTCTGGTTCTTGCTTATTTTTAAATGGTTCATTAGTTTCCTGGAAAAGCAAAAACAAATACCATTTCTAAGTCATCAGCAGAGGTTGAGTATAGAGCTATGGCCTCTGCTACTTCTGAAGTTGTTTGGGTTCTCAAAATTTTAAATGACTTGAACTGGGAACATTTTTTACCTGTTAAGCTTTTTTGTGATAGTCAAGCTGCTATCAAGATAGCAGCTAATCCTGTCTTTCATGAGAGAACTGAGAGAACTAAACATTTAGAAATTGATTTACATTTTGTGAGGGAAAAAATTTTGGCAGGAGTTATTAAGACTGAAAAGATTAATACAATAGATCAAACTGCTGATATTTTAACTAAGGGGTTAAGCAAGCTTCAACATGAAAAGCTTGTTTGTAAACTGGGCATGATTGATTTATTCCAGGTTGGAGTTAAGGGGGGATGTTGAAGTTATATAACTCAACCTGGAATAATAATGTATAGGGACTAATGTTGTTTTTTTCTAATTGTGCAGTTATAGCTTTAAAATAGTTTTCATCCAAAGTTGACCAGTAGTTGGAACTCTGAGGGCTCAAGTTGGCTAAAGCTGAAAGTTCTATTTGGAGGCTATATAAGCTCGTATCGGATTAGGGTTTCATTATCTTCCTCACATTATTCACACGCAGTTAAAAAAGCTTCTTGTTATCAGCCAAGTTAGATAGTTCTGATCATTGTGTTTTTGATCATTCTTGTTGTTGTGAGTTGAGTGTTTGTATTGATACTATTGGCAAGTAGGTCAATAGATCTGCACCTGTGTAGCAGTGGCAGATTTGTAAGTATTCTTGGTTGTTGATTGTGTACTGATTGAGATCAGTATCTCTCTGATCTTGTAGTTGGTTTGGTTGATAATAAAAGTAACTTGAATTGAGATTCAAGTTGTGTTTACAGTTTTGTTATAAAATTTTACAATAATGGTGGTTGGCTTAACCGTAGTTAGAGCTATGCTTAGCAAAAAAAAAAGAAAAACTTAAATCATTTAACTATTCCTTCCTTCCGAAATTATATTATCACTCTCTTTGTTGCAATTATCTCAAAGTACATCCGATTCAAGTATACTCTTTTGCCTATTGTCAATACAAACGTCGATTATAATATTCAACATTGACTATTTCAAATATCTTATAAGATATATAATCGATAGTCTAATATTAGTATTAGATTATGTATCCAGTCGAAAGTATTACGACTAACATGGAGGATAAAGGTTTGAAGCCAAGCTGTTTTCACGAGATATGTCTACACTCTGCACTCGATTTTAATTGGATCATGAACACAACCCAAAAGTGGTTTCATTCTATCCGTTACCAATTAACCATAAACCAGACACAAAGTGAAATTATTTCACGGGCTACTCTTTTATTTTAACATACCACCGCTACATAATAAATGCCATTTTCAAATGAGCGTATTTACTTTTTGCGACTATATATACCAATTATGACTGACATTATGTCCATAAGTATTTACCAGTACTAACAACAATCAATTCAAAATGGGGAGTTTGACAAGAGAGTTTGGGTTGTGCATTGTAGTTGTTTCTTTGTTATTGCTAACAGGAAAAAGTTGGTCACAAGTTGTGTCACAAGTTCCTTGTTTCTTCATCTTTGGTGACTCCTTAGTTGATAATGGAAACAACAATGGGCTTATTACTCTTGCTAGAGCCAACTATAGACCTTACGGCATCGACTTTCCTCAAGGAACTAGTGGCCGGTTTACTAATGGTCGAACTTTTGTTGACGCGTTGGGTTAGTTTCTCATTAAATTTGATCTAGTTTTAAATACGGCACACTCACAAGTGTTCTGTTTAGTACTAGTATTACGCTATGTCGCTATGCATTTTTTTATACACTAGCTAAATCACTTTATCGTTACATGTTATAAGTATGTGAAAGTACTTTAATTTGCCTGTTATATAGTTATATGAATGTGAAATGAACTTTATAACCTTAAAGAATGTTTAAGTGGTTTTAGGGACATGTGTTGATTTTTTAGAAAAGCCTATTGTCTTTGAAGAAGTAACATGCGACATATGACATGAAATGGTTTCATTGCAGCTCAACTTCTAGGATTTCGAAACAACATTCCACCTTATGCAAGAACTCGTGGGCGAGCAATACTTGGTGGAGTGAACTTTGCATCTGGAGCTGCTGGTATTCGTGATGAAACCGGCAATAATCTAGTAATCAAAGCTACATTATTTTGTGCCCCCCATAATTCATTTTCATTTATACCCTGTCTTGTATTAACACAACGTGTAAAATATACGTGCATGTGTAGGGGGATCACATTACAATGAACCAGCAAGTAAGTAACTTTGGGAATGTAGTGCAACAGATGGGCCGTTACTTCCGAGGAGATTCGGAAGCTATGGGAGATTACCTTGGCAGATGTATCCTTTACTCCGGGATGGGAAGCAATGATTATCTCAATAACTACTTCATGCATGATTTCTACAATACTGGATCCCAGTTCACCGCGCAAGCTTATGCAAATGCACTCATTCAAGATTATTCTAAGCAGCTTACTGTGAGTAGTTTATACCGGTTCTTACATATGCACTAGTCTTATCGTCCCAATTGAATTCACAATGTGGTCGGCTACGTGTCAAGTTTTAACAAGCTTTCTATTGATTCTTTAATGTACATGAAGTTTGGATTTGGGCTTGATTTACATTCCATGTTCACTTATTTCTCAGGCGTTGTATAATTTGGGTGCACGAAAAGTGATAGTAACTGGTGTGGGACAAGTTGGGTGCATACCTTATCAGCTAGCTCGGTATAATGGTACCACCAACAGGTGCAATGAAAATATAAATAGTGCTATAAGCTTATTTAACTCCGGCCTACGAAAACTTGTAGAGCGGTTTAATAAGGGTGAACTTCAAGGAGCAAAGTTTGTCTACTTGGATTCTTTTCAAGCCACAAATGATCTTATCGCCAATGCCCAATCTTATGGTACCTTAAATAATACTATACTATATTCTTGTTATAATTCCACGATGATTGCTTGAAAAAAGGTGTCTTACTTGTTCTATAATTGTTAATGACTTAGGATTTGAAGAAATCGACAAAGGATGTTGTGGAGTTGGAAGAAACAATGGTCAAGTGACATGCCTACCACTTCAACAAGCTTGTCGGGACCGCTCAAAGTACATCTTTTGGGACGCCTTTCATCCGACCGAAGCTGCTAATATTGTGACAGCAAGAGTGATGTTTTCATCCAAAGCGTATACGTATCCTATGACTATTCAACAGCTAGCCTCATTGTAGTGCTCTTTAAATATGGACTACCTAATAGCTCTAATGGCTAATTTTAATTTTATCTGTACTTAAAGTACTAGGTTGGTACTATTCGAGCATGTTTCACTCATTTGAGCTTTGAACTCCTAACTATGACAAATTCAAGTATTTGGTTTCCCAGATTATAACTACTACTATCATTGCCTCTTGGATCTTTCTCTATCTATAGACTCTAGTCACTTGAGATTATTTATAATAAGTGATCTCTCATTGTTTATAACATACTTTACTTACGTTATCAAACAGATCAAATTTTCCAACACAAACTTGATTCATCGAGCTCATTAAGTTTCGACCTTTATGCAATTAGTAATATAATTCGAACCAGCTCAGAAAGTTTGATGATCATAACTTTTATTCTCTTCAAATGATCAAGGTTGCATACTTGCATCTACAAGCCATATTAACTTTCGTGGGCCTAGAGTAGCATCCCAAATTCCCGATATAAAGGCTCACATTATATTTTATATTTGAATCTGCTTTGAAAGTATCTAGTCTTGAGCCCAATTACTTATAATTGTCACTTTGTTGTCATCTGTGTTCACTTGCCCAAGCTGCTTATTTAGGCCCACTTTACATGTCTAAGTTAAGAATTTTAGATGTCCAAATCAAATGTCTCATCATTCATCAAATAGTTTTTAAGTAGGAGAAAATTTGTGTCTAAAGTGGGTAAAAAAAGGTAAATGAAAGTATTCGATCTTTTTGTGAAGCAAGTTAAGTTGGGGTCCAATTTTCACACAAGAGTTATTATATAGTAACCTTCTTTTTTAATTTTCAAATCCTAGCTATTAGTCGAAATTAACAAACTATGAAAAAAAACAAGCGGTAGGAAAAAAAAGTATCGCATACTCTCTTCGTTTTAAAATTATTGTCATAAGAAAGAAATCACACGGTATAATAAAAAGTGAGGTCATTTTAATTTTCAACCAATTAAATGGAATATTCTCTCACTTTATTCTCTAGTTTTTACTTTGTGCGTTTGGTATGTTGCAATGAATGACAATGGGTATGAGTTTGATAGTAGAGGTGAGTCCCATCACCTATGAAAGATCCATACCTAGCTATTTTGATGTATATGGAGTATGGATTATATCTATTGATAAGGTTTTAAAATATACCTTTTTGAGGGGTCGTTTAAGCCCTTATTTGATCACTTTTGTATCCGTTATTACTTAATATCGTTCCTTTTCACTTTTTAGGTCTCTTGAAAGCAAATTGCTGGAATGGCACTTATTTGGACGAAAAGGCGCGGATATACGAAGAAAATGGCTAAAGTCAAGAATGGAGACACTCAAGCTGCTGAAACACAAGGGGACGGCGTCAGGTGTTATCTGCGACGCCGTCGGAGCACATGTTGTGACGATACATTAGCCAAATTGCTTATTTTTAAGTGACGGTGTCAGGCTTTAAAAGTAGGTCGTCGTCTCAGACGGCCTAGATTCGATCCCGACGGCGTCAGAGGAAAGGATGTCACAAGCATAAGGTGACGCCGCAAAGCTAACGTGGCCAAGACGAAACCCTATGTGGCGGCCACCCGACGTCACAAATCATAAGGTGATGCCGTCGCACTTGTAATCTTATATATAGAATCCGAATTTTTCGTTTCAGTGTGTAGTTTTTGGAGTAAAAACCTAAAGAATCAAAGGCGTGCTTGGGTATTTTAGGGTTCCAAACCCTAACTTACACCAAGATAAGTATTTTACTTCATTAATTCAATTATGTCTTCAATTATTTGTGTGTATGCTTGCATGTTCTCCATGTCCGGCTAATTTACTTGTGTGTTTGCTTTGGGAATATGAAACTTAACTATTGAATATTGATTGGTTGTCTCTTATCTTAATTGTTAATGATCTAGTAATGCGATAGGTCATTCGTTGTGTAGTTAATGCTTAATTAATCTTTGTGAACCTTAGACTATAACACCTAGAGTAGCTATAGGCTAAACCATCCAAAGAGTACCTTAGAGTTAGAGTTTATAAATCCTAGAGATTTTGTAGACGAGACCCTTTGGTAGTTTCAAAGAGTTAGGGATAAACGCATACCCTACGACCTTAGACACACAACGAAATTAAGAATAAGGACGTGACAATTCAACCATCAATAGGAGATAATTAAGGAGTAATAAACCTAAGTAAACACATCTTTAAATCATCATAAATGATAATAAGACATAGAACTACCCTCACCTTAGTTAATTAGATAATTAGATAGTAGAGTAATCGGTAGAAATACCAACCCCCCAAATCCAAAACCCGAGATTCGTACCTTTTCATTTCCTAAAAAACATAAAAAGATAAAAAATAATCTTCCTCAACCCCAACCTTAGCGTAGTAACTCCTCACTAGCATTCCTATTCCCCTAGAGAACAATATCAATTCCCGTGGCTTACCCTAATACTACACTACAACGATTAGGTTCACTGCCTAGGGTGTTGAAAAACTTGCTTGACGAAAAGGAAGTTCCTTTGACCCCGAACGACGCGTGTAGCGTTATCAAGTTTTTGGCGCCGCTGCCGGGGAATATAATAGCTAGTTAGTAGTCCACCTCGTTTAGGTTTCTTTACTTGATTCCTATCATGTAAACTTTTTCTCATTTTTTAGCTTCCTCGTATTCTATCCCCCTTCTTCGTAACCATTGTTCGTAAAACCCCATCACTTTTCATCATGGAAGGTGATAACCAACCACCATTCATCAACCTACCACCAAATGACCCGCCAAGAGCCCGTACTCTTGGTGAATACTCCAGACCTAGCCACCAAGGTTATAGGAACACCATTGAGCTTCCCGACCAAGCCCAAACTACGGCCTGCGATCCGACACCATCCGGTTGGTGCAAAACGGAGCGTTCCATGGAATTCGTTCCGAAGATCCTAATCAACATCTTAAGGATTTCCTTAAAATTGTCGATTCCATCGACCTTGATGCTACTACTCGGGGACCACCGTCGCGTCTCTTCCAATTCTCTCTACGGACCAAGCTAGTAATTGGCTTGAGCGACTTCCCGCCGGCTCCATCTCAAGTTGGGATGATCTCGCCTCTCGCTTCCTTGCTCAATTTTTCCCATCGGGGAGAACCACTAAGCTTAGGAATGAGATCTTGATGTTCCAACAACTTCAAGGTGAATCTCTCTACGAAGCATGGACTCGATTCAAGAACTTACTTCATAAAGTCCCTCATCACGGCATTGATCTTTGGTTACAAGTCCAACTCTTCTATGATCATGTCAGTCTCTCCCTCCAACGAACCATTGATTATGCCGCCGGTGGAAGGCTAAGTAACCTCAATGCTGAAGCATGCTGGGAGGTTATTGAGGACCTAGCTCAATATGAAGAGGAAGGTTGGGAAATTCCAATTGTCCAAGAGAACGGGTAAACTTCCCAAGCACAAGAAATTATGAGTATGGAGGCCCAAGTGAATGCGTTAATGGAAATAGCCGCCCATGCTGATAAGTATGTGAAAACGGTCAAGGAATTTCTTCTCCCAAGAAAGTCCCGGCAAGATGAATTCGAGGACATAATGTTGACATTTGTCCACAAGCAAGAAAAGGAAATAAGACGCCTCGAAGCTCAAATACGAAAGACTCATGACACTTTCTTGGGTCTAGTTGACAACTTCATGCTGAAAATCCGTGAAGAAATCACAAGGAACAATATACCTAAAAAGGTAGAAAAGGTATATGCGATACCGAAAAACGTTGGGATGGCACCCAGACCCTCTCCCACTCCAGTAAGCAGGACAAAACTCCCCAAGGAATCACATCCTTGTCTTAATTCCTGTATCAACACTCCCCGCTTGTTCCCCAGGAACATATTTGTTGGAATGGTGCACGTGTTACTCCCCAATTTTCCCAATATTAGGAAAAGTTCTTTCGGTTTTAAACCAGGACCAAAGAACCCTCACACCCGATACTTCGGAACTTCTAGGATGACAATTGAAAGACAATTTGACATATGCAGTACTTACCATCGTGAAGATTACGGGTGTATTGGCAAAATAGGTCATAAAATAAAAACCAAAATTTTTGTCAAAAATAGTAATCAGATTTTTGATCCGGGCGAATTAACAAAACTATTTTCTTTTAAGAAAATTTGGGCGTGACGCCGTCACACATAACGAGTGACGCCGTCGCCAAGCCAGATCAGACGGATAAATACATCACCCATCTCTTTCATTCTTTACCCTACACATTTTTTATCCGCCCCACACCACACCAACACGATTTCTCCACATCAAATTCACTATTTTTCCACGTCAATCTCCACAAGGTAAGTGATATACATTGATCTTTGTCTATTCAATTGTCCTATTTCATGCTCAATTTTGTTTTCCCCTTTTTTATTCAATCCGAAAACCCCAAATAATTTGATTTATTCTAAATATCGCCTATGAATCTTGTTAACTAGGCTTAAGATTAGGCGAATAATAGTGTTATCATATGGGGTTAACCTTGCGAGAAGCCTTGACGGCTTAGGAATCAAAACCACCTAGCCATTATACCATTGTTGCTGCAACAAGGGTGTTTGGGTCAAGGGTTATGGTTAAAAACTTGGAATTTTCCCTCGCAAATGTCGGATTCAAAATTTGGTCGAGCTGACGGCGTCAGGTGTATGTTGCGACGCCGTCAGCACCTGCTGGTGTCATCTTTATCATCGCGAATGTTACTCATTTGTTCTCCACCTATTTTATTTCCTGTTTCAGATGAGCAAAAGGGTAAAGAGAACTAGGGGACAGTCTTCTAGAGCCCAGGAAAACATTGTTGACACGATCGTTGGGTGGGGGGTATTTGTCGAGGAAGGATGTCAAGCCCGCTACAATGATTTACTTCATCAGACTATTGATTCAGGGGCTGATTTGGACTGGGCATTTCTCGAGGAGAATGATTTGGCTAGGGAGTTTTCGAACAGTTTTAGGAGGGACAAGTTCACTGATCCCCAGTGGGAGAGGCTGTTTAAGATACGAGAGCCCGTGTATGGCGAGTTGGTGCGTGAATTTCACGCATCTTATCTGATGGATATTAATTCATGTCGGGATAACATTGATTTTTAGGGGATCCGATTTAGGTTAGGAGGGGAATGGAGGGCTATGTCGATACTTGAGTTTGGATGGAGGTTGGGATTATATGCATCTGGGAATACTGAGAGTGATGTTTTTAGGGCTCAATTGGCAGCTAGGGTTACCTATAGGGACGACATGTTGGGTATTCAGTTCTGGAACACGATAGCTGATGGGGAGTACGCTACTGGGAGTACCCTCGCCTCACAGATCCGGGATCCAAGGGTTAGGCTTGTGCACCGCTGCCTCACCTTCTCTATCATAGGGCGCCATGCCACGGGTCATCGTGTTACCTTGCTTGACCTATTTTATCTTTACTGCATATTGGCCGAGGGTGTGCACTGCAACATCCCATTCTGGTTGGCCGACTACTTGAGGACTGCTAGTGGAATAAGGTTGGAGGATAGGGTATATGGAGGCATGCTTATCACCCGGTTAGCCCGATCCTTGGGCGTATTGGCAGGGGAGGAACCCGCGTACCTTAATGCGGTGGCAGCACCAAGGGTCGTCAAAGCTAAGTCTCTAAAAGCTATGGATGTCCTCATGGATTATGGTAGAGGTTACGCGTGGTTCCATGCTCAGCCCAACATTCAAGGTGATGATGACGACGATGATGAGGAGCCACAGATACCAGCACACCAGCAGGGGGTGAAGCAGGAGGCTCCGCTGACGCCTACCGACAGATGTCAAGTGGGGATTGGCAGGCCTACCAGGGAGCATGGATGGGCCGCATGGACACATGGATGGCACAGCAGGACCAGAGAGCTAGCTGGACCTATGACCATACTGTGTCGGCAGATGCAGCATCTGTCCATGCGTGATGAGCTTAACCCACATCTCCAGATCGATCCGTTCCCAGGGCGGGAGGAGGATTATCCACCCTATGGGTATTTGGGCCATCTTCCCCCTGGTTATGACTATCGTTATGGACCCCCTCCCCAGTGACTCATGTATTTTTTTATGGATTGTTTATGGCTAAGTATGGTTGGTTGTTAGAACAATTTTTATTTGGGCATGTAATAATTTAGGATATCTTAACTTTTGTTGAACTTTGAACGATTTGACGTGTATGTGAATTTGCATGTGGCGTGGTTCCTCTATAACATGTGTGATTGGATTATCTTGTTGTTTGTGTCATATATCTTTTATTGATTGATTTTTCTCATGTTTAAATTTGTAAAAATGCTTTATTTTGTTTTTAACTTCGTCTTAATTACATATAAAGGTATTTTACATAAAAGATAAGTGTAGGGAGGATTACACACGTTTTCAAAAGAAACGTAAACATGAGAATTTCAATTATTTAAAAGATATATATATGTGTTTGTTCGAGTCAAATGCTTGTATCGAGTCATAATGGATGTTTTGCAGAAAATTTTTCCAGATTCTAAAGATGTAAATTTTCCAGAAAATCGCAGAGTTTTTGTCAGGATAACTGACCGTCAGATCGCAACCTGACGGCGTCAGGAAGGAGCAAAAACAACTGATTACTTTTTCTCGTTTTCTGAGCTGCTTAAAAATTTTTGGAATTTTCCAGGTCTTAATTTTCCAGAAATTCTGTAAACATCCATTCCACAAGCATTATATCCTAGTTTAGTAGAGTCTTATATATATATTATTACCGTCGATTTTACGCGAAGGTTTCGTTTGTTTTCTTCAAGTGTGCAGGTTTTATTTATCAAGAAGAAGACACATAAGGTTGGAAGGAGCTTTTCATGCATACATTCTTCTTGGAAAGGATTTAACCAATACTTCACATACGGATCCTACCGAGCTAATCAGGGGAGTATTAGTTTCTTTCGTTTTTTATTACCTTCTATTATCATAACTTTGATACTTTCTGGGAACATTGGGGACAATGTTCAGTTTAAGTGTAGGGAGGGAAAATAAAACGAGAACTTTGAAACTATGCTTATCCTTGAATATTTGCTTTGTCCAAGTGCATTTGTGTAATAAACCATGAGAAAATGTCGGTTAGGGTAATTTTGGCACCAAATTTAAATTTTTTCATGACTTATAGGAGTGGGCCATTAGTCTTAACAAAAGCGTCTTACGGATAGGAAGTTACATGACTAAGCACAAAAACCCTTTACCACCTCACCCAAAATGTGAGGATCACCCTTAGATTAATAGGAATTAAAGCATTCATCTTTAATGCTTAGTGTGTAAACCGGTAGTATAATAGATTCTAGAACTTGTTTTGTGATGCATCCCGGGATCGCTAGTAAGACTACACTTATGTAGTTAGGAATAACTAAATGATAAGAGGCATTAGGATAACCCTTGTTTGATACCCGTAATATAATTACTTCTTCCACATCGGTTGAGTAATTCCCCCACACCTTTGCGTTATACTCATCTTTAGTACACGATACCCCTAGTTAACCCCTCAGAACCTATCCTTTTCGCGGTTCTCGTGATGTTTTCGGTTTTTCGGGAATATCAATGAAGAGCATTGTTTACACCCCACCCCTAAATGTACACCCAAATCGCCTTAGCCTACCTTGTATGCACTCACTTTTAGTGCATTATTGTTATCAACCTAAAAACCCTTAGTTCAATAATCTAGTTGCTTGCATAAGTTGCTAAGTCGAGTCATATCATTTGTATACAGTTTTGGGACGATTGGGACTCATGGGAAAAGTTAAAGTTTATGAAATGACGGGAAGGGAACGTTAAATTCAAATTCCCTTTATTTGCGTAATAATGTACTCCAAGTGTTTTGATCTTTTCAATTCGGGTCAAATTAGTGTTAGAGTAATAAAAACTCAAGTGTAAGGATGTGCCTATAAATCCCTATTATTTTGATGTTACCGTAGAGGATGGTAGAGTAAAAGTGTATTGAATGAGGGAAAAAAAATCAAAAAAAATAAAAAAAAAAAGAGAAAAAGAAAAAAATTGAGTGAAAAAAAAAATTATGTTTGTTTGTTTCAGTTATCTAGAGTTTAGAGTGTCGAGTTTTGGCTTAGCAACGCCATTCTTCGTATGCTTGTAACATAAAAATTTTTGACTTGCCACCACTAAATAGCCTATCCCACCAAACCCTTTGTTTCCCTACTGTAAGCCTAACATTACAACCCTTTAAAAGACCTCTTGGATAGTCTTTCCTAGGTGCTTACGCCAAAGCGATGGATGTTTGATCTATGCTCAAGCCTATGGTAATCTATGTACTAGGACCGGTTAATGAGTGTTTATCTTCCATTTCCAACTTGTTATATTTCATATACACTCGAGAGATGTGAGTACCCAAACACCCCATGTGAGGTGCTAGTATGTAATTTACGTGCTTGTTATGACTTTTGCGGGGCTTATATGTGTTGTGGATTGTTCTAAACCAATGCTTCATGACCCCTAACTTATAAATTAATTAGCCAAAAGCACATTTGCTTGAGGACAAGCAAATACCAAGTGTAGGGATATTTGATAAGGTTTTAAATTGTACCTTTTGAGGGTCGTAGTTAAGCCCTCATTTGATTATTTTTGTATCTGTTATTACTTAATATAGTTTCTCTTTCATTTCTTTTAGGTCTCTTTGCAAAATTTGGAATAGCACTTATTTGGACGAAAAGGCGCAGATATACGAAGAAAATGGCCAAAGTCAAGAATGGAGACACCAAGTCCGCTGAAACACAAGGGGCGGCGTCAGGTGTTATCTGCGACGCCGTCGGAGCACATGTTGTGACGAGACAGTAGCCAAATTGCTTATTTTCAAGTGACGGTGTCAGGCTTTAAAAGAGTAGGTCGTCGCAACTCGGACGGCCTAGATTTTATCCCGACGGCTTCAGAGGCTGAAGAGGACGGTGTCACAAGCATAAGGTGACGCCGTCGCAAGACTAACGTGGCCAAGACGAAACCCTAATGACGGCGATCCGACGGCGTCACAAATCATAAGGTGACGCCATCGCTAATGTAATCTTATACATAGAATCCGAATTTTTCAGTTTTCAGTGTGTAGTCTTTTGGAGTAAAAACCTAAACCGAACCAAGGCTGTCTTGTACAGTATTTTAGGGTTCCAAACCCTAACTTACACCAAGATAAGTATTTTACTTCATTAATTCAATTATGTCTTCACTTATTTGTGTGTATGCTTGCATGTTCTCCATGTCCGGCTAATTTACTTGTGTGTTTGCTTAGGGAATATGAAACTTAACTATTGAATATTGATTGGTTGTCTCTTATCTTAATTTTAATGATCTAATAATGCGATATGTCATTCGTTGTGTAGTTAATGCTTGATTAATCTTTGTGAACCTTAGACTATAACACCTAGAGTAGGTGTAGGCTAAACCATCCAAAGAGTACCTTAGAGTTAGAGTTTATAAATCCTAGAGATTTTGTAGACGAGACCCTTTGGTAGTTTCAAAGAGTTAAGGATAAACGCATACCCTACGACCTTAGACACACAACGCGATTAAGAATAAGGACGTGACAATTCACCATCAATAGGAGATAATTAAGGAGTAATAAAACCTAAGTAAACACATCTTTAAATCATCACACGAGCACACAATAATTAGACATAGACTACCCATACCTTAGTTAATTAGATAATTAGATAGTAGAGTAATCGGTAGAAATACCAACCCCCCAAATCCAAACCCCGAGATTCGTACTTTTCCATTTCCTAAAAAACATAAAAAGATAAAAAATAATCTTCCTCAACCCCAACCTTAGCGTAGTAACTCCTCACTAGCATTCCTATTCCCCTAGAGAACGATATCAATTCCCGCGGCTTACCCTAATACTACACTACAACGATTAGGTTCACTGCCTAGGGTGTTGAAAAACTTGCTCGACGAAAAGGAAGTTTTTTTGACCCCGAACGACGCGTGTAGCGTTATCATCTATCATTCATTACCATAGTAGTGGGCCCCCTCATCTTAAACAAACATCTTTAATCACTTTCATAGTGATAGTCTCATTCTCATAGTGGGATACCAAACGCACCCTTAAAAAGAAAAGTGGACAATTATTTTGAGACATCCCGAAAAAAAAATATAAACTATGAGACGGAAGATTATAAAATAAAGAGATACATTAGCAGTGAATTGTTCATCTAGTTAAAAGATACATCTTTATTTTCTACTCTAGAATGGATAGAGCAGCAAATAAATCTACACATATTTCATCAATGTGACTTTAGTAAATGCACAAGTACTACATCATCAAATGTTTGCTAGTTGTTGAATGTTGATCGGATGAACAACATCAGGAGTACCAGTGAAAGCCTTCCTTCCCATCAATACATTCACTGCTTCTGTCGGGTGAAACGCGTCCCAAAACACATACTCATTCCTGTTCCGACACGGGGTTTGGAATGGTAAACATGTTATTTGCCCTCTATTTCTACCTATCCCGCAGCATCCTCTATCTAGAATACGAAATCCTGCACGACAAATCCCAAAAATGCTTACGATTAATAAAGAGAGATCATATCATATAAAAGCTTACAAAAAACATAGCTCAAACGCTATTAAGCGTGTCCCATTAGCCAAAAGGTTGAGATATCATATCATCACATGCACGTGTGACGTGTGTGAGTTATTTGTCGTGCAAATTAATTTTTTTAGATTAAAGCTAAATATATAAGGTGTTTTCAAGTAGTATACCGTATGATCTAGAGTTGGCAAGTAGATCTTGGAACATGTTATTAATGTCGACGAAGACAAAATTAGAACCCGGAAGACTGGTGCTTAAGTTGTTAATCATGGTCCGCATATTATCATTGAAAGGTAGGACAAGCTGGTTTACATCTTCGGAGCATCTCCCACTCTTGCCTTGCGCTAAGATGCTTGGAATACAACCCATTCGTCCTATCCCAGCCAAAACAAATTTTCGCGCTCCAAGGTTGTAAAGTCTCTGCATCAAAATTTCACACTATGAAATATAATGCCTCTACAATGTACATATATAGAGATATCAGCATTAACTCTCTATACGCGCAATTCCCTCAACGCCAGAGGATGTTTTCATATTTTTTTGTACAATCTAGCAAGGAGGATGTCTTTAGTGACATTCGTAAAAAAAGTGTCACCACGTTATCAGAGGATTATCAATAGTGACACTATGAAAAAGTGTGGGTACAATAATTAAGTTTGAGACCTTTTACAAGAAAAATGTGTCACGAAAATGTACAATCCGATTCCCGAACAGTTTTGGGCGACACTACTGATCTTTACCCTGGACACCAGTAGTGACTGATTTGTGACTAGTGACACTTATGTCGTCAGTAAAAGACAATTTTCTTGTGGTGTAGCTTTTACAATATGAAAACTCGTGGAAAGATATATAGCTTACGGTGAGTTTATTAGTGTACTCTTTGGACAAGAGATCAGCAAACTGTTGGCCGTTATACTGGTTTCGGGTCTGGTAATTCGGCATGAGGTAGTTGTTTAGGTAGTCATTGCTTCCCATTCCCACCAAGAAAAGGCTCTGAGAAAGCACCTTAGCTACATCAGCTGCGGCCAAATTGCTTGTTATTTGATCTAATGAGTCTTCAAAGTGCTGAATCTGTTCGTTGAATGGGATTCGACCCACCTACATAATCAGCAGAAAAATATAAATCATCCAACTTGCACCACATTATTGATTTTTAAGCCTCCTCGCAAAGATACACTTGGTGGAAAAATTAGGATTATATCGCACTCTTGGATTCTACATAGAAGTAGGAAATCATGTCCTGATTGGATTGATAATCCAAAACTTGCTTTACATATACCATGCAATTATTTTTTTAGCTTATTGCTAGCGTTTTTATGACATAGGCTGTTCAGAAATAAAAGAATCATGATCGACATGATTTTATATTCTAAAACTTACAAAATTTCGCCCCGTATCATCAAGGATTCCAGCCGCTGCTGAAGCGAAATTCACACCATGAGCCATTTGATCTCTCGAATTTGATGCTTCGGAGAAGGCTGGTATAAGTGGCAATCCTAGCAATTCCGCTGCATACATATTATATATGTCACAATCTTTTTAAGAACAAGAATAAAAAACAAAATAAAACTCACGAACTTCAATTTAGTTTTGAGGGTGTGTGAGATTGCTTATGTAAACTGCTTGTCTCAAAAATGAATGAGCAAGTAAGCAGTTTTAATAAGCAATCACAAACGTCCATAAGTCCTATTATATGCATGCAAAACACATAAGTAAAGATCGATGAAAACCTATAGTATCAACCATGGTGTAACCATTGGAAAATCGACCAGTAGGACCTCCATTAAAATCAATGCCATAAGGAAAATAATTAGCCTTAGCAAAAGATGTCAAGTCGTTATTGTTCCCATTGTCAATTAACGAGTCTCCAAATATGAACATCGCGGGAACCATCGGTCCGCCCATCGCATTGGGCGGCGCAAACGCACTTGCTGCACCACCATAATCGACACCACCTTCATCGATATCTTGTGCCATGACTAATGCACCACCACTCCATAGCATGACGATTACCAACACCCACAACAAGCAACAAAACCTTAACGTTAACATCTCTTTGCCACCCATGTTAATGCTAACGTTAATGTTTTCTAGGTTGTTAATGTGTGTATGTTTTTTATGAGATACGAGTGGAAGTCAGCCTATATAAAGTATTGAAGGTAGTTGGAGAGTAGTAAATGCTTCAAGCAGGTATAGATTTTACGTAGTTAGCACGTTATCATTAAATTTTACATCTTGCATTATGATTTCGCATGGCTACAATATTGTTTAGCTAATAATCTAAGGGGGATGGAGTCGTTGAGGGATGAGATTCCATCTTTCACTTCTTTTCTCTTTTACATCATCATTTTTTCACTTATTTTTTAATCCCATCTTTAGAGGGAATAGGCATCTTTCAAACTTTTCTCATCTTTCAGTTTCTCTCTACTCTACATCACCATTTAATTTTTTTTCTTCAATTAACTTCAATATTTTTTAAAAACATAAATATTTTAAAAACATAAATATTTCATTTCAAACAAATAAACTTAAAATTACAACGACAATAAAAAAAAAAAAACAACTAAAAATAAAAATAAAATTACAACGACAAATAAATTTATAACACCCATCCCCAACGTGCGGCGATTTCTTTTTTTCGATTCACCACCATTTGCAACAAAGGTTCGGTGTAGTGGTCATGCGGCTTCAAGATGAACTCCAAATCGCTTTGTTTTTGTTGTTCTTCCATTTGTTTTTGTTGTTGAAGAGCCAAAGTTTGGACTTGTTGATCACGAGCAATCCTAGCTTGTATTTTCGCTTCCTTCATGCGAAGCTTCTCCGCTCGAATACGTCTGTTGTCCTCAATTTCTTCTTTGTTGTACGCATTAAACTCCGAGACCAACTTCATGAGTTCTTCGCTACCGGTAGAAGTCGATTCAACCTATTTCTTACGGTTGCGCCTTGGTGGCTCCGTTGGTCTTGCGGGTTGTTCCGGCACATCTTCATCAACTTCTTCGCCGTTCAAATCAATAGGCATAAACTCAACTTCAAACGACCTTGCGTGCGACTCGCTAGTTTTTGCTTTTTTCAAACTCGAAGATCCCATTTTTTCAAATGTCGGCACACTACTCCACTTTGGAAATTTTTACAAAACATCCCACGCACCAAAACGAGGAAACCCGGTTTTGGTCTTGTATTTTCTCGCGTACTCCGCTTGAGCCGCCTTTAACACATCTTCATCGTTCATGCTGCTACTCATGTTAGACTTTTTCTTGTTGTAAAATCCGGAAAAACTAGTAACCTTGGTATTCAAATCCTTCTATTTTGAGTTCACTTGGTGATAGGTACGATCCATTTGTACACCCATATGCTCATTAAAAGTGTCCAAGACATTTTTTCAAAATGATCTACTTTTTTGGTGGTTGCCTTTTTTTTGGGTCTTGAGAAGCGTTTACGTATGCTTTTGCTAAAGCAATTTCTTCCGCTTCTGTCCACATCTTCGACTTCTTCTTTGTTGGAGCTGGAACGACTTCGACCTCTTCTTCTTCTTCTTCAACATCTTCTTCTTGTTGTTGTGTCTCCGGTACCTCTTCGTCTTCATAGTCATCATCATTACGGTACTCGAAATTTCCTCGTGGAGGTGGAGACGGGTTCAAGTGAAACTCGTTATAACCGGTTTGAATCGGCATGCTACTTCCGGCTTGGTTTGCTAATTGTGAAAAATTCTTGCCTTGGGTTGCAAATTGTAAAAAATCAATTTGGTTTGAAAATTGTTGGCTTGCGAATTGTAAGAATTGTTGCATGTCGAATTGGTTTGGTTGGGTGGGTAGGTTAGGTTGGCCAAATTGTGAATTCGGTTGAGTCGGTTGGACACGGTTCGGGGTTTGGTTTGGGTTTGGTTGGGACGAAGATGAGCCGGGGGCGTGGTTTTTGCCACGTGTTGGCTTAGGTTGGGGTCGGTTTTTGCTTTGATCCATATAGATTATTTTGGATGTATTTGTTTTTTGAATGTGTCTATGAATGTGTATATATAGGTGACAAATAGTTTTTTTTCCTAACCGTTACAACTAGCCGTTTATTTTTTTTACTATTTGTTTATTATTTTTTTTGAACGTTGACAAGCGGGGTGACAAGCCCGATTTGGGATGAAAAAATGACAAGTTTTGCGGTACCGCAAGGGAGAGGGCGGTGCTCCCGAGCGGCACCGTGTTTCTTGCTCGGTCCCGAATTCCTCCCGTGTCGACTCCCTCTCCCCTAATATATGTAGAGGTTAACAGGTTAGTTGATTTCTAATTGCGGGTTGTGTATGTACGTGGTTTTCTACGCCTAGAAGCGCGCTATCGATAAATTTCAGTTTGTACCTTTTTACTGATTGTCATATTTGTTAATCAATGCAACATCCAAGTTAGACAAAAGTGTTATCCATTACAATTGTTTAAACGTCATCATCAAAAAAATATAAACCTTAACTATTGAGGAGCCGTTGTATCTAAAGGATGAACTACGACCCTATAAAACTCGTTCATCGTCACATTGGCCACTGAGTCGATCTCGACGCTTTTAGAACGGTGTCATCCCAAAGCTACAAAACAAATGTATATGTGTGTGTGTATATATATATATATATATATATATATATATATATATATATATATATATATAAATATATATATATATAAGTCATATTTTTTTCGCAATAAGACCAACACAATGTAATAAAATAAAGAGTAACAAAGTATATTACAAGTAGCTAGTCAATTCAAAGTCTTGAACAAACACTTATATACTAAATTTGCAACATAAGCTTCACAAAATGGAAATTAATTCTTATGCTAAATCTGATCTCAAGTCACTACACTTTCAGGCCTATATTCAGCTATCAACCCATTTTATACTAAAGACATTGTACAATATGCAGTGTATCACTGGTAAAACATAATACGAGTAGTGGTCGACCCGCTGCAACAGCAGCTAGGGCTGTAAACGAACCTGACGAACACGAACATAATACGAGTAGTGGTCGACCCGCTGCAACAGCAGCTAGGGCTGTAAACGAACCGGACGAACACGAACGAACCTTTGTTCATGTTCGTTCGTTTAATTTTAACCGAACAAATAAACAGACACGAACGCTTAAACGTACAAATTTTCTTGTTCATGTTCGTTTATTAAGAAAATGAGTTGTTCATGTTCGTTTATGTTCGTTCATTAAAACATTAAATGAATATAAACGAATATAAACGATCGAACATAAATGAATAGATAAACAAACATAAACTTTATTATGTTATGCACAATAAGTAGTTTTATAAGTGTTGTTTTATTCTAAAAAAATCAATTTTAATATTATTTAATTAAAAGATATGATATATGAACATAAATACATAAATGAACATAATCCAACGTTAATGAATGTGTAATCGGACGTTCACGAACATAAATGAACGGACGCGGCTTTGTTCATGTTCGTTCATTTAATAAATAAACGAATTTTTTACCGAACAGTTCATGAAATGTTCACTGAATGTTTAGTTCGTTTATAGCCCTAACGACAGCCGACCCGCTGCACAGGTATAAGTGGGATTGAAGATATAATTTTCTGAGAAGTAACAATGCAAAAGTGGTCATAGAGATATAAGATCTTTGTTACAGTCATCCAAATTTATGTCTTTTTATACATTGTTTTTCTTTTGAAACCATGACAAAATTGATGCCAAACTCCAATAACAATATATATTAGTACTAAAACAGGATCAATAAGTACTCAAATTCAAAATATCCATTATATTATCATTATGTGAGCATACTTGTCAGTAGGGTCGGGTTGACCCGATTCGACCCGAACCCGATAAGGCTTATCGAGTCGGGTTGAATCGGGTTATAAAATCTTATCGGGTGATGTGACCCGCACCCGATAACTTAATATTGTTATAGGGTCGGGTTAGGGTTGAATTATTTTTGTTATCGGGTTAGGATTGAATTATTATTTTTATCGGGTTATTAGGTGCTGTTACAAGTAAACCGTATCTTACAAAGAAAATAACTAAACCGTACCAAATGGATGTTAGTTACCACGATTTTTATTAAAACCGTACCAAAAGCTTTATTTTTGTTATTTGATACGGTTTTCTGTTTAACCGTATCTAAATACCGTCTCAATAACACTTTGTGTAGTAGTGTTAGTATTAGGGATGGCAAAAAAAATCGTAACCGAAGGGGGCCCGATCCCCAAACCCTGTTTGATTTGGGAATCCCCGAGTTGACCGGGGGATGGGGATGGGGGAATTACGAAACCGAAGATAGGGGCGGGGATGGGGATAGCATAAATTCCCGACCCCAAACTTTTTAATGTACAAATATATATTAATTATATGTATATTAATACTAAATGTATTTGTATATGTATATGGTAGTGAATATTGAAAAGCATTATACTCGAAGTATATTTGTATGTATATGTGACATTTTATGGATCAAAATCATCAAATATTTTAAAATGTTAAGCAATAATACGTATTATCTGACCAATATTTTGTCCGAATACACTCATTCGATGCACTCTATTTTTATATTATATGTGACGTGTCAATATGTACTATGCTTTAAAGTTGAATGACGTTTAAAATAATCTAACTATGTACAATGTACGCTTTTTATGACATTCTATAGGTTAAATTTTTATATTTTTGATTACTTCATAAGGGCCAAAAATCCTCAAATTCCCGCGAGGATCCCCGATGGGGATGCAAAATGATTATCTGATGGGGATGGGGATGAGGATAGGGTGGGGATAGGGATGAGAGTGAGAAACAGGGATGAGAATGTTAAATACGATCCTCAATATTCTCCGCCCCACTGCCATCTCTAGTTAGTATGATGAGCTTCAAGGTGAAAAACTCAGCTCGGGTTATAGATGTTGAAAAGAAATTGTGCATTCACACTTATTATATTTGCATATTCCACTTATCATATTTCTTTATCCAAACCGTCACTTTATTCACACGTCATTATTTCAAAAGTAGGAGGATAAAAAGAAATTAAAGTAGAAAAAAATATCATTTCTCTTATAATATTTTCATCTAATTGAAACTCATATGTTTTAGTTGGGCTGCTACCAAAATTAATTACTCTTGGGAGTCTAATATGGCAGGGTGAGATAAATGGTTGCATGTGTTGACTCAAGTGCATGCATGCATGTGCGAGCTCACTAGGTTCTTTTAATTGAATCGCGGTGCCCAAGAGCAACTACACGGAGCTATGTATTGGTTTTCACAGACTTTGACAATTTTTTATCTCTGGTTTTGTGGAGTAGTTGGTCGTTGGTATAACTGTCACATTTACTCCTGCATGTATTCATAATAGCTAATTGATATGATGAAATCAACGCTGGATTGTTGAGCTTCTTTCATATCCTTTTTAGTCAGGGACGGAACCATGGTGGGTCTCGGGTGGCCCTGGGACACCTATGAAGTTTTGCGACGTAAAGTTAATTTTTTGTAAAAACCTTGATTTTTCGTAAATGCACTCGATCCATAGAAATTGTTTTTCTAGTTTTGGATATTTTTTTTATAAATGACCCGGTCAAAATGTCTCCTGGTTCCGTCTTTAGTAACTAGCCAGATAACACGAATTTATATGTGCAACGTGGTAGTATAGTACTTATGATATATATAGCGAAGTATATAAATAACAAGAATAAATACGCTTAACAAATTATATGATACACACACTTTCAAATCAGTTTGTGTGTCTACTTGAAGTGCCGTTTGATGTTGATGTATGACTTAGCAAAGTTTTTCGGGAATGTCATATATATAAAACTAGCAAGGAGCTAGATATTACAAAGGTTGGAAAGAGTGGTACATGGATCGTCAAACCACTCTATTCAATTAAAAAACATTTATTGCAATGACTCGAAATCACATAAAAAAAATAAAGTTTTACATCAATAGAAACGTTCAAGCGGCCTCTTGACAGAGAAAAGCATGTTATTCAAATTGTCCAAATGGTGGTTTGGACAACCGCATAAAAGAAGGGCAGTAGCTTGTTTGTACTAGGTACTCTTGCCAGGTTCAACGCATCATTTAAGCACGAGATGGGCACATTTTTTATTTTCCACCAACCCAACATCACCTTTCACATATGAGCAGCGTTAGTTGGTTTGACTTTGACCTCCTAAGGGCAGTTTAGTAATACTAGTAGTAAGGGTATTTTAGTCATTTTGGGTAGTATCTTAAGTAGTAAGATACTTTGTACTTAAGTTTTTTTTGTAAGTCGGTTTGTTCTCTATATAACATAGAGATATAGAACTTTGTAATTAGACTTTGACTTTTAACTTTGATAATTTAAATACCAGCTTTTGCTCCAAAACCTCTGATGTTCTGATCTTTGCACTTGTTAAGAATATGATTGTGTTTCGATTTGCTGGTCCTGATCTTTGCTTATGTTAAGTTTGTATATAACAACACTGATCCAAAATCCAATCACAAACTTCCAAACAAAAATCAAAGAAATAACAAAATATTGGCACAATTCCAAAATCTCATATTCAGGTTCAAAGCCCACTTAGTCGAAGCCCCCATATTCAAACCCAATAAATAATCGATCCACAAAGCAAATAGAGATTAACAATCCCTAGACAAACTGATCGATTCAACAAGTTAACTATCCCTAATCCCAATCAACCAACACCTTCA
Organism: Chrysanthemum makinoi; assembly: GCA_910596185.1. NCBI lineage: Eukaryota > Viridiplantae > Streptophyta > Magnoliopsida > Asterales > Asteraceae > Chrysanthemum > Chrysanthemum makinoi. Next base: position 230,727,759 of record OU343220.1, read on the forward strand.
ATCTATCAAACAAACAAAAAGCAACGAATGAGAAAATCCCAACTCACAAACTTGATATCTAGCAAGATTGATTGACAAAGAACCACCAAACATAAAACAAAAAATCAGACCTGATGTTTCTTCAAATTGAATGAATCAGCAACCACCAAACACAAACGAAAAACAAATGATATCAAGAAATTAATTCTTGAAATCAACCAAAAGCTGATGTCAATCAGAAGAAACCCAAAATAGTTGCAACTTGCTTCAATCGATCGAGTGGCTCTTGATTTTCTTGGTTTTTTGGGCGAATGTTCTCTTCGAAAGTAACCTACAATTAGGTTATAAAGGTATTTGTATTTGGTATTCGAATTTGGACTGTAATTCTTATCACATAAGTAGGTCACTAGTATTATCCGTATCATATTTGGGGCGTTTGAATTATCTGAGGCCGTTCGTCAAGTTATTCATTAACTTCAATTTGTATGATACTTGGATAATAGCTTTGAATGTTTGACCGTAATCCTTATGACATAAGTGGGTCATTAGAATTTGAATTTGAAGATCGATTGGTGTTTGAAGACTTGGTTATAATCAAGTCATTTGAATTTTTTGTTCGATCGTTTGGAATTTGTCAGTTTGAAAATTTGGATCTTCGTTTGTTGGGCTTTTGAAGTTTGTTGCCTGAATTTGAATGTTACTGGTGAAAATTGTTTGAGCCGATTGGTTTGTTCGGTTGGCCGTTTTGAATCTGTCGGCTAACATTTGATTATTCGTTTTTTGAAGTTATCGGCATTTGCTTTGGATCGATTTTGTTTTGGATTGTTTTTGAGAGTCGATCGTTTTGATTTGAATTAGGCTAGTATCTCTAGCATTTGGAACTTTGAATTTGATTTGAAGCAGGTGGAGTTTAACTCAAGACCTCTGATGGTGGCCTCATTTACGGTGGTGAACGTAAATATTTGGTTACAGGCTACTCAGATTTGGATCATGATGCGAATCTTGATGCTAGAAGATCCTTGCCAGGTTATGTTTTCACTATTGGAAATTCGGTTGTAAGTTGGAAAGCTACATTACAACCATTAGTTGCTTTGAGCAAGTTTCTTCACTGTTTGAATTTGCTCAATATAGATAATTGAAACTTTGGCATCACTTAGGAGTTGAAGTCAAGGTGGAGATTGTTAGTTGGTTTGACTTTGACCTCCTAAGGGCAGTTTAGTAATATTAGTAGTAAGGGTATTTTGGTCATTTTGGGTAGTATCTTAAGTAGTAAGATACTTTGTACTTAAGTTTTTTTTGTAAGTCGGTTTGTTCTCTATATAACATAGAGATATAGAACTTTGTAATTAGACTTTGATTTCATAACTTTGATAATTTAAATACCAGCTTTTGCTCCAAAACCTTTGATGTTCTGATCTTTGCACTTGTTAAGAATATGATTGTGTTTCGATTTGTTGGTCCTGATCTTTGCTTATGTTGCTCTATCCCTCATAAATCTTAACAAGCAGCCATAGGGCACGAAACAAAAACATGGTCCTCAGTTTCCAATTCTTCATTGCATAAGGGGCATAGAACCGAGTCTAAGTCGATACCTCTTCAATCTAGGTTTATACAATTGGTAAGCCTAACTTGTATTAGCAATCTCCAAGTACTAATATTGATCTTACAGGAAACAATTTGTTCCATTGATCGGTTGAGAAGGTAGAGTGTTTGATATACCTCATACTTCAGGAGTCAAATTGATTTTCAATTTGCGCAAATAAATCCGTTTGAAGCTTTAAATTTGGCTGATAATGTTGCAGTTGCTGCTTCCAGTGGCACGTTTAGTTCCAAAAATGACAAGGCCGATGTGAATGTTTAAAAAAAATAAGAAAGTTAATATGGGTGATGAGGACAGTCAAAATGATGTTATTGAGGATGACAATGAAAATGCACTTTTTATGGATCCTAAATATCCAAAGAGTACAAATACCTTGTCTGGTGGATGAGGAAGTGGGAAGTCGAGCTTATATGAACAATAAAAGGAGAGCTATAAAGATAATCCTTAATGTGAAGATCTAACTCCCGAACAAATGGTATTCTGTAATGTGTTTGATATAAGGCTTCCTGTTCAAGTTAGACGTTAGACTATATTTGGTCTTGAGTCAAATGTATTTCTAGTGGTTAAGAGTATGGTTCCTTCATATTGGAAGAGTAGTGTCTTTTTATGTTAGCTTTACTGTAACAATTCGCATTTTCGAGAATTTACTATTCACTTTTACTATTCACTTTCACTATTCATCCCGTAAAATTTTTATTTCACATTCTCGTAAGATAAATTATTTTAGTAATGACCTGAGAGTTTGACAATCGTTAGATCATTTTCGCAAAAGTTATTAAGAAAACATCGTCTTAAAGTTTTATTTTGGTCGGAACACCATTTCAACATCCCGCGCATAACGAAAACCGCCTCTGATAATTTTTCCCACATCAGATTAATTTTTAGATCAGTCATAATTAATTTGAGAATTTTTAAGATTTCTTTTAAATGTTACCAAATAAACCCTGAGCCGTAGGAGACTAAACTTACGTTTTAAACAATTCTACTTAGACCTAGACTTAACCATTCCTGCACTGTGTTTTCTAAAATGTTTTGAAACTTTTATATTTTTTTGGAAAAGTCAAACATATTTCCCTCCTCCTTTGACTATAAAGAAATTAACCTTGTACATTCTACATTTTTGATTAAATCGCGTAACTTTTAGACTTCACGTATAACTGTTAAGTTATCCCACGTACGACGAAAACCACATTTTGACATCTCATATCACTTTTAGACTAATTTTAGTCTACTCTAAATAAATTCACGGTCATTTCCTTGAAATCTCGTTTTTTTCTGATAAATTGCGAATTACACGTTTTTGACCCGTATTTCCAGCTTTAAGCAGCGTTTTTGCACCCAATGAGACTTATCACTCATTTTATTTTTTTAGATGGAGTATAATGATGAGTTTAATCATTCCTATAAGTTTCATATTTTTACGACGCCCGGTTTTACGTTTCATGAATTAAATACTTACCGTTAGCGATTTTCGGAACCGAACTACACTCCGTAAATTCAAGATAATATCAAGAAATTCCAATCTTATCCACCACCTCACCATATGAACGTGTAAAAACACATGTAGGGAGGATATTTGATCTTTCCTTAGATCATTACAAGTATACAACTTAACCATGGTTAGTTTTTAACCCAATATATAGTTAACTCCTAAATTTTCCCTATAAATACCAAGCTAAAAACTTCATATTTTCTTGCACCACACCTCTTTATCTATCAAAGTCCTAAAACCCTAAGGCACTTATCTTATATTTTGTAAGAAAGTTAACTAGTTTTTGAAAGAAAACTAGTGTTTGATCTTCGTTCTTGGAAGTTTTCAAGAAAGAGTCGTTATAATCTTCAAATAACTTCAAAACTCCAAAAAGACGTCGTTATAATCTTCTTTTCTTCTTAGGGTTCTCAAGAAGGCGTTTTTATAATCTTCTAATAGCCTTGGGTTTTCAAAGATTGCAAATTTTAAGTCGAAGCTCCACTTATATTTCTTTTTTTCCATAATACTCAAGCATTCTATATTAAGGTAAGTATTTATAAAACTCAAACTTATTTAAATACTTATAAACTTTGTTAGTTTATTTATTGTATTTATAAACTCTTAATATATCATATAATCAAGTAATTAAAATACATGTTTTACGTATTAAGTACTACAACACTAGGGAACTTCATGTGAGGGGTTCATTTGGGTAAACGGATCGACGAGATGCTGGATTTACGATTTAAAGTGTCCTAGCTCCTCGAACGCTTTACGCATGACCTCTGAATTGTGATGGCCCGAACGGTAGTACGAAATATACAAACTAAAACCATTTCTATAAACAAACATACAAATACTACATCGTGATCAATATAAGGACGTATATAGGCATGTTTATAATTTCGCGTCGTTATTCCGAACCTAAGAGTTGACATCATATTCTAGGTTATACGTAGAGACTTCCAGGCTTATCCATCGATTTCGTTATACGTTGTGATATCATTTATTAAGGTGAGTTTTCATAGCTCCACTTTCTATTAATTGTTTACAAACTTTTGGGGGAGATACATGCTTAACTACTTGCTTTTACAAATACAAATACTCAATACATTTACACTTTTATTCTACGCTATACTTTTTATACTTGATTGCATAATACTTGATAACATTTATACTTGATTGCATTACACTTGATTGCATTATACTTGATTGCGTTATACTTGATTGTGTTATACTAAACTTAAAAGTCTCCCAACATACACGGAGCAGTCCCCTCGTTCGCATGATAAGTCTCTTTGGATAACACATGCATTGGGTTTCGGAGATGAAGTAAAACTAATGCTATTACTTTCCTTATGAGCAACACAAGGTCTCCTTGGATAACATACGATCGCTTGGGTTTCAGAGATGAAGTAGAACCAATGCTATTACTTTCCTTGTGAGCATCATACCCACCTGAGGTTTCCGGAGATGGAGTGGAGACTCATGGCTAATTGCATAAGTTTTGATGCACGTGTACGTGATCAATATACTAGTTACATACTTAAAACATTTATACTTTTAACTACTATGATACATGCATACATGATTGACGTACTATTTTTAGCAGTGAGTTGTAAACACACAGGTTGCAAGTTTTGTATGGGCGGAACTTGGAACTGGGTGGATTTACAATGCCTTTGCTGTGTGAACATTCTTTAAAGGCTTTTCAACTTATTCAAAACAAACTCTATGAACTCACCAACCATTGTGTTGACACTTTAGCATGTTTATCTCAGGTCAATAAGGCGATAGCTATTGCATGGAACTTAGAGTTGCACGACATATTTTGAAGACTTACGCTTTTATAATTTACCATTCGAAACATTTTGTAAACATTTTTATATTATACTTTGGGACCTCATTGTTTGTAACTCTGATTTCATTAATCGAATGGTAACTTTTCAAAACGTCTCATTTAGAGGTCGTTTTCTATAACTTGTACTTTGTATTATGAAGTAGCACCCCAATGACACAATCTTCCGCTGCGATATTTTGGGGGTGTTACAGATTGGTATACGAGAATTGGTTATAGAGAACTTGGTTTCATTTAGAGCCTAGACTATAACTACTATATGTGTTACCTTCCTCCCTATCGCCTTGCACACTTTAGACTTTTTCGTAATTTGAGCACCTAAGAGAGATTTCTATGAACTGACTGAAACAACGAACATCATATGAGTCGATTAGTCCAAGCATTGCATAGTTACTCCTAAATTATACATAGCCTGATCACCTATGTCTAATTCAGGAAGAATCATGCAATGAAGGGAGTATTAGTCTCATATGTGTAAGCAATTCCATAATTGAGCCAAATTTTCAAAAGACTTTCTTCAAAACCACTTGTTTCCTAGCTTGATTCTAGTGACAGTTCTTGTCTGATGAGTTGCGAAAATCAAGCTAAGAGTCAAGTTGTTAAACCGATTTAGCCTAATCGCATGACAGTTCTTGTCTGATGAGTTGTGAGATTAAGTAAAAATCGGTTACCTATAGGTATTTTGAGGGTTATGCTCAAGTATGGGAAAGTTTGCATCATCAAACCTAGCCATAAGAGAGTATGTCTTTAGAACGGGCAATAATCGCGATATTCACAAGAACGTACCTAATTAGATAAGAAACCCATATACTTGAGCTTTGACGTAATCCCTTAGACTATGCACACTGTAAGTAGTGAACATCAACAGAACTTCGGGACGAAGTTCTCTTTTAAGGGGTAGGTATTGTAACAATTCGTATTTTCAAGAATTTACTATTCACTTTTACTATTCACTTTTACTATTCATCCTGTAAAATTTTTATTTCACTTTCTCGTAAGATAAATTATTTTAGTAATGACCTGAGAGTTTGACAATCGTTAGATCATTTTCTGAAAAGTTATTAAGAAAACATCGTCTTAAAGTTTCATTTTGGTCGGAACACCATTTCAACATCCCTCGCATAACGAAAACCGCCTTTGACAATTTTCCCCACATCAGATTAATTTTTAGATCACTCATAATTAATTTGAGAATTTTTAAGATTTCTTTTAAATGTTACCAAATAAACCCTGAGCCGTAGGAGACTAAACTTACGTTTTAAACAATTCTACTTAGACCCAGACTTAACCATTCCTGCACTGTGTTTTCTAAAATGTTTTGAAACTTTTACATTTTTTTGGAAAAGTCAAACATATTTCCCTCCTCCTTTGACCATAAATAAATTAACCTTGTACATTCTACATTTTTGATTAAATCGCGTAACTTTTAGACTTCACGTATAACTGTTAAGTTATCCCACGTATGACGAAAACCACATTTTGACATCTCATATCACTTTTAGACTAATTTTAGTCTACTCTAAATAAATTCACGGTCATTTACCTGAAATCTCGTTTTTTTCTGATAAATTGCGAATTACGCGTTTTTGACCCGTATTTCCAGCTTTAAGCAGCGTTTTTGCACCCAATGAGACTTATCACCCATTTTATATTTTTAGAAGGAGTATAATGATGAGTTTAATCATTCCTATAAGTTTCATATTTTTAAGACACACGGTTTTACGTTTCATGAATTAAATACTTACCGTTAGCGATTTTCGGAACCGAACTACACTCCGTAAAATCAAGATAATATCAAGAAATTCCAATCTTATCCACCACCTCACCATATGAACGTGTAAAAACACATGTAGGGAGGATATTTGATCTTTCCTTAGATCATTACAAGTATACAACTTAACCATGGTTAGTTTTTAACCCAATATATAGTTAACTCCTAAATTTTCCCTATAAATACCAAGCTAAAAACTTCATATTTTCTTGCACCACACCTCTTTATCTATCAAATTCCTAAAACCCTAAGGCACTTATCTTATATTTTGTAAGAAAGTTAACTAGTTTTTGAAAGAAAACTAGTGTTTGATCTTCGTTCTTAGAAGTTTTCAAGAAAGAGTCGTTATAATCTTCAAATAACTTCAAAACTCCAAAAAGACGTCGTTATAATCTTCTTTTCTTCTGTGGGTTCTCAAGAAGGCGTTGTTATAATCTTCTAATAGCCTTGGGTTTTCAAAGATTGCAAATTCTACGTCGAAGCTCCGCTTATATTTCTTTTTTTCCATAATACTCAAGCATTCTATATTAAGGTAAGTATTTATAAAACTCAAACTTATTTAAATACTTATAAACTTTGTTAGTTTATTTATTGTATTTATAAACTCTTAATATATCATATAATCAAGTAATTAAAATACATGTTTTACGTATTAAAGCACTACAACACTAGGGAACTTCATGTGAGGGGTTCATTTGGGTAAACGGATCGACGAAGTTTTGATTTACTAATTAAAGTGTCCTAGCTCCTCGAACGTTTACTGCATGACCTCTGAATTGTGATGGCCCGAACGGTAGTACGAAATATACAAACTAAAACCATTTCTATAAACAAACATACAAATACTACATCATGATCAATATAAGGACATATATAGGCATGTTTATAATTTCGCGTCGTTATTCCGAACCTAAGAGTTGACATCATATTCTAGGTTATACGTAGAGACTTCCAGGCTTATCCATCGATTTCGTTATACGTTGTGATATCATTTATTAAGGTGAGTTTTCATAGCCCCACATTCTATTAATTGTTTACAAACTTTTGGGGGAGATACATGCTCAACTACTTGCTTTTACAAATACAAATACTCAAAACATTTACACTTTTATGCTACGCTATACTTTTTATACTTGATTGCATAATACTTGATAGCATTTATACTTGATTGCATTACACTTGATTGCATTATACTTGATTGTGTTATATACTTGATTGCATTATACTTGATTGTGTTATACTAAACTTGTAAGTCTCCTAACATACACGAAGCAGTCCCCTCGTTTGCATGATAAGTCTCTTTGGATAACACATGCATTGGGTTTCGGAGATGAAGTAAAACTAATGCTGTTACTTTCCTTATGAGCAACACAAAGTCTCCTTGGATAACACACGCATTGGGTTTCGGAGATGAAGTAGAACCAATGCTATTACTTTCCTTGTGAGCATCATACCCACCTGAGGTTTCTGGAGATGGAGTGGAGACTCATGGCTAATTGCATAAGTTTTGATGCACGTGTACGTGATCAATATACTAGTTACATACTTAAAACTTTATACTTTTAACTACTATGATACATGCATACATGATTGACGTACTATTTTTAGCAGTGAGTTGTAAACACGCAGGTTGCAAGTTTTGTATGGGTGGAACTTGGAACTGGGTGGATTTACAATGCCTTTGCTGTGTGAACATTCTTTAAAGGCTTTTCAACTTATTCAAAACAAACTCTATGAACTCACCAACCATTGTGTTGACACTTTAGCATGTTTATCTCAGGTCAATAAGGCGATAGCTATTGCATGGAACTTAGAGTCGCACGACATATTTTGAAGACTTACGCTTTTATAATTTACCATTCGAAATATTTTGTAAACATTTTTATATTATACTTTGGGACCTCATTGTTTGTAACTCTGATTTCATTAATCGAATGGTAACTTTTCAAAACGTCTCATTTAGAGGTCGTTTTCTATAACTTGTACTTTGTATTATGAAGTAGCACCCCAATGACACAATCTTCCGCTGCGATATTTTGGGGGTGTTACATTTACCGTCTATGTAACGGGCTGAGATGCAAGATTCACCCGCATCCATTGTACTTAAACGCTTTTTTAGAATAATATATTTACCGGGTATAGAAACCCTTTACCCCAAAAACAAATTGATTTTCAACATCCTTTCAAATGTTCAAAATTCAACACCACCTTCTACATATGATCAACCATAGGGCACGAAACAAAAACATGGTCTTTAGTTTCCAATTCTTCATCGCATAAGACTAAGCATAGTGGTCACATCTGCGCCACATCACCAGTCTTTTCACCTTTTAGCCATAATGGTCACCATCCCCCTTACCACTATAAAAGCTACCACTTACAAAATACCTCTCACACACTTACAAATAAAATAATAAATAATAAAAACATCCATGAGGCCCACAAATACTTGGTACACAAAAGGTGACTATAGTCACCATTTCTCTCCTCTTTTTGCATCGTGACGCGCGGCGGGAAAGGTGACACAGTGGGGTGGCACATGATAATGGTGAGGTGAGGGTGATGGCTCAACCACCACTGTATTCAGCCTAAGGGGCATAGAACCGAGTCTAAGTCGACACCTCGTCGATCTAGGTTTATATGAGTGGTAAGCCTAGCCTCTATTAGCGATCTCCAAGTACTAATATTGATCTTTACATGCAAAAATTTGTTCCATTTGATCGGTTGAAAAGGTATAGTGTTTGACATGGAGTTAATATAAGACCTCATACTCCAGTAGTCAAATTGATCTTCAACATCCTTCCAATTTTTTTTAGAAGCTAAAAAAAAAGTATATAAACTAGCTAGTGATAAGGATTTAAAACGTACACTTTTAAGGGGTCATTTAAGCCCTTAATCGCCCACTTTTATATCCGTTACTGCTTAATTTCGATCCTTTTCACTTTTTAGGTCTCTTGAAGGCAAAATACTGGAATGATGCTTATTTGGACGAAAAGTAGTAGATATGTGAAGAAAATGGCTAAAGTCAAGATCAAGAAACTCAAGCTGCTGGAAGTGCACCCGACGGCGTCACAGACAAAGCGCGACGCTGTCCCTATATTTGTGACTGCTCAGGAGTGAATTTGCAATTTTGTACCTGACGGCATAAGGCTTTGAAGAGTAGGGCGTCACAAAGACCTTTTCCCTCAGACGGCCTAGATCCAGATTCAGAAGACGTCAGAAGTTGAAGCTGACGGCGTCACAACCACAACGTGACGCCGTCCCAAAGTTGACTTGTCCAAGACGAAACCCTAATGGCGGCGATCTGACGACGTCACAATTAAAAGGTGATGCCGTCGCAGTTGTAACTCTATATATAGAATTCGAATTTTCAGACTTTTAGAGAGGGAGATTTGTGAAGTAAAAACCTAAAATGACTTTTGTCCAGTTTGGGCAGTATCTTAGGGTTCTCATACCCTATTTTACATCATGATAAGTTATTTACTTCATTGATTTCATTGTGTCTTCGATTGTATGTGTGTATGCTTGCATGTTTACCATGTCCGACTAGTTTACTTGTGTGTTTGCCTAGATCCATGAAACCTAGTTATTATTTATTGATTGATTGTCTCTTATCTTAATTGTAATTGGCTTAGGATTGCAATAGGCCATCGTTGTGTTTTTAATGCTTGAGTAATCTTTGTGAACCTTAGTTTATAATCGCCTAGAGTAATTGTAGGCTAAAAATCCAAAGATAACCTTAGAGTTAGTTTATGAATCATAGAGATTTTGTAGGCAATAACCTTAAGGTATTCTCAAAGAGTTAGGGAGAAAAGCATACCCTACGACCTTAGAAGACACAACGCGTTAAGAATAAGGACGTGACAATTCAACCATCAATAAAAGATAACTAGGGAGTAATAGTATATAGGTAGACACATTTTTAATCATCATACGAGCACACATCAATAGACATAGACTACCCCTTAGTTTAGTTAATTAGATAATTAGATAGTAGAATAATCGGTAGAAGTACCACCCCCCAAATCCAAACCCCGAGATCGTACTTTCATTTTCTAATATAAAAAAAAGATAAAAAATAATCTTCCTCAACCCCAACCTTAGCGTAGTAACTTCTCACTAGCATTCCTATTCCCTTAGAGAACGATATCAATCCCGAGGCTTACCCTAATACTACACTACAATGATTAGGTTCACTGCCTAGGTGGTTGAAAAACTTGCTCGAAGAAAAGAAAGTTTCCTTTGACCCCGAACACGCGTTGTACGCGTATCAAGTTTTTGGCGCCGCTGCCAGGGAATAGAATATCTAGTTAGATCTCTATCTCGTTTAGGTTTCCTTACTTGATTCCTCTCAAGTAGGCTTTTTTTTTTCTCAATTTTTTAGCTTCCTCGTAGTCTATCCCCCTTCTTCGAGACTTTGTTCGTAAAACCCATCACTCATCATGATTTGCATCTTTCGCCGTAGAAACTTTATACTACCCGCTCCCAACCGCGTCCCTAATCCCCCTCCCGAAATAGTAAACGCAATCCCACAAAACCTTTCACCCGTTCACCACTTTGGAAATCACCTAGGGCATAATGAAATAAATTGGCAACAACATAGTCCTTTCTATGACTCGGATTCCGATGAGGAGTTTGACTATGGTGAAGCACTTGATAATGGGGAAGTCATCGATGAAGTTAATTTTGAAATGGATGAAGAATTCTCGCAATGTTTTGACCCTAGGTGTAGGATTGAGGTTAATGGCCCCTTTAACATGCAATTCCCTTGTAAGATAGGATTTGAAAGTTTTGATACTAACTTGCACTCATTCTTACCTTTAAACTTAATCTCAAGAAATCTATATAACAAAATTAAGGTGGATGAATTAGCCTATCAAGGGGATAATGTTGTTAATGCGATCACTTACTTGGATGTGTTTGTTGGAAGTTTTGCCTATGTGGTTGAATTCATGGTCCTAGAAGATTTAGGAGAATTCATAGATGGGAGCCTCACTCAAGTAATATTTGGAACAAACTTTAAGAGAATGACTAGGTTGAATGAACGGATGATTGATGGTCTAATCACATTCTCTGATGGAGTTGAAGATTTTGTCTATCAAATGCCCCGTACGCACCCTAGGTTTAAGCACAAGGATATAGAGGCATGCAATCGGATGGCTCCCATTCCGATACTTAGTGAAAGAGATAAACAACGGGGACTTAGGCATACTTATGAAAAAAATGAGCGGTACTATAAAAAATGCCTAGAGTTAGGAGATGAGTACAAGAAAAGTGAGAGAACATTGGAATGGCTTAGATATGGGCACGTGAGCATGCAAGAGACCACGTAGGGGCACGAATTCGAGTCTAGCTACAAGACTCATAAATAAAGAAAAGCGCTTCGTGGGAGGCAACCCATGCTTAATTGTTTGCTTGTTTGTGTGTCATATATCTTTTCATTGATTGTTTATTCTCATGTTTGAATTTGTGAAAATGCTTTATTTTATCTTTAACCTCGTCTTAATTACATATAAAGGTATTTTACAAAAAGGATAAGTGTAGGGAAGATTACACACATTTTCAAAAGAACGTGAACATGAGAATTACAATTCTTGAAAAGATATATATGTGTGTTTGTTAGAGTCAAATGCTTGTATCGAGTCATAATGGATGTTTTGCAGGAATTTTTTCAGATTCTAAAGATGTAATTTTTCCAGAAAAACGCAGCAGACCAGTTTCTGTCAGGATAACCTGACGGCGTCAGACTCGCTACCTGACGGTGTCAGGAGGAGCAGAAACCACTTATCTAACTTTCTCTCGTTTTCTGTGCTACTTATAAATTTTTAGAATTTCTCAGGTCTTAATTTTCCAGAAAATCTGCAAACATCCATTCCACAAGTATTATATCCTAGTTTAGTTGAGTCATATATAGTTTTACCGCCGATTTTACGCGAAGGTTTCGTCTATTTTCTTAAATTATGCATGTTTTATTTATCAAGAAGAAGAAACATAAGATTGAATGGAGCTTTTCACACATACTTTCTTCTTGGAGAATAATTTACCCACTACTTCACACGGATCCTACCGAGCTAATCAGGGGAGTACTAGTTTCTTTCTCTTTTAATTACCTTCCATAATCATAACTTTGATACTTTCGGGGAACATTGGGGACAATATTCAGTTTAAGTGTAGGGAGGGAGAATAAAACGGGAACTTTGAAACTATGCTTATCCTTGATCATTTGTCTTGTCCTATTTCATTTGTGTAATAAACCATGAGAAATATCGGTTAAGGTAATTTTGGCACCAAATTTAAAATTTTTCATGGCATGTAGGAGTGGGCCATTAGTCTTAATAAAGCATCTCATGGATATGAAGTTATATGACTAGCACAAAAACCCTTTACCACTCAAATTCCACCCCAAAAATGTGTGGTTCGCCCCAAGATTTGTAGGAATTAAAGCATTTATCTTTAATGTTTCAAGAGTGTACCGGTAGTATAATAGATTCTAGAACTTGTTTTGTGATGCATCCCGAGATTGCTAGTGAGACTACACTTGTGAAGTTAGGAATAACTAAATGATAAGAGGCATTAGGATAACCCTTGTTTGATAGCAGTATTATAATTACTTCTTCCACATTGTTCGAGTAATTACCCCACACCCTTGCGATGTACTCATCTTTAGTACACGATACCCCTAGTTAACCCCCCAAATGTACACCCAAATCGCCTTAGCCTACCTTATATGCACTCACTTTTAGTGCATTATTGTTATCATACTAAACCCTTAGTTCAATTATCTAGTTACTTGCATAAGTTGCTAAGTCAAGTCATATCCTTTGTATACAGTTTTGGGACGATTGAGACTCATGGGTAAAGTTAAATTTTATGGAGTGATGGGAAAGAACGTTAAATTCAAATTCCCTTTATCTACGTAATAATGTACTCCAAGTGTTTTTTTTTTCAATTCGGGTCAAATTAGTGTTAGAGTAATAAAAACTCAAGTGTAGGGATGTGCCTATAAATCCTTTATATTTTGATGTTACCGTAGAGGATGGTAGAGTAAAAGTGTATAAAAAAATGATGAAAAAAATTGAAAAAAAGAGTATAAAAAAAAAGAAAGAAAACATACGGGCTAACATCCTACATCTATCTTTATATTTATGTTTGTTTGTTTCAACATTATCTAGAGTTTAGATAGTCGAGTCTTGGCTTAGCAACGCCATTCTTCTCATGCTTGTAACATAAAGATTTTTGACTTGCCACCACTAAATCGTCTATCCAACCAAACCCTTTGTTTCCATACCGTAAGCCTAATGTTACAACCCTTTAAAAGACCTCTTAGATAGTTTTTCCTAGGTGCTTAAGCCAAAGCGATGGAGGTTTGATCTAGTCTCAAGCCTATGGTAATCTATGTACTAGGACCGGTTAATGAGTGTTTATCTTCCATTTCCAATTTGATATATTTCATATACACCCGAGAGATGAGAGTATCCAAACACCACTTGTGAGGTGCTAGTATATAATTTCCGTGCTTGTTATGACTTTTGCGGGGTTTATACTTGTTGTGAATTGTTCTAAACCAATGCTTCATGCCCCCTAACTTATAAATTGATTGGCCAAAAGCACATTTGCTTGAGGACAAGCAAATACCAAGTGTAGGGATATTTGATAAGGATTTAAAACGTACACTTTTAAGGGGTCATTTAAGCCCTTAATCACTCACTTTTATATCCGTTACTGCTTAATTTCTTTCCTTTTCACTTTTTAGGTCTCTTGAAGGCAAAATGCTGTAATGATGCTTATTTGGACGAAAAGGAGTGGATATGTGAAGAAAATGAATAAAGTCAAGATCAAGACACTCAAGCTGCTGGAAGTGCACCCGACGGCGTCACAGACAAAGGGCGACGCCGTCCCTATATTTGTGACGGCTCAGGAGTGAAATTGCAATTTTGTACCTGACGGCGTCAGGCTTTGAAGAGTAGGGCGTCACGAAGACCTTTTCCCTCAGACGGCTTAGATCCAGATTCAGACGGCGTCAGAAGTTGAAGCTGACGACGTCACAACCACATCGTGACGCCGTCCCAAAGTTGACTTGGCCAATACGAAACCTAATGGCGGCGATCTGACGGCGTCACAATTAAAAGGTGACGCCGTCGCAGTTGTAACTCTATATATAGAATTCGAATTTTTAGACTTTTAGAGAGGGAGATTTGTGAAGTAAAAACCTAAAACGACTTTTTTCCGGTTTGGGCAGTATCTTAGGGTTCTCATACCCTAATTTACATCAAGATAAGTTATTTACTTCATTGATTTCATTATGTCTTCGATTGTATGTGTGTATGCTTGCATGTTTACCATGTCCGGCTAATTTACTTGTGTGTTTGCCTAGATCCATGAAACCTAGTTATTAATTATTGATTGGTTGTCTCTTATCTTAATTGTAATTGGCTTAGGATTGCAATAGGCCATCGTTGTGTTTTTAATGCTTGAGTAATCTTTGTGAACCTTAGTTTATAATCGCCTAGAGTAATTTTAGGCTAAAAATCTAAAGATAACCTTAGAGTTAGCTGATGAATCCTATAGATTTTGTAGACAATAACCTTATGGTATTCTCAAAGAGTTAGGGAGAAAAGCATACCCTACGACCTTAGAAGACACAACGCGTTAAGAATAAGGACGTGACAATTCAACCATCAATAAAAGATAACTAGGGAGTAATAGTATCTAGGTAGAAACATTTTTAAACATAATACGAGCACACATCAATAGACATAGACTTCCTCTTAGTTTAGTTAATTAGATAATTAGATAGTAGAGTAATCGGTAGAAGTACCACCCCCAAATCCAAACCCCGAGATCGTACTTTCATTTTCTAATATACAAAAAAGATAAAAAATAATCTTCCTCAACCCCAACCTTAGAGTAGTAACTTTTCACTAGCATTCCTATTCCCCTAGAGAACGATATCAATCTCGAGGCTTACCTTAATACTACACTACAACGATTAGGTTCACTGCCTAGGTGGTTGAAAAACTTGCTCGAAGTAAAGGAAGTTTCCTCTGACCCCGAACGACCGTTGTACGCTTATCTGCTAGGGAAAACAATTTTTAACGGATCCAACAAAAAAATGAATGTTATATAAAAGTAAATTAAGTTGATATATACCTTTAGAAGAGTTAGGGGGTGTTTCTTTTTTATGTTAATGAGTCTTAATGGAGAGATAGTGGTGGAGCCACATATATAATGAGAGAAAGCAAAGAGTCATCCTCCCCATTAAAACCCATTAACAAAAAGGGACCCACCCACTTAATTCAGAAAAAAAAAGAAACAACCCCTAAATGCTTACAACATCCGATATATGTCGTGGTTTTGGGGCCACTAACGATTTTAACTCCATGTTTCCTTGTGGATGAGTCAGTGGTTTTTCAATTCTTTTATATATTGTGATAGTTGTGAAGTCAACACGTGATCTATTTTTTTGGTTTATAGCTTAATAAATTGAGTTTTTTTAATCATGATTTTTGACCTTTTGGCAGATTAATTCACGGGGTTTGAATCCACTATCACATAAAATCAAACCAGGTAAAGCCCTCTCTTTTCAGAGGTTGGCGTGACCACATAAAATTGTTTGCACCTAACAGGAATTAAACTTGAGACCTCACAGATTTTAGAGTGATAATCATAAGCTTTTTTGCCATTAAACCACCCTTAAGTGGTTAATAAAATTGATGTTGTTTTAAAGAAAAAATATATACCACATCCAATATATTTATGCGGTTAAACAAATTGCATAACACTGATTCTACGGTTTATTTATTTTTATTTTTTCTTTCTGATAAATATTATTATTATTATTAAAGTAATCGATTTACAAAGAGCTACAAGGCTAATAAGCACCAAGCTGCACCGCTAGCTTTTTTTGAATTGTAAAGTCATTTTAAAAAAAAACTACATTTGTAGATCTAAATGTCATAACATTGCTATGCATAACTCACTGCAAATAGTAATCGGTGCACATTCAAACACACATATCATATCATACATACCAGATAAAACAATCTCAAAGCTGAACAATCATCCAAAGTTTTACATTTCATGAATTCGTCAATTCATTTATTTAGCAACAAAATATATATGTTGCATTGCTAGTCACACTTCTGTGACAAGTTAATTCACAAGCGAACCTTGTCACAACTTTTGCCATTAGGTCTTTTAGGGATTCTAAAATATATCATTCTGAATTGTTAGCGGGTATGGTAGTAGGTTAGTCATTGTCGGGTCAGTGTACACAGGAATATACGGCATACCCATCTGCATAGTAAAATCAAACATATTCGTATCATGAAGATGCACAAAACTTGTATCCTTGTGTTAATCTTTGGGTGTCATTTAATCGATATAACTTTGTTTGACAATTTATTACCTGCTCTTGGAGGCACTTATTTGCCGCGTTCAGTATTTCTTCCTGCAATATAGAGGCAAATGATAGTCAGGTTAATTATAGGAATCAAACAAATCACATAAATAACCATTGCAAACTCAAAAGATCTGTCAACTTCAAGTCATGTTAGACATATGTTTGGCATGAATCGCAAACACTACAATTGATCAAGCTAGACTAGTGGATCTGTTGGTAATAGACAATTTCTTGGGATGTTCTACACATCAAACTTAGACGATGATATCTATCTATAGTAACAGAAAAAGTGAATAGGATTAAGATTAACGTTTTCTCAAACATTACTTTCTTAATGTAGTCACTTTCTGAATGTAATCCATAGTAGAACCCAGATTATTACTGTCCAAATGCCCATACTTCCAAAAAAGCGACTTTAAAAAAATATACTCCATATTTCTTACTCTTGATGTTTGTGACACTTTTCATTGTGTCACCAAAAGACATTTTTCTTGTAGTGGCTTATCTGAATCAATCTATTTTCTGAATCGTTACATATGCAACGCCAAAGGCCAAATTTCTCAAGGGAGAGATTAAAATGGTTTGAGTCTCTATGATAGCAAACTCAGGCACACAGATTATTCTGCTAAAATGTAAAAAACCTTGCCCCGTCCTGTTGTCTCACACTGTGATTTTGTCTTTACAAGTTACCCTCAATACTAAAGTTTTTAAATTATCTATTTGTGTTCCAAAGCACAACACAAAGGTATATCATCCAAGGGTTCTCATGATCCTTGTGGCAGACCTAATGTCTATTAAGTACTCAAATTTAGATTTCCTTTATACGAACCTGGAGCTCCTCACATGTCCCTTCTGCTGATCAATAGACCAACATATGGGCACCAACGCACCACAATAAGGTAGCATATATAACTTAACTTGGTCTTTTTCTCGGTTACAATTTTTGTAAGGTAAAGTCTAGTGCGCTTTTAGCATTTTCAAGTTGTTGGGATCATAGTTTAGTGTCGGTTGTTTTGCTAAAGTCATATATCTGTAATGCAGTCGAGTTTTTGTTTAATCAACCATTAATTAGTCTTCTAATACATTACAGACATGAAATTTGATCTTTAAATCTTTTTCATCTTTCCATGACTCGAAGTGAAGCTAATTAGCTAGCCAAAATATATAATCCCTTCTGACCATTTATGGGCGAAGTATTAAACAAGGTTTCCGTTTTTACATTAATGATACATTATTTAAACTTATGTAACTCAAGATATACCACGATGCTTCTTGATATACAAGGATGGAAACACTCTTTGATACACATTTTAGTTATTACCTAAAATGACACTATCCCAAATCAGTGCTAATTAACCCGAAAAAAAAGAAAAAAAAGAAAAAAAAAAAGAAAACTTGAGGAAGTCTAATGTTATCTGTTGATATGGTCTTAAGGACCTCTAAGTGTTTTAGGTTAACATAGAGTCTCATACTCACAACTATTTGATTCAAGAGCTTCCCCATGTAAATTAGGACAAATCAAACAAGTTATTTTGTAAACTTTTATATTAATGATAATTTCTCAGTTTTACATCAATGGCATTTGTTGTGAGTTGTGACTATAGAAGACATAGTACAATCAATTTCTAAAGCCCATACCTTATTTTTCAGTAACTGGATTTCTTGAGCCATAATGTCCATCTGCAGAGAAACAAATTTATTGGAACATAATTTATTTTCGGCCTCCAAAGAAAACTATATAGTACAGTAATAATTAAATTTATCAAAAGGAATCAAAAGGAAGTAAACTTTGTGACAAACAAAAAGATGTCACTATTTAGTTTCCTGTGAGATCTCTTTTTGAAGAGTAGTAAAAAATCTTATTTGCTTAATAGGAAAGGGTAATCCAGTTTATACACCTTCTCTTTTTATTGATGGTGTATAAACTAAAGGTGTGTTTTTTTTTTTCCTTTAGCTAAGAGATTTGGTTCACAAATCTATTTAATATATATTTTTTTAAGTGAGACTTATTATTTTTTTTAGTTGGTCTATATCCCCAAGACAACAAATATTAACCATTCTTTGTTAAGTGATCGACTCATATAGATGTAAGACCCACATAGTCCGTTGGTTAAGGAAAAAAAAACACCCCTAAGATGGTGTATGGATCATATATTGATATTTTATAAACCAACATACCCAATAGGAAACATTCCAATTACATCGTCACTTTGAATAATAAATAAGTCGCAAAAACGTAAAAAGCTATTCCCACACAATTTTACTACTGGTCTTACGTCTCTTTTATCATTTCGTAGGTAGAATATGTAGACAACGTTAGGCACTGATTCAAATGAAATAACAGATGAAGTTTACCTTTGCTGAGCGTATGTGATACATCCAAACTTCAAGGTTATTCTCAAGAATTCGGAGTTCATCTAAAGTCATTTTTCCTGCACCACCTTCGAACATATACCTAAAAAATAAAAAATAGTAACATGTAAATATTAAATATAAATATGCTACAAGGATATGACAGATGAGAACGGAATCGTTTCCAATGAATGATACCTCAGGCCTTTCTGAAGTACGTCGATCTCATTTTTCAGCATGTTAACCTCCATTTTCGACTCCTAAAATTAAAAAAAGGTAACGTCGATAAATGCAACATACACACTACAAGTACTACAAATTCAACTTTAAAGATAGACCTAGACAGTGACACAAACAAAGTGTAACTATCTAGTCTTTACTGACACTATTTAGAAGAGTGTTTCTTAGTGTTTTACTGACACTGTTAAGAGACATTTTGTCACTGACAGACCTATTTCACACCTCTTTCTGTTTCATTATATAAAAGTCTACCTATAGTAGCTTTACCCAAATTTTTTCCTACGTGTAGGCACAGTATTTGGGCACATTTTTTTGACATGAGACCTTTAAGATCACTAGAGTTCAATGTCGATGTATTGATGATAGTTTGATTTTAGCTATAACGAACTTAGGAACATAAGACTAACAATTTACAAAGTTTTATTGAGACCAAACTCTGTATAAGTTTAATATGATGACTGATTATTTCCTAATTAATGGAAAAAAAAGTTTCACGGTTTTATATTTAGATTTACTCTAGGATTGTTTAGTTTTTGTTGGAAATTAAGTTTAAGTGAGCAATAGATATATTGCAGACAGAAAGAACTATAAAGTCGGTCATGTTAAATTCTATGCGGTTCTAGACTTGGATCTTTACAAAGTGCAAGTCTTTTTACGACAAAGTGAGAACTCAAACCATTTTATCACATATATGTGAAAACAAACTTTTTGGGAAAAGACCGTTATATGTCTTAAGTTCTGAACTAGTAAAAGTTTTTGGCCGATAAGATTTTATATCATGTACATAGCGAGTGCATGCTACGTGTAAGAGACTACTCGGAACATTTTAAGAAACCGAATCTATAATGCTCTTTAAAGTTGAAAAATACAAAAGTATGTTATCTTGAGTGTATATATATTTTTTCTAATATTCTCTTCTTGACTAAGGATCAAAGCATCTGATTCCCAAAACAATCTATAAATTTAGAGAAAAAAATGGATACAAACAGATACCACAAGTTTCTTTTCATGAGCCTGTTCCTCCACAGAGCATCGACTAGATTTCATATACTTCTCTACTAGTCCCTGCATGCTTCTGATATCACAAATGCACAAATTATGTTAATACACATTAATGCATATACCTGTGTCACAACATCAAATATGCGACATGCACACCCTTTGTCTATGTGTATAGAGATTCATAAGAGGGCAAACTAATATACAATTAAATTATTCATACAAGTTTTTGCGCTTGTTGTTCTAAAAAAAAGTGTTCACGCCTATAAACACCATACACGTAAAATGTCACTACATTTAAAATGGTAGAGGTCAATTTAATTTGTTATACTCATTTTCTCTAGCTTTCGCTTGTTTCATGCGCGACTTGGGTATAATTGGTGTTGTCTATTATTATGGCTCTACGTTCTCGTTTGTTAATTAGCTTTAATTGTGTTTGTACACACTTATTAGTCCAAGTCTTAAGTGTCCATCCATTCTTTATGCAATTACAGTATATGTGTATAACTTGCTATGTTCTTTTTTATATGTTTTTAATCCTTATAGGTTTGGATCTTTAAACCTTAAGAGGATGCTATCGAATGTGCTACTGTCTTGCTACAGTTATAAGTGTGAACAATACATATTTGGTTTTATTTGGTCTGGAGAATTACGGGCTTATATTCTTCTGTTTTTTTGGTCTGGAGAATTTGTGCACCTAATTCTCTATATGAATTTATAAACATGAATAAAAATATATAGTTGTATTACATAAGCATGTCTCAAGTTTTTCATAACATCAACATATAACGGGTTTAAACAGGTCGAGGGACATGGAAAGGTATGAAAAGTTGAGTGCACGTGTAGCCAAAGCCGCATATATATATGTAACACAAATAATTTATATAACAAAAGCATAAAGTGAGTAAATGTAGTAATGATCAAGTGAAAGTGATGTGTCAACAGTTTACTTTCACTATCATTAAGGATTTAATAACTGGCTTAATATATGCTTCTTTGATTGGCTTTTATTTTATTTTTTAAGACAAAAAAATTCGATATATAGTAAAACATTTGAGAGAATTGAAAATGATGGTTATTATTCTATATATCACTATTTTGGTAATGGGTTCTTCGTGTGTTCACTACAAGTATAACTGTTACTTCATAAATCAAAATTCATATAGGTTAATACACTTTCTTTCTTGTTAAAGGAACATAATAAGCAGGGTATAGTATATACATAGAGTGTGCATACCCGTTAGTGGCAAGCTCATACATCTTGCCATGAGCTGAGAAAATGATGAGACCGATTTCAGCATCACACAACACAGAAAGCTCCTTAGCCTTCTTGAGAAGCCCAGAACGACGCTTGCAAAAGGTCACCTGCCTATGCACCGGGTTCTCGATCCTCCTCATCTGTACCTTTCCTCTTGCCATATCGATTGTTGGGTTTCGCTTGTGGGATGATCTTGGCACTAATTTGATTTTCGTGTAAGAAAAGAGTGAGATTTTTTGTAGTCTGCTCGGTTTCGGCAGACAACCTCCCACTAGTTTGAACTAGCTTCGAGGTTGTTGCACTTTCTTCTTTGTGTTGTCTAAGTTAGCTTAGCACACATTAATTCAATTTGTGTCTTGACAACCCCTTATATACCACTATCACTCTCAAAATTTGATTCTTTTGCCATGTTCTAGCACAATGAAATAAACAAAAATAAAACAAACAAAAAGAATATTCCTCTTCTGTGATTACTTTTACAGTTCACTATACTGCTCAAAAAAGGAATCCATTGGAGGTAAAAGGTCTTTTAACTATATATTTATAATACCTTGTAGTACAAGCATGATATTCTATGAAAATGACACTAGCTATTAATCAAGCAGTATGCGTACTTAAATACAAAAGTTCTAAGTATTAGATGGTTTAGTAGGTCAAAGCTGGGTTTGTGGGCTTAGTGTTTATTAGCTTTTATGTTATTTGTGTTATAAATTTTTTTTTGACAGTTGAACATTTTTCATAATGCTGAATCAACCCACCCCCATGACATGGAGGGGGCTAACCCAGAGCGATGGTTGGTTCTCTGAACCGGGTCCCGCCACACATACTCTGGGCTAGCTGTCCGGAAGAAACAATGACATACGTCACCACAGGCATCTCATATCATCCTCGAAAGGATGAGATTTAATCCAGGCAGTTCCCCACTCTTTGTTGGGTTTCGAACCTGGGCCCATGGGGAAAACTCCCAGTGCCTCACCGCTGTGCTAGCAGGTCATTGGCATTTGTGTTATAAATAGTCAATCAATAAATGATCATATCTACGGGGTTTTTCACCTTTCTAACATGGTATCAGAGTGTGGGTTTAATCAGCTACTATGAGCCGTTGCTTCTATATCGCCTCGTCAAAACATCTATCTCAAAACTAGATCTGTCGATTATTTATTATTGTGAACTAATTTTCTCTTATTTTCTTTCTTTCTATCTATCTTTTATTTTCTTCTTGCCTTGCCGTCATGACCATCAAATATGACACCAATTTTTCTTTTCTCTTCTTTTATCGTTTCCCTTAATCTCTTTTCTTATAATGGTGATGTCATAGAATTAATACCCTTCACAATATCTATATCTTCTTTGTGTTAGTCTCTCATTATATGAGTTACAAGTTCTAAGTAGAAGATCTCAAGCGTCAAAAAGTGTAACAAGGAAAAATCAAGTTAGCACAGCTACGTTATGAAGACTTCACCAACCAATTAAATTAAGTATTAAGCTTTTACGTTTAGTTCGAGCTCTCGCGATTTTGTCACTCAAACTGCGGAGAAGTATTAGATGGTTTAGTAGGCCCGAGCCCGTTTGTGGGCTTAGGGTTTATCAGGTTTTATTTTATTTGTGTTATAAATAGTCAATTAATAAACGTTAATATCTACGGAGTTTCGCTTTTCTAACATTTATGTCTTAGATAAACACGTAAAAACTTTAGTTGCAATTTCACACAATATATTATTTTTTGGTGTCACTGTTAGACTTTTAATACATTCACAAATGACAATTTTCTTGTAGTGGTTCTTCAGCATTTTCTGAATACTGACATTGTTTGATTTACTCGGAAAAAGAACAAAGTTATTGTTTAAAATCATGGCCGTAAACACTCATTATGACAAAACTGGGCAAGTCAAAATCTGTTGCATATGGCTAATTGCTACGGATTCCGACTATAAAAAAGCTCCATTCCGACTATAAATAACTTGTTAATAAATGTCTTTTTTTTGGGTAATTTGGAAAAAAGTCGGGTGGATCTTTTTATAAGAAAAAAATGTATCTTTTTTACTATGGTGCCATTAACACATATTAGAATAGTCTGCATGTACCTATGAAATGAATTTTGACAGGTATATTCAATCGGGTTTATGTTAAAAACACTCACTTACTTTGTATGCCGCAAGCATATACAAATGTTGTGTACATGTACTTAATGGTAAGAAAAAACAAGTTAAACATGTTGCAAATTATATAATACGCATTAGCATTTTTTTTAGATATTATTAAAAGCAATATAACAAGATCAAAAATCCTAAATCAATATGAATATGAATATCATAACAAGATATTTTTTTCCTAAACTTTTAAATCCTACTCTTATCACGAATTAACAAAAGAAGATATTGTTAGGATCGTAATATTTATTGTGTTGATGATTCGGGTGGTCTTGGATGATGGAAATACATGTTAGCCATTTTAGAGAGAGAAAGGATAAGAGAGGGTGTTCTTGGTAGAGACTTGGTATAAAAAAAGTGAAAGATTAGATTAAGAAGCACCACCCCTTCCAAGGATGGAAGGGGTATTTATAGTTACAGACAATACGACCTCCTGACGGCCTGTGGATCAGGTATACAGTGGGTAAAGACCCGTCCTTCCTCCACGGTGTTACACTAAACTAAACTACGCTACAAACTAACTAATTAACTACTAAATAACGTAAATAACGACACGTCTACGAGCTAACATATGCTAGACCATAATTGGGGTGACCGACACTTTAACATGGAATTTCCAATTCCTAACAATCTCTCCCTAAGGGAGGTCACCCCATGAAATACATTTTGCATCCTAGCATTCTATCTTTGCCTTTATTTCTGAGCTCGTAGACTTTAATTCTTCAACATCTGCATCTCTGTGCTTTAGCAGTCATTCTTCATTGTCCGATTACTTTGTACTTTCAGTGGAGGTCTTTGAACTGATCCACATCTTTGATGATCTTCGAGCTTTCTTTGAGATCATCAGCCACAATAAATCTCTGGATCACCCTTTATTGTGTTGCCATCATGTGATGTTGTGGCTTTTGGACCGACATGCTCACACTTTATGGATCATGACATCTTTCCATCAGAGTAGCGGAAGCCTTACTGGTTCATGATATTTGCAGCAGCGTAGCAGAAGCATAGTATAAAAATATCTGAGCCAGGTTATGAAGATAGGCACTTGTCATGATTTCTTTAAATTAAGTGTGGATGGTGTGAGCATGCGGCATTGGATTGACTTCTTAATTCTGATCAGCTGCAACCGTCTAAATGTACCTGCAAACAACAGTTAGCAATAAAACATACGAAAGTGTCTTTGACACTTTTGTTGAATTGAGGAACACGGCCCACGGTTCCCCGTTGATCAGTACAAGTACTGCCTGTGATCGGTATAATTCGAAGAATCTCCTTGAAGGGTTTTCGCTGTTCTAGTCGTTCTCAAACCGAACGTCTCAAAGAAGACAACACCGAGTGAGTGAACCAGCGAATTGAGATTCACTGATTGATGAAAAATGATTTGAAAACAATCGCGTATTGCTTGAAGAAAGAGTTTTGCAATATGACGAAGGTTTTATGAGAAATATCAATTTTCAATCAAAAATACTTTTTGTATTTGAAAAGAGTACACATTCGATGTGCTAGAGAAAAGAAGAGATTTGCACATCAAACGGTTTTTCCAAAAGTATTTTTTTTCAATCAGAGATACTTTTTGTGTTTGAAATATGAATACACATTCGATGCGCTAGAGAAAAGAAGATTTGCACATCGAACGGTTTTTCCAAAAGTATTCGTCAATTCATTTCCTGGACCAAGGTTGATTCAATAATGAATCGCCCCATCGTTTCTATCCAGTTGTCACAAGTTTGATCTTTAGAAAAGATCTCACATGTCACCCACCAAGAGCTTGTTTGATGTTGGCTCTAGAAGGATTTCCATCTTCATCGTGAATATTTTTACATAGCACTCGGATGTTCTGGCAATACCACAAGGATAATGCGTAGGACTCTTAATATATACTCACTTTCCACATTGTGTGAAACATCAAGTCTTCATTAATTTTGTGTCCTAATGAGATATTGTGGATGATCTCTTGGCTCTAGACTCAATTGTGCACATTTGGTTCCTATGCCGGAGACTAGGGAGAGGGTCTCCTTCTTCAATATCAACAATCTCTAAGAGAAAGTCGATAGATAATGTCGGTTCTCCGTGAGAATGAAACAAGCCCTTTTAAGAGGAACTTGAGTAGCTTGGGAAGTTTAGTGCAATGCGTCACTGGGTCCATGACGTCTTGTCTTCAATACCGGCGTTACCTTAGTAACCACCAGTAGCATATGAATTGAACCCGGTTTGTTAATACAAATAAGCCGTAAAAACGTTTATTTATATTTTACGATCTTCTAATGTTTTGTCGATAACAAAAGTAAAATCATTTTAACGAAACAAATAGAGTACGTAAATAGTTTGAGTTAATAGTTTTCTAACACAATTAAGTTGTCACATAAAACACTAAAACAAGTATAAGTGTTTTTATGATTTAGATACATATGTACAACAACTAGTATTTACATATTGGGTTAAACATATACTTAAACTAAGTATACTAAAATGGGTAAAAACTAAGTGTATGCTAAAATGGGTAAATACAAGTATATACTAAATGGGTAAAATACTAGCAAATGGTTTTGACCCATAACCCATGGTTTATATATACCACTTAACCAAGTTCATTGTATCTAGAAAGAAAACCATGGATCAACCCATAACCCATGACCCATGACCCATAACCAAAAATACCCATGGGCAAAGAGGAGCGGACCACGGATTCCTAGCTTTGTGCTAGCCGGATCCCTTGTGGTAGGGATCCGTGGGATCCGGGGAACAGAAGAGAATTTTCTCTATAAATAGAGAGCCATTTCTTTATCTCTACACATGGTTTTTCACACATACTTCCCAAAGTATTCTAACCCTCTAACCTCAGATCTAAGTGATCTATGTAGTTTGTCTTTTGTTTTTGTGTGATCTACTAGGTTCCTCTTAAAGGAGAGATCACCACCTCTTGAAGACGCGCAAGCTCAAGTCCATGAGTTGCCATGCTTCGCCATCATCAAGACTACTAAGGTTCTCTTGTTGATAGTTCTTCCTTTCTCCATAGATGTTGGGTTGAAGTCATTAATGAAGAATGCCAAAAGTGTCAAGATGAAAGCATTAGTGAAAGGTGCTCATCATCCGTGTCAAAGCATTATTGAAGGATGCTAAAGGTGTCAAGACGAAGGCATTAGTGAAGGGTGCCAAACGTTGTGTCAAAAGCATTAGTGAAGGATGCTAAAGGTGTCAAGGCGAAGGCATTAGTGAAGGGTGCCAAGCGTTGTGTCAAAGGCATTAGTGAAGGATGCCAAAGGATCAAATCAAGTAGCATTTGGGAAGAATGCTTAGGTCGTATAATCGATGAGGTGCATCGTTATACATATGTGTGTTTGTTTATATACAAGGATGGTGATATCCTTGATGGTGTTGTAACAAGGAGTAGATCTCCTTAAGATTAGGTGTTGTGTCGTGAAGGTGTAGTTCACCTAAGGTGTGAAAGAACTAAGGTGCTTAGCCTAGTACCTAATAAAGGGTAGGCGACGTTGTGATAGGATTAGTTCTCCTAAGGTGTGAAAGAACTCGGTGGTTAGCCTAGCACCGTATAAAGGGTAGTCGACGTTGTGTTAGGTGTGGTTCTCCTTGGTGTGAAAGAACTTGGTATTTAGCTTTGTACCGAAAAAAGGTTTAGCGACGTTGTGAAGGCTTCTCCGCCACAAGGAGTTGGTGTAGTGCTTACGAACTCTCGAGTAGTTGACTCGGGGAGTGGAGTAGGGCAAGGAAGGTGTCCTTGTAGCCGAACCACTATAAATAACTTGTGTTGTGGTGATGTGCTTCTTACTCTTTATATTTCATTTCACGTTTATATATCCATCTATCAACGTCCAACATAAACAATCAAATGGATTGACATAAGTCGATCTAAATATTTAAAAGGAAGTTTTAAATTGGTAAAACTATTCAACCCCCCCTTCTAGTTTTCCACAATTGGCATCAGAGCTTCGTTACCAAGTTTCTTAAAGTATGTTGTACTTTAAAGACTTGATACGATCCGTGTATGTTTGAAAACTACAAAGAAGGATTTTTATTGTTGGTCATATTTTCTTTTAAATCATTTTGTTGGACATTGATAGATGATTCTAATCATTTTTGCTCTTAAGAAATCTTCGTGCTAGAATCTCTTCAAAGTCTTCATTCAAAGATTAATGAAGTCAACATTCAAGGAAGGATCTAAAAAGTAATCACAACCTATGTACACCGAGTACAAAGGATTACTTTAAAAGCTCATGAAGTATTTTTGGTATTATACCAAATCAAGAAGCATAGAGGTATGTTTTACTCTTCATTAGATAGGTTACATGAGTCCCATTTATTGTCATAAGTTATCTTTGCTTAACTAATCACTAACATCATTAGAAGTCTCTTTCGTCACCTTTAGTCTTTTTCAACATAGGGGATGATATTATTTTTTTTCCGTCAAACTAACGCCGTCATCACATATGAACCCTCGATATGTAATTCATCGAAAATCATCATTCAAAAACAATCCTCATCAAATACCTCTATTTTTTTGGGCAAGCTAATTTATAAGCCTACTACAAAAATAATACCAAACAACTCCCTTTACGTCCACATGTAGCCGGATCCCTCTAGTTGTACTAGCCGGATCCCAAATACAAAGGATCCGGGGAAGGTGGAAGCAGAACTGAGCTATCACGCTTTCAAAAATTCACCACTGATCTTTTTCCCTCTATTCACATAACACCAAAAGCGACTAAGCTCTGAATCCATCCTCATTAGCTTCCATACTCTCAAGTATCCCTTCCTAGAACATCATTGTAAGTAATTACATTAACTTGTTCTAATTTTCATCATCCTCATCCTAGGGTTTATGGTTTCTTAATTTTTTAATCAATTAATTTAATTAGGCCTCTTTTAATTAATCATGAAAAGGGGCTTTTAACAAAATCACATTGTGTTCACAACATTGTTAATACAAATCAAAACCATAAACCCATCCCAACTAACTTTACCTAATTGGAAAATTTGTATTTTTAGGACCAACCATGCCCAAAGCTACTCAACAAGATCATCATGACACCGTCCACTACCTTACTCATTACTATCGTAAAAAGAGATTGACCAAAACCGTAGTAAAATTTTCAAAATCCTTGTAAAACGACTTATCCACAAAGGTCGTGTAGTCAAGGAATGTTTCCTTGAAGATACCGACATTCGTCAAGTTTTCTCGAAAATCAACTTTGATTGTCTCCTTGACATAGATGAACAAATTTGTTCGGTTTTCATTTTTGAATTTTACAAAAGCTTTAGGATCATTCGAAACGTCGATGATAGCATTTCAATCACTTTCATCATCAATAAACAAAACTTCACTCTTCCTCTCAACACCTTTGCTCAAATTCTTCGCATTCCTTGTGAAAGAATTTGTATGTACTCTCAAGATTGGGCAATTAACGCTCAAAACCTTGCACTTGATCCTAAGCCTCTCTATAACACTCCTATTGATGAACCCGAAACCATCCGAGACACTATTTTCAAAATAAGAACCGACCAATCCCGCTTCGACCGAAACAAGAAGCTCATTCACCGTAATCCCTTTCAAATGGAACTTTCCGAAATGCACCCCATGTTTAGAAAATGGGAAGAAATCCTTAGGGAAAATGTCATTAGTCTAGTTGGAAACAAAGATCATCCAAACGCATGTCTCGTGCAAATGATCTATTGTCTTATCTATCAAAGGCCATTTAATCTTGCCTATTACATGGTAAGGAGAATGGCAGGGGTATTCAAAGTTTCCAACATGGTACTTCCGTATGGTATGCTCCTAACACGACTTTGTAAGTATGTTGGTACATTGCAACCATCTCCTATCAACGATGATCATTATCTTTCCGACCCCGTCATGGTACCTCTTACCAAACGACCCTCTAAACGGTTCACGGTCAATAGAGAGCAACCGGAAGCTCTCTCGGACTCCTCGGCCGATGAAGAAGAAGAAGATGAAGAAGATGTCGACCCCGTAGCCAACATCAAATGGGAAATCCTTGAATACCACAAACAACTTCCGACCATTCCAAACGAGACCAAAAATTTGATTGGTTGCAGAACCGTCAAGTTTATCACACAAGTCAACCACTTGTGAATGGTCAACCGTAATAAAATTAAAACAGTCTAAAACCAATGCAATTTCCCTTGGGATATAGTGGATTCCCGGGTCGTTAAGTCCCACGGAGGATTAATGGTGTTTAAAACGTTCAGATTGAATGGGAAAAGGTGATGATTTGGAATAATTATACCTAAAGGAAAAGTTTGTAAATTACAGGTGCTTAAATGCAAATTAAAGAAAATCAAAAAGCTAGATTATATTAAATAAACGCTATCACTATTTTTAAAGTTGAATTCTCTTGATTTATAAAACAAAATAACTTAAATAAACTATTTTAATTAAAGCGTAAACCTAAATTATCTAAAAGCGTGACCTAGAATGAAAACGTGCGTTATATATAAAAATTACAGCGGCGTGAGCAAAAAAAAAAAAACGTAAAATTTGTAAAATAAAAGTCCTACGAGTGTAAAACAATTTTCTTACTTACTATATGACAAAAGAAAATTTTAGAAAAAAAAAAATTTATATATATATTTTTTTACTTTTATATTTTTATTATGAATTAAATACTATTTTAAACTAATTAAATGATTAAAAATACTAAAACTATTCAGAAAATTCTGAAACTTTTTTATAAAATACTTTATAACAATACAAAACTAAGAAAAATACAAAAGGTGTGAAAGCTTGTTTTAATAAGCTGTAAATAAGCTAATGAACTCGTATAAGCTAAATAGACAAAAAAAGGTTAAGTATTAAATTATGCAAAGTATAACCAGTCAAAGACCCAAGGGCAACTGGTAGCGTGTGTATGTGGTGAGCTGGGTGGCGAGGTTCGAATCCCAGAATGGACTTTTTATTTTATTTTCTTTTGGACTTTTTCTTTTGAAACTAATTAAGCACAATGAAATAAGCAAATTTCAAAACTAGAATTTTTTATAAAAACCACTAATAAGCTCAGAATAAGCTTATGATTACTTAACGATTAGCAAGAAATGGAAAAAGCACAAGGATAAGCCAAATGGCTTATAAGCTAATCAATAAGCAAAAGGTGAACTGAAAATAAGCTAGACAAATGGTAATAAGCTAAAATGACAACTGAATAAGCACAATAACTAAGAAATAAGCACTGAACAAAATCCAAATAAGCACAAGCTTAAGCTGTTGCCTTTAGGGCTTTTGGGGTTTCTAGGCACTTTCTAGCTTAAATTTTAGCACTTTAATAAGCTAAGAAATGAAAAAGAACACTGGAATTAACAAGTTAACCAACTAAGCTTTCCAAAAAGCTAAAGCTCTCACTGTGGTGTTCACCGATGAGCTTTTAATTAACTTATGAAAAAGTTTATAAACACTGACTAATCATTTTACTAGGTGAAATAGACAAAACAAAAAGCTACTTGCAGGCTTATTAGATAAGCTGAAAAGTGAAATATAAGCTTTGGAATAGAAAGACAGCTAGGTTAGCTTTCCAATAAGCTAAGATACACAAGTTTAAGCTAGCTAATGAGCTTTTTATGAGCTTGTGAAAATGGTAGGCTCAACTATGCACGAGGCACTTTTTCAGACAAGGTGTTCAAAATAAGCTAGAAATTAAGCAGTTTAATAAGCTAATTAGAAATTATAAAAAATACTAGGATAAAGATGAGCAACTAAATTTTAATATTCTAAAAGCTCAAATCTTGAAAATTTGAAATTAAGTCCTATAGAAAATTGTTTATTTTATTCAAAAACTGCTAAAATGAAAATTTTGACTTTTTAAATTACACTATTAGGTTGACTATTATGAACTTTAAATCAAATCTACTCACTGATTATGATATATTAAGCTATAATAAGATATAATTAAGCTAGATTAACAAGTTTTAAGCTAATATGATGAGATTGACAAGCTAAAACCTTAACAGTTAACAAACTAAGTGAGATTAAAGAGTATTTTGACTTTTTAACAAATGAGAACTGGTTTTTAATGTTGAACTGAGTTATTTAGACCTAGTGTGACAAACAACAAACAAGAACACTGTCTTGAATACCCTTTATCACAGTTAACAAATCAAAACCAAACAACCTTTATCTTAACTGTTTTGAAGCTTTTAACACTAAAAGGTTTTAAACAAAGAAAGCTATAAATTAACTTATATTAACTATGTTTAGATAGGATTAAACTAAAATTAACAAGAATTAACCACTAATACTAAGAATTGCAAATTATGAGAAAATTGCTTACAAACTGTGTTCATGCACAAGACAGAGAACCAAAAGCTGATAACACAACCTATAGCTTCCCAAGAAGCTCTAAACCCAAGGCAATCCAATATCAACCTGCTCCGACTTCTTGATCTTCATCTCCATGGATTTTTGATTTTTCAACATTTTTTTAGTATTTTTGGTGATTTTTTAGTTTTACTTCTAAACTGATTTTAAGGTTACTAAAAGCTTTAATAAGCTTTCTGAGGAGCTTATATGGGCTTATGAGTCCAAATTAACAACTAAAAACAACATTCGAACTACCATGAGAATTTTAAACTTGAAACTTTGCATAAACTTGAAATGGAACTTAACACTGAAATTGATGTTCACAAAAGCTTTATTATACACTAAAGACTTGAAATACAAAGCTTGAAAGCTAAAACATGCACTGGAATTTAAAAATTACTAACAACGACTAAGATATTTAAAAATTACACTCGATAATCTTCACATTGCTCCTCTCTTGCTTTATAATGATCTCTTTAGACTTCTTGTCGACCTCTGCTCATTTCCCACTTATTCCATAGGCCATTGGATGCATTGAATTCATCATAATCGTCCATGTGGAATTTTGCGCAAATATCTTTGAGCAGGTTTTCTCAATTAATGAAGTTTGGGAGGATGTGGAGGTGGAAGAGAGTTGGTAAACAGGTGTAGAGTGAGGTGGAAAGGTGGTGATGAGGTGGTGAAACCACCCTGGTTTCTGGTTTTGGAATTGCAGGTGTGGGAGAGGAGAGTGAACAGTGGTGGCGGTATTTTTAAAAACATGGGTTTGGGCTTGGTGTTGGGCTGGCATGGATTTGGATATATTATTTTGGGTTGGGTTTTAATAATTAAAAGGGTCCGTTTGTTGTAGCTTATAAACACAAGGACCAATCTTGTAATTTCGGATTTTTAAGGGACTGATCTTGCCCATTTTCCAAAGTTATCACAAGGACCTATCCTGCCATTTATGAATAGTTCAAGGACCAATTTTGCATAAAATTCCAATTTTATAAATCCAAGGACTATTTTTGACATTTTTCAAAGTTTAGGGACCAAAGTTGTCATTTTGCAATTTTAAACTTTAAAGGACAATTTCTTACAACTTGTGAATCCCAAGGACCTTTTATGACTTTTATAAGTTTTGGAATGACCAGGGACTAGATTTGACAACTTTTGAAACTTGGGGGACTAAAACTGCTTATTATGCAAACTTGATCGTTTTCACGATTTTGGTATTTTTGCATTTAAAACACATAAAACACTTATTTGTGATATTTTCATCATTTTGATGCATTCTACGAGTGTTTTGGATGTTTTGGCATTCTAAACGGTACAAAAATGATGAGTATTTAGACACTCATCAATCCCCACACTAAGATATTGCTAGCCCCTAGCAATCTTTTGAGAAAAATTAATGGATTTCATCTCTTTACCAAAAGCCATTACTTATGGAGTAGCCAATTGTTTCAGTTCAAGTAAGAACCTTGGCACAATGATAACCAAATGATTTTTAGCAAATCATAAGCTGAACGGAGTTTGATTTGTCTTTACAGAAGCCGTTTATACGGACTAGCCATAACTCTTAGATAAATTATCAATATTATCTTTGGTGAGCGATTACCAATTATGGTTTTCCAACTGCCTTTACCACAAGCCATAAACTTGCGGGCTAGCCAACTCTTCACTAATTAAAGATATGGTGAGTTGAACACCATACAATTTTAGGCAAATTGCAAGCCATATAAACGGATTTGAGATATCTTTACCAAAGCCGTTTGCTCTGGATTAGCCAATCCTTATGTGGGTTAGACATGGCGGACTGATTACCATTTCTTTGAGTAAGTGTAAAACACTTACTCCAAAAAAATTGGCCAAAATGGGAAATTGGGTGGTATAATTACATGATAAAATTTGTGAGAATTCCCCCTCACACTAGAAATGAATATTGCCCTCAATATTCAAAGTACCCGTGTTATGCCGAAACTTAGAACGTAAAAGGGAAATATTACGGCCATTATTTTATTTTTGATATATACACATATTTTTTATTTTTATTTTATATGAAACTTTATATATACAGTGAGGGGCAACTCCCCACACTAGGGTGGTAGAAAGTAGAAAGAAGTCAGAAATATGGGTGAAAACCCATATGGTGTGCTACTCTGTTTTTGATTACGAGTCAGCTAGCTTGACTCGATCCCCGCATTCATTGGTTCATGGGGAATGTTTGTAGATCTGGGACAACCAAGGGTGGAATGTCCTCTCCAAAATAGTGTTTTAATCGATGACCATTCACTTTAAAATTTGGACCATCGGGTTGAGATAACTCAATAGTTCCATAAGGAAATACTTTAGTGATGGTGAATGGTTCGGACCAGCGGGATTTTAGTTTTTCCGAGAAAATCTTCAATCTTGAATTGAAAAGAAGGACTCGATCACCGACGTTGAAAGCGCGGTTCTTGATTTTAGAGTCATGAATCTTCTTTGTCTTTTGTTTGTAGATCAAAGAGTTCTCGTATGCTTGATCACGGAGTTCATTTAATTCATTCATTTGAACTTTTCTGTGATCACCAGCTGTCTGAATATCGAAGTTGGCATGTTTCAAGGCCCAGTATGCTTTGTGCTCTAGCTCAATTGGTAGATGACACGCCTTTCCGTACACAAGCTTGTATGGAGTACACTCGATGGGTGTTTTATAATTGTACGGAAGGCCCGAGTGCGTCATCTAGCTTATCCGACCAAGGATGCACGGTTTTCACCTACTTGTCCTTTCAATTCTTTTATACCACGGTTGGAAACTTCCACTTGCCCACTTGTTTGTGGGTGGTATGCGATAGAGGCGGTGGGTTACACCATACTTTTGCATGACTCTATCAAATTGGTCATTGCGGAAATGCGTACCACGATCACTAATTATAGCTCGTGGAGTTCCAAACCTAGCAAAAAGAGATTTTAAGAATTTCACAACAATTCGGGCATCATTGGTAGGTAAAGCTTTCGCTTCAACCCATTTTGACAAATAGTCAACAACCACAAGTATGTATTTGTTTCCTCGAGATGATGGAAATGGCCCCATAAAGTCAATGCCCCAGATGTCAAAGATCTCACATACTTGAATGGCGTTTTGCGGCATTTCATTTCTTTGTGAGATATTTCCGTGACGTTGACAAGCGTCACATGTTTTGACAAATTCATGGGCATCCTTGTAAATAGTGGGCCAATAAAACCCGGAATCAAACACCTTCTTGGCGGTGTAGTTGGGACTATGATGGCCCCGGTGGGTCGGCATGGCAAGCTTTGAGAATGTCCATAGCTTTCTGTCCATAAACACACCGTCGGATGACTTGATCCGCACAGATTTTGAATAAGTAGGGGTCGTCCCCGAAGTAATGTTTAACATCTTTGAAGAATTTGTTCTTCTGTTGGGTCGACATTCCTTTCACTATGAAGTTACTCGCATGGTAATTTGCTTGGTCGGCAAACCATGGGGTAGTAGAGTCTCCACGAAAAGAAACGCATTGAGTGTCTCGAGAGGAAATGTTTCATTTATTTCTTTTTTCTTGAAAACATCTTGGTGAGGGTTTTCTAGGCGTGACATATGATCGGCGGATTCTCGGCTCCTTTTTATCACGTATAATGATATCAAATTCTTGCAGAAGGAGAACCCAACGGAGCAATCTCGGCTTTGCATCTTGTTTTGCAAAGAGATATTTGAGAGCCGAGTGATCCGTATACACCTCGCATTTGGTCAAGATTAAGTATGGCCGAAACTTCTCAAATGCATACACCACGGCTAGTAGCTCTTTTTCCGTGGTGGTGTAATGGGTTTGAGCTTCAGTCATAGTCTTACTTGCGTAGTGGATAGGCTGAAAATGCTTGGATCTACGTTGCCCTAGGATTGCACCGATAGCAAAATCACTTGCATCGCACATGAGCTCAAAAGGCAAGTCCCAGTCGGGGGCAACAAGAATGGGTGCTTTAGTAAGCTTTTTCTTTAATGTTTCAAAAGCTTTGATGCACTCGGGTGAGAAGATAAAAAGAGCATCTTTTTCAAGAAGATGGGTCATAGGCCGGGCGATTTTAGAAAAATCTTGTATGAATCTGCGATAAAAATCGGCATGACCTAAAAAACTCCTAATACCTTTGACGGTAGTAGGATGAGGCAATTTAGCAATAACATCGACTTTTGCTCTATCGACCTCGATCCCATTTTTGGAAATCTTATGGCCAAGGACTATGCCTTCTTTGACCATAAAGTGACTCTTCTCCCAATTTAGACAAAGATTGGTGTCTTCACACCGTTTTAGCATTTTATCTAAATGGGAGAGACATGTTTGAAACGAGTCCCCAATGACCGAGAAGTCATCCATAAACACCTCCATTGTTTCCCCGATCATGTCGTGGAAAATGGCCATCATACATCGTTGGAGCGTGCCGGGGAGCATTACATAGGCCAAAAGGCATACGTCTGTAGGCAAAAGTTCCGTATGGGCAGGTGAATGTGGTCTTTTCTTGATCCTGTGGATCAATGGGGATCTGAAAATAACCCGAGAAACCATCAAGGAAACAATAGTATTCGTTCCCTGCTAATCTCTCAAGCATTTGGTCCATGAAGGGTAGAGGAAAATGGTCTTTTCGGGTGGCGTCATTCAACTTATGATAGTCAATTCACACACGCCATCCCGTTACCAGCCGAGTTGGAATTAACTCGTTATTTTCATTTGTGACAACAGTTATGCCACCCTTTTTAGGAACACAATGAATTGGGCTAACCCAAGGACTATCTGAGATCGGGTAAATTAATCCTGCATCAAGAATTTTGAGAACCTCTTGTTTAATAACCTCATGAATCTTAGGATTCACCCTTCTCTGATGTTGGACTGCTGGCTTGAAGTCATCCTCCATCAAGATTTTGTGAGTGCAAAACTCAGGGTTGATACCCTTAATGTCGGAGAGTTTCCAAGCAATTGCTTGCTTGTGTGACTTCAAGACCTTTATGAGAGCAGTCTTTTCATCTTTACTCAAATCTCGAGCAATAATGACGGGTAATTTATCATCACCCTCAAGAAATGCATACTCGAGATGAGGTGGTAAGTCCTTAAGTTCGACTTCAGGAAATTCTTCAGTTTTCTCAACTGACTTGACTTCCTTGTTATGAAGCTCGACGGGAGGGAGTGGAGATGGATCATCATTAAGCAACTTCTCAATGAGAAGAATATCTCCCTCGATGTCAATTGGAGCGTGATCAATTTCCCATGGAACTGAATCACTAGACAAGTATGCTTCAATCTCTTCCAAGATGAAGTCACTTTCCTCAAATGGAGTGAGAGAAGGAGTAGAATTGGCAATGATGGGTTGAGATGAATGAGTGAGATTATCACTCGAAGAATTATGATCATAACCAAGAACTTCTTGAGAGTACTCTTCAGAAGCAACATCAATGATATCTATCCGGTTAACCGACTCAGAATCATAGTTTGCGGAGTACCTCGAAGTTTGATCAAGGTTAAAGGTGACAGCTTTATTACCCACACGTAATGTGATTTCTTGCTCAAATACATCAATGAGAGCACGGCCCGTTCTCCGGAATCCTCGTCCAACAATGAGAGGAACCCGTGGATCAGCATCGAAATCAACAACTACAAAGTCAGCTGGAAAATGGAACTTTCCTACTTTCACGAATACGTCCTCGGCAATGCCAAGTGGACGGGATATTGTACGATCTGCAAGCTCGAGAGTCATGCATGTAGGAGTAAGATCCGGAAGAGAAAGTTTCTTCCATACTGAATAAGGCATCAGATTGATGCTTGCACCAAGATCGGCTAAGGTAAAGCATTCAACCATCCCTGGAAATGCACAAGGTAAGAGAAATTTTCCAGGATCTCCAAGCTTCTCGGGAAGCTTTTACAAGATAACTGCAGAGCAATTCTCGTTCAGAGGAGTTTTTGCCATCTCAAACAGTTTTTCCTTGTTGCTTAACATGTGTTTGAGAGTTGATGCAAACTTGGGCATCAGCATGATAGCATCCACAAAGCTTATGTCAAAATGTAGTTCTTGGAAAATTTGAAAAAAATTGTCCATTTGATGACTTGCTTTTTCGCGGAGCTTTGCTCATTCAAACGTGATGGGTAAGGAATAGAAGATTTGGATTTGGGGTTTTCAACGGGAAATACTGGAGGTTCAAAACAACTCTGGATTGGATTTGGGTTTCGGGACAACTTGAGGATGGACATCGTTGGTACCTCCGTTATTAGTAGGAAGTTCCTTGTCCTTTGTCGCCTCGGGTTCACTTTCCACTACCTTTGGGAGAGAAGAAGAAGAGGTAGTAGGAATAGCGGGTCCATTGTATGAAACACCACTTCTGGTTGTGATCGCCTTTGCATCGCCCCTCGGGTTAGCGATCGTGTTGCTCGGAAGTTTTCCTGAGCCCGAGGGTTGATCATTTAAAGACTTCTTAATGTCAGAAATCTGGCTAACCAACAACCTGTTCATTTCATCTTGGGATTTCATGAATTGCTTCAATAGCTCATCAGATGATGGTCCAGTTGGAACAATGGCTTGAGTTTGATTAGGAAAATTCTGGCCTCTATTGTTCAAATTAGGGCCTTGATTTTGAAAATTTCCTTGGTTAGGATTCATATTCCCATGAAATTGATTCCCTCGATTGAAATTGTTTTGATTAAAGTTTCCTTGATGTTGGAAACCTTGATTTGGTTCGGGATAGAAATTACCTTGGTTTTGATAACCTTGGTTCATTCTAGGTTGGTTCGATTCGGTTTTGTATGTTAGGATTCTGGTTAAAACCGGGTGGTCCCTGATAAGTATTAGCACGGTAGTTTGGTTCATTTTGAGGACGGTATTGATTACCTCCCTGATGAGAAGTACCGGCTATAGCATTGGCTTCAAATGGACTACCATCGGTGGCAGTACAGTTGTAGTATGCATGAGGGCCACCACAAGTAACACAGACCTCGACTTTCTTCACTTCACCATGTGATGGTGTCTGTGTGAAAGTGACTTTCTTTTGGTTTGCAAGAACCAAAGCCTGAACAATATCTGTGAGTTTGTCAATCTTAGCATCGGTGCTAGATGTACTCACGTGAGATGAAGTAGAAGGTCCTGCATTAGACTGAGACTGATATGTCTTTGTTCGGAAAGGGCGGACCTGGGACTTGTTTTCTATAATTTGCAAGGCTTCTTTTGTGGTCTTGCTCAGGAAATTACCTCCCGCGGAGGCATTTAAAGAGTCTTGGTTAGTTTGGTTCAGACCATTGTAGAAAGTATCCATTTGCATTAACTCGGTAAAACCATGATGCCGACACTTTCGGAGCAACTCTTTGTAACGATCCCATGCCTCACCGAATGATTCATCAAATCTTTGAGAGAATTTCATTATCTCATTCTTAAGACTTGTAGTTCGGGATGGTGGATAGAATTCGTTAACAAACTTAGTGACT
Source organism: Chrysanthemum makinoi (assembly GCA_910596185.1). NCBI lineage: Eukaryota > Viridiplantae > Streptophyta > Magnoliopsida > Asterales > Asteraceae > Chrysanthemum > Chrysanthemum makinoi. The sequence goes on from OU343220.1 coordinate 230,767,601, forward strand.
AAATCCTCCCATGTCTCAATGGAACGAGGGGGTTGTTTCTCAAGCCAATTCCGGGCTTGTCCCTCTAGAGAGAATGGGAACAGAAGAAGCTTAATTGCTTCATGTGGGACATTCTTGTATTTGATGGTAGATGCAATCTTGTTGAACCATCGAATATGTGCATGAGGATCATCCCGCTCAAAACCATAAAATTGGCTTTGGGTTACAAGATTAAGCAACCCGGTTTTGAGCTCGAAGGTATCAGCCACGATGGCTGGGACAATAATGGCATCTCCGTAACCCTCGATGGGTGCTTGGAGAAGCTCATTCATCGGTTTATCTTCTGCCATTATGACAGGGGGTGGTGGTGCTAGACGTTCCTCAGTCACGGCTGAAGGAGCAGAACGTCCTCTACGTCTACGCGGAATATTTGCAAGCTCTGAAAGTGGACTTGTGGAGCTGGAAGAACGAGTGCGCATGCACTAAGTTTAAAAATCAGTTTCCAAAAACAAATGCGAGGCAAAACGACAAGTGAACTTAAACCAATAATCACAAATGAAATGGCTTCTTTGAAAAAGGTACACCAAATCACAAGGACACAAAGGCAAGTTTTGATCTGTAAGATTGGGAACTTATTAATGTTCACACCCCCAGTTGGTAGGTGTTCTGCCTTGGTTTGCGGTGGTTGATTTTTATGTATTAAGTACCACTAAAAAGACGTAGGTATGGATTTGTGCTAAGGGTTTAAAAACTTTTGGAAAATATTTTTGGTATCGTCTCGTTTAACCAAATCGTACCTCTTTAAGAATCACCTTAAAGAAAATACAAGATAGAAAACGTTACGAATGTTTTGTTGTTTTATATTTTTTTGGTGTTGTTAACACTTTAGGAAAAGTGTTAATGAACTTTTTTATAACTTTACAAAAAAACTGTTTACAAAAGGTGGTATATGTGCAAGAATGGGTCTGAGAATGCTTAAAACACGCTAAAGCCTCCCCGGCAGCGGCGCCAAAATTTGATTGGTTGCAGAACCGTCAAGTTTATCACACAAGTCAACCACTTGTGAATGGTCAACCGTAATAAAATTAAAACAGTCTAAAACCAATGCAATTTCCCTTGGAATATAGTGGATTCCCGGGTCGTTAAGTCCCACGGAGGATTAATGGTGTTTAAAAACGTTCAGATTGAATGGGAAAAGGTGATGATTTGGAATAATTATACCTAAAGAAAATTTTTGTAAATTACAGGTGCTTAAATGCAAATTAAAGAAAATCAAAAAGCTAGATTATATTAAATAAACGCTATCACTATTTTTAAAGTTGAATTCTCTTGATTTATAAAACAAAATAACTTAAATAAACTATTTTAATTAAAGCGTAAACCTAAATTATCTAAAAACGTGACCTAGAATGAAAACGAGCGTTATATATAAAAATTACGCGAGCGCGCAGAAAAAAACGTAAAATTTGTAAAATAAAAGTCCTACGAGTGTAAAAACAATTTTCTTACTTACTATATGACAAAAGAAAATTTTAGAAAAAAAAAAAAATTTATATATATATATTTTTTTATCTTTTATATTTTTTATTATGAATTAAATACTATTTTAAACTAATTAAATGATTAAAAATACTAAAACTATTCAGAAAATTCTGAAACTTTTTTATAAAATACTTTATAACAATACAAAACTAAGAAAAATACAAAAGGTGTGAAAGCTTGTTTTAATAAGCTGTAAATAAGCTAATGAACTCGTATAAGCTAAATAGACAAAAAAAGGTTAAGTATTAAATTATGCAAAGTATAACCAGTCAAAGACCCAAGGGCAACTGGTAGCGTGTGTGTGTGGTGAGCTGGGTGGCCAGGGTTCGAATCCCAGCAATGGCTTTTTTTATTTTTATTTCTTTTTGGACTTTTTCTTTTTGAAACTAATTAAGCACAATGAAATAAGCAAATTTCAAAACTAGAATTTTTTTATAAAAACCACTAATAAGCTCAGAATAAGCTTATGATTACTTAACAGTTAGCAAGAAATGGAAAAAGCACAAGGATAAGCCAAATGGCTTATAAGCTAATCAATAAGCAAAAGGTGAACTGAAAATAAGCTAGACAAATGGTAATAAGCTAAAATGACAACTGAATAAGCACAATAACTAAGAAATAAGCACTGAACAAAATCCAAATAAGCACAAGCTTAACTGTTGCACAGGGCTTTTTGGGGTTTCTAGGCACTTTCTAGCTTAAATTTAAGCACTTTAATAAGCTAAGAAATGAAAAAGAACACTGGAATTAACAAGTTAACCAAATAAGCTTTCCAAAAAGCTAAAGCTCTCACTGTGGTGTTCACTGATGAGCTTTTAATTAACTTATGAAAAAGTTTATAAACACTGACTAATCATTTTACTAGGTGAAATAGACAAAACAAAAAGCTACTTGCAGGCTTATTAGATAAGCTGAAAAGTGAAATATAAGCTTTGGAATAGAAAGACAACTAGGTTAGCTTTCCAATAAGCTAAGATACACAAGTTTAAGCTAGTTAATGAGCTTTTTATGAGCTTGTGAAAATGGTAGGCTCAACTGTGCACAGGGCACTTTTTCAGACAAGGTGTTCAAAATAAGCTAGAAATTAAGCAGTTTAATAAGCTAATTAGAAATTATAAAAAATACTAGGATAAAGATGAGCAACTAAATTTTAATATTCTAAAAGCTCAAATCTTGAAAGCTGAAATTAAGTCCTATAGAAAATTGTTTATTTTATTCAAAAACTGCTAAAATGAAAAATTTGACTTTTTTAAATTACACTATTAGGTTGACTATTATGAACTTTAAATCAAATCTACTCACTGATTATGATATATTAAGCTATAATAAGATATAATTAAGCTAGATTAACAAGTTTTAAGCTAATATGATGAGATTGACAAGCTAAAACCTTAACAGTTAACAAACTAAGTGAGATTAAAGAGTATTTTGACTTTTTAACAAATGAGAACTGGTTTTTAATGTTGAACTGAGTTATTTAGACCTAGTGTGACAAACAACAAACAAGAACACTGTCTTGAATACCCTTTATCACAGTTAACAAATCAAAACCAAACAACCTTTATCTTAACTGTTTTGAAGCTTTTAACACTAAAAAGGTTTTAAACAAAGAAAGCTATAAATTAACTTATATTAACTATGTTTAGACAGGATTAAACTAAAATTAACAAGAATTAACCACTAATACTAAGAATTGCAAATTATGAGAAAATTGCTTACAAACTGTGTTCATGCACAAGACAGGGAACCAAAAGCTGATAACACAACCTATAGCTTCCCAAGAAGCTCTAAACCCAAGGCAATCCAATATCAACCCTGCTCCAGCTTCTTGATCTTCATCTCCATGGATTTTTGATTTTTCAACATTTTTTTAGTATTTTTGGTGATTTTTTTTTAGTTTTACTTCTAAACTGATTTTAAGGTTACTAAAAGCTTTAATAAGCTTTCTGAGGAGCTTATATGGGCTTATGAGTCCAAATTAACAACTAAAAACAACATTCGAACTACCATGAGATTTTTAAACTTGAAACTTTGCATAAACTTGAAATGGAACTTAACACTGAAATTGATGTTCACAAAAGCTTTATTATACACTAAAGACTTGAAATACAAAGCTTGAAAGCTAAAACATGCACTGGAATTTAAAAATTACTAACAACGACTAAGATATTTAAAAATTACACTCGATAATCTTCACATTGCTCCTCTCTTGCTTTATAATGATCTCTTTAGACTTCTTGTCGACCTCTGATCATTTCCCACTTATTTCCAGCCATTGGATGCATTGAATTCATCATAATCGTCCATGTAGAATTTTGGCGCCAAATATCTTTGAGCAGGTTTTCTCAATTAATGAAGTTTGGGAGGATGTGGAGGTGGAAGAGAGTTGGTAAACAGGTGTAGAGTGAGGTGGAAAGGTGGTGGTGAGGTGGTGAAACCACCCTGGTTTCTGGTTTTGGAATTGCAGGTGTGGGAGAGGAGAGTGAACAGTGGTGGCGGTATTTTTAAAAACATGGGTTTGGGCTTGGTGTTGGGCTGGCATGAATTTGGATATATTATTTTGGTTGGTTTTAATAATTAAAAGGGTCCGTTTGTTGTAGCTTATAAACACAAGGACCAATCTTGTAATTTCGGATTTTTAAGGGACTGATCTTGCCCATTTTCCAAAGTTATCACAAGGACCTATCCTGCCATTTATGAATAGTTCAAGGACCAATTTTGCATAAAATTCCAATTTTATAAATCCAAGGACTATTTTTGACATTTTTCAAAGTTTAGGGACCAAAGTTGTCATTTTGCAATTTTAAACTTTAAAGGACAATTTCTTACAACTTGTGAATCCCAAGGACCTTTTATGACTTTTTATAAGTTTTGGAATGACCAGGGACTAGATTTGACAACTTTTGAAACTTGGTGGACTAAAACTGCCAATTATGCAAACTTGATACGTTTTTCACCTGATTTTGGTATTTTTGCATTTAAAACACATAAAACACTTATTTGTGATATTTTTATCATTTTGATGCATTTCTGAGTGTTTTCAGATGTTTTTGGCATTCTAAACGGTACAAAAATGATGAGTATTTAGACACTCATCAACCGCGGAATTTAAGCAATTGAGGGGCATGATTCAAAACCTCGCATTCAACCTCACTAAGCCGTCAAAAAGGAAAAGAAAGGATTGACGAAAGAGACAATAGGATTGTGCTTGTTTTCTTTATCATATGTTTAAATGATTACATTTTAGCTCTTTCGGTTTATGATTACTTGGATATTGTCTTTAACTAGTGTTTTGTGATAAACATGCTTGTTTCTACTGTTTATCTGTGGATTTACTAGTGTGCATAAACTGCGCATCATTTCTGTGTTGGTTCTGATCTGCAGATGCCGGATCCCTAGGATTAGCCTAGCCGAATCCCTCCCTTGAGGGAACCGTGGGATCTGTGACATCAAATCAGCAATACAGCATTCAATACATCAAAACTGCTTTCTAGATAACATCACATTAGCTTAGCATATGATTTTAGAACCCAACTAAGTCCACTTCTAGGATGAGAAAGGCTTAGACTCACTAAAGGCTTACTTAAGATCTTAGTCTTATTTTATCAACACATCTAAACTCACCATATTTCCGCTTCGACTACTCACAAACTATTTCTCACCTCTCAAAACACTTAAGAAGATAAGCTAAGCAATTTTAGGAAATTACTTCTAGTCATTTATATCTCAAAGATAAGACAAAAATTAGTTTTTCAATTTTTGTAGTTTTTAAGAATTTTTCTTAAATATCACCTCAAGCCTAAATCTGATCACTAGGATCATTTTTTTATGACTTGACACCCTCATAACTCTTAATGTTATCCTTAGACAACCATTGGTAGTCGTCTTGTCCCATCCCCTTTCCATAAAAAGCAATCATTTGCTACAACACTTATTACCTCTAATCATTCAAGTACCCTTTCATCCTAAACCTTTAGGAAAACTAAAACATTCAAAATAAGATAGGCTTTAGCTCCTAGAAACCTCATTTCAAACCTGTCATAACTGCTGAGAGCCGGATCCCTAGGATTAGCCTAGCCGGATCCCTTCAAGGAAGGAACCGTGGGATCTGTGTGACAGTTTATGTCAAACATAGCTAAAACAATCATTTCAACTCATCTTCCTAACTCAAACACTCCATTCCATCTTAAATGAGTTCCTAGATCAGTGAAACTCTGAATCTCAACCTTGCGCATGTTGATCATCACACTACCAAGGACATTAGTGGATTAAGTCTTAAATGCAAATTGCCAAGATCTTTCCTTTATAAGCCATAGAACACTTTAGTCATCAAACACCATTACTTATAGTTAAGACTTCCAACAGCTAGAGACTTCAAACTGAGTCAAAAACCTTGAAATCCATTAATAATAATGATTGCATCTAAGCCCTGTCTGTTCACCGGATCCCTGGTTCTTAACCAGGCGGATCCCTGCTGAGAGGGATCCGCGGGATCCGTAAGTACAGAAAGCAAAAATCAACTTCCATATTCAAAACACCTCTTGGTTTTCTAAACCACCTTTAGAATTCATTAATTATCCTCCTAGAACTGATCAAAACCCCAAGAGCATGCCTATTCCTCTAAGTGGTCAATAATTTAATTTTTCTCATTCAAATCATCCTTCAATAATCCAAATAATCTTAGGATTAAAACCATCACTCTCAATCACATCCAAGAAGTTCTTACTTGTACCATCATCACCATGACTAAAGCCCCTAGTGCTAACTCATCCACTCAAAGACCACCCAAGAAGATCACTAGAATCACACAAGAAGTTTCCTCAACCGGATCATCTTCGGTTAAGTCCACCAATGGTAGGACCTCTCCCACACCAAGGAAACCATTTAAGAAGAAGAGTGTTCTCACTAGGAGTTCATCACCTAATCCTACTAAACCAAACACACAACCAACATCATTAGTGCTTAGAACCACCTCACAACCATTTGAAGATCCTCAACCCACTTCACTTAAATTTTCACTTCAAGAAAATCAAAACCATGACAAGGATTGTGATCATTGTAAACATAGGGAAAGAATGATACATGAACTAGATAAATTGATACATGAACTACAAGCTCAAAATGCTGAGGAAAACTCTTTTCATCATTAAAAATCATTAAGCTTTTTCGACGAATCTTAAATTTAGTTGAACCTTGAATTGGGGTAATTCATTAGCATTAGTAGCACTTGTTTGGCTAGTTCATTCTCTTAGTTTTAGAGATTTGGTGGTGTATCTCTTGTTTTATTGAATGAATACTTATATGCTATGATTATTTTGTGTTGTGCTTGATATATTGTACATATATCTCATTCTCTCATAATAGCATTCCTTGACATTTCTTCACTGCTGAAGATACTGTCAACAGATAGCCGGATCCCTTCGAGATAACTAGACGGATCCCTTCTTAAAGGGAACCGTGGGATCCGTGGTACAGGAGCACAAATTTATACTAACTTGAGTCTCTTTTGCAGAAAATTATGCCCTATACTCTTGTTTTTCTAATCTTTGTTTTGTAGTTATTCAAAATACACATGAAGATATTGACACTATAAAGCTAGGGGGAGTTTTGTGTCAAACAACATTGCAAAAATCGCTTGCAACTTAATCCAATTTTGGATTACACTTCATGACACCCCATTGCAACATTGCAATATTCAAGGGGGAGCACATTCTCGTCACTTAGACGAACCATTTGCAAACTTAGTTGCAAACACAATTAGTTTATTTTACGTTATGTCCTTGACGCCCTTACATAGGGATGGACTCGTCAAGGGGGAGTTAAGACGAGTACCATTCCCGTCACTTGCTCTCTTTACATTTTTACATTTTTTTTAAAAATTGTGTTAGTTTCTTTTAACACTTTTGTTTCGACAAAAAGGGGAGAAGAAAGTAAAAACTACAAATTCAAATTTTTACGAATTTTAACTTTTTTCTTAAAATAATTTTATGTTTTGTCATCAATAAAAAGGGGGAGATTGTTAATACAAATAAGCCGTAAAAACGTTTATTTATATTTTACGATCTTCTAATGTTTTGTCGATAACAAAAGTAAAATCATTTTAACGAAACAAATAGAGTACGTAAATATTTTGAGTTAATAGTTTTCTAACACAATTAAGTTGTCACATAAAACACTAAAACAAGTATAAGTGTTTTTATGATTTAGATACATATGTACAACAACTAGTGTTTACATGTTGGGTTAAACATATACTTAAACTAAGTATACTAAAATGGGTAAAAACTAAGTGTATGCTAAAATGGGTAAATACAAGTATATACTAAATGGGTAAAATACTAGCAAATGGTTTTGACCCATAACCCATGGTTTTATATATACCACTTAACCAAGTTCATTGTATCTAGAAAGAAAACCATGGATCAACCCATAACCCATGACCCATGACCTATAACCAAAAATACCCATGGGCAAAGAGGAGCGGACCACGGATCCCTAGCTTTGTGCTAGCCGGATTCTTTGTGGTAGGGATCCGTGGGATCCGGGGAACAGAAGAGAATTTTCTCTATAAATAGAGAGCCATTTCTTTCTCTCTACACATGGTTTTTCACACATACTTCCCCAAAGTATTCTAACCCTCTAACCTCAGATCTAAGTGATCTATGTAGTTTGTCTTTTGTTTTTGTGTGATCTACTAGGTTCCTCTTAAAGGAGAGATCACCACCTCTTGAAGACGTGCAAGCTCAAGTCCATGAGTTGCCATGCTTCGTCATCATCAAGACTACTAAGGTTCTCTTGTTGATAGTTCTTTCTTTCTCCATAGATGTTGGGTTGAAGGCATTAGTGAAGAATGCCGAAAGTGTCAAGATGAAAGCATTAGTGAAAGGTGCTCATCATCCGTGTCAAAGCATTATTGAAGGATGCTAAAGGTGTCAAGACGAAGGCATTAATGAAGGGTGCCAAACGTTGTGTCAAAAGCATTAGTGAAGGATGCTAAAGGTGTCAAGACGAAGGCATTAGTGAAGGGTGCCAAGCGTTGTGTCAAAGGCATTAGTGAAGGATGCCAAAGGATCAAATCAAGTAGCATTTTGGGAAGAATGCTTGGAATTAGGTCGTATAATCGATGAGGTGCATCGTTATACATATGTGTATTTGTTTATCTACAAGGATGGTGATATCCTTGATGGTGTTGTAACAAGGAGTAGATCTCCTTGAGATTAGGTGTTGTGTCGTGAATGTGTAGTTCACCTAAGGTGTGAAAGAACTAGGTGCTTAGCCTAGTACCTAATAAAGGGTAGGCGACGTTGTGATAGGATTAGTTCTCCTAAGGTGTGAAAGAACTCGGTGGTTAGCCTAGCACCGTATAAAGGGTAGGCGACGTTGTGTTAGGTGTGGTTCGCCTTGGTGTGAAAGAACTCGGTATTTAGCTTTGTACCGGAAAAAGGTTAAGCGACGTTGTGAAGGCTTCTCCGCCTCAAGGAGTTGGTGTAGTGCTTACGAACTCTCGAGTAGGTGACTCGGGGAGTGGAGTAGGGCAAGGAAGGTGTCCTTGTAGCCGAACCACTATAAATAACTTGTGTTGTGGTGATGTGCTTCTTACTCTTTATATTTCATTTCACGTTTATATATCCATCTATCAACGTCCAACATAAATAATCAAATGGATTGACGTAAGTCGATCTAAATATTTAAAAGGAAGTTTTAAATTGGTAAAACTATTCAACCCCCCCTTCTAGTTTTCCACACTGTTTATGCCCTAAGGTTGAATTATTGGAGGGCTATTTCTTTTCACCCTTTTCTCATTTTATTTCTTTTTCATTCTTCAACCCCTTCAGTGCTTACCGAGACTTCATTACTAGAACCTTGTTGGGTTTGTTCCAGTACTAGCTCTGTCTCAGTCCGTACTCTTCCCATATCTCACTTTTCTCCTTTTTTTTCAATATACCTAAGGACTCTACACTATCTAGTGGATTGTCCATGGGTATATCCCTCCGGTTCTGGCGTATCGTGGGAACTAATACCTAACCTCACCATCCTTATAACTCAATGCATAAAGTAAAATGGTCGGTCTTTTGGTACAGTTCATTCCTTCTCAAAACCAATTGAAAAATCATTTGGAAAAACAATCAAGGTACTTGTGATACGAGATCAAAGCATTTTGTACCTTAATAGTTTTGATCATTTAGAAAACCTCCCCCTCAACATGTGCATATGATTTAGAAATTGTTTAGCACATGAAGGCAAGAGGGCTTTGAAATATTTTCTTTGATCACAATTTTCATAGAAAAATCCATTTGATTTTCTTGGTAAATTCTCCCCCTCAATATGTGCATAGGATATTTGAAATCATTTTATCACATAGAGGAAAGAGTTCTTTTGAAGTACATCCACGATCACAAAAGCCATTAAGAAACCATTAGAAAATCAATCAAGGTACTTTATGTTGAAACATAGAAATCTTTGTACCTTGAAAGTTAATTTTCTTTTTGAAATGCTCCCCCTCAATATGTGCTTCGAGATTCGAAAGTGTTTAGCACATATGAGAGAGCAGCCTACATATTTGAATCAAAATGATCACCTTTTATCAAATTTCATTATTAAATTACAAATTCTCCCCCGATCAAAAATATCAAACCCTTTGAGATTTTGGATCCCAAGTGATTTAATAAGGTTTAGAAAACATGGGAGAAAATGTGGCCTTGTTTAAATACTCATCTTGTTTTTGAATAAATGCTCCTCCTCAATCATGTGCATCATATATTGAAATCGTTTGGCACATGGAGGCAGGAGTGCCTTTAAAGGACTAAAACATATTTGAGATTTAAATCACGATCTCTCCCCTGATCAAAAATTTCAAACCAATTGAGATTTTGGATCCCGATTGATTTAAATCATTTGAAAAATTTTAGGGGAAAGACGTGGCAAGATTTAATTTTGAAAAATGACAGATGAGGAACAATAACAGACATTAAAGATTGTTAGTGTCAGGTGATTTACAATGCCAAACCGTCAAGTTATCTCACACAAGCTAGCCACTTGTGAATGACTAACCGTAAGAAACTTAAAACAGTTCAGACACTGATTCACTGATAATGAAGGCTTATGGGTATGTGTATGGATAAAACCTCAATATCGATATCAAAAATAATCATGAAGCTAGATTCAAATTCTTTTAGGAAAAAGAATAATAAATCAAATCCCGTGTGTGATCGTTGATACTGATTAGTCAACCCGAATCGTTTCCCAACGAGGCGTGAATTGCCAACGTCGTTTTTGGTTTGGAATTTAATGCTCGATGTTTTGGATTAATGATTTTGATTTTATTAAACTAAGGGAATGGGGAAAGTAATTA